>JAMPIV010007236.1:0-87108 GCA_024509875.1 Oreohelix idahoensis | reverse complement strand
TACTAAACTTAAATTTTTATAATATATTTATATATTATTTTAAAAATCTTTTATCATTTAGCTCTTATTAATTTTATTACACATACTAATACCACCCAATATACTTACACAAAAAACCCACAAAACAACAAAAAACAAAAACTAACAAACAATAAAAAATTACAAAACTAAATAACAATATAAAATTCCTCCCTGACAATTTCACAACATTCAAATATACTATTATAAAATATATAAAACCCCTTATAACTAAATAATATCAATACTTATATACTATCAATAAATATTATACATATTAATATAATTAAAATAATATATTTACTATACTATATACATACAAACAATTCTATATTTATAAATATTTATTTATAATAAATTTTTCCCCTTAAAATAACTAAATACATAATAATATTATCTTCATAATTTTATCAAAATATATATTTATATAATAGCTTAATCTTCTAGATTTTATTATTTAGTAAATTTTAATAATTAAAAAAAATATATAATTAAAGTTTATATCCCAGTACTAAAACCAATATATATTTCCCAATAAAAAACTTAATACCATAATACCTCTATTCTCTTATTGTAATTTAAATTTTAAATTTATAATTCTATCAGTGTGTGTTAATTTTATTATATATAAGTTAAATTATGTTATATAGTGATACTTCCTTCGCACTTAAAACTATATAAAATATTATAATAATACATATCTTGTAAATTATATCTCCCCCCCCCCCCCCCCTTTATCACTAAGTGGGTTAAAATATTGTAACCATATTCCCCAGATTCTATATCCTTATCTTGTATTGTTATCTCTAATTAGTTGTTTCTAATTCGCTCTCTGTTCCTATATTAGTTATTTTCCCCCCCCCAGTACAAGTAGAATGTAAATTTTTACTATTTTTCATGTGATAATAACTTTTTTTAGTCTTGAATTTATACTATTGGAGGGTATATCTCCAGGTATAATGTTATGATTTGGGGATTCGTGGGATTCATAACTTTTTCTTACTAGATGTATTTTTTTTGGGTGACTTGGGGTGTTAGCCCCCCCCCCCCCCCCCCCCCTGGTGGGCCTTAACATAAATTGTGCTTCACTTATTATCAATTTTTTCAATCATTTACGAGTGATTTTCTTTAGATGTACGCAATTATTGCATATTTATTTTCAATTACCAGATATTACCCTTAACAACCATCCACCCGTACCATACTCCACCCAATCGTTAAACCCTTTCATCCCCACCTCTGAAGCAAATTTTCGTTATATTTGGATATTGACATTTTTTAAACTGTTCCAATTAATCTTTGGATTCATAAAAATCGTTCTTTATTTCTGATTATTTTGCCCATTTGTGGGATACCTTATTCGAACAGTGAAGTCGTATACCCAATCTTGTATTTATAAAAATCGAGTTCCAGATTCTGTTCCTTTGTGGATACCTTATTCAACAGTGAAGTTAAATTTTCCAAGCATTGGATTACGATAGTATTTTTCATAAAAGAACAACCAGGATATAAGTTGTTTCCAACATTCCCACCCAAAGGAACCAAAAGGAAACAAACCATTCATTTTAACACACAAAACCACAGTATTTCACATATTTTGTCAGCAAAAGCTTATCAGGCCGGCCTGCCTGGGAACGTTACTAGGGTTTGGTCTTCATTCATAATCCATGTGTTGTTCACTACATTGTGTAATAAATTTTTTTTTGGTTCTTGTAAAATCAACAAATTGTTGTGGCTATTTTTTGGGTCGTGATAATCTTTATTATTATGTGCTGTAAAATCCCTTATTGATTTATTTACATTTCTAAATTGAAATAAATTTGGTTAACATCGATACGGATTTGTTTCGTTTGAGTTCAGACTACCCAAAAAAATCCTCAATTACCTTTTACTCGGAGTTTACCCGTTACTGCGGTTTGTGAGTGACACCAGTGTGTGCAAATGGAGTAGATATTGTGTCCCGCCAGAGAAAAAACAAGAAGAGCTGGTGTGTTGTGGTTTTCTTAGTGTAGAACTTTACTATGAATCAAGCTGTGCCTTCTGCCTATCTCTCTTGCCGCACCACTAATCACACGTCCGTGTTGCACTATTGTCCATCACGCCTAATACAGCTTGTCAAAGCATTTCTTCTTCTTCCCGTCCTTAGGCCCCCGACCCGTCAAAAGCAGTCAGTGGCCATTAAGCCTAGTGGCCGTCTTTAGGGCAACAGCATTTGATAGGTTTTCTTGTGCCATTGGTTTGTCCCTTCCCATGCCTCGTTGGCGTCCATTTCGGGCAATGGCAAAATCAATCCCATTTGCTGTTTCTTCCGTAATCGAAGTGACTGTGCAAACGGGTGAACAGCCCGCTGTCAAGCTTTACTACTATTAATTATATTTTTCATGCGAGACAGCTGGCCAGTATACCACGTTGTTTGACGGAATGCATCCTCTCATGCCCATCCATCTATGCTGGCCTTATATGTACGCCATTTATGAGTACGTTTGTTTTGGGTTCAGTGTAAGTTAACAGAGACAGTGGTGTGTTTCTGATCTACATTTCGTTGGGGCCACTGAAGCTTGAACTCTTGGGAGGGGCCCCGTTTATTACAAACAAACACACAAAAATTTGTGCTCACGAGCATGGGAAAAGAAATGTATATAGAGGATAAATGGGGACTTGGAGAGACCTTGAACGATTCAAGCTTTAAAGTAGATCCACCAACAACACCACATATAAAAACTGAAGTGTTACATGGACATGAATTTTTCAAAAGAAACAACTGCGCGTGTTTGAGAGTTGAATGCAGAAACATTTGCTTGGAAGCATATGTTATCTGATCACTAAACCACTATTCACCTTGGTAAAATGTTGGGTGGGGGATTTTTTAAATCTTAATGGTAAACTATGTAAATGGATTGCCTCCATCATTCAGAATTAGTTTCGTTGAAGACGTACCAAGACAAATTATAAGATAAGAAATTAGCCAATAGAGGAAAATATAAAATATTTTAATACATTGGGTAACAAAAACAAGGCTGACAAACGGTGTATCCCATCCAGAGATTTGTGACTCAGAAGGAAAAGTTAACAACTGACCAGAAACATACTACCGCATGAAGCACATAAAATAAATGATAGTTGCAGAAAAACTGTCGGGAAATATCTCTCAGGGCTCTTCTATGTAAGGACGCTTTTGCTGCACTGAGTGGTTATGCTGCACATTTGCCTTGTACTGGCAAAGTTCAGGATGGCAAGCAGCGCTAAATTACCAATCGGTAAATGGGCATCAGAGTGGGGATAACAGATAATCCGCTCACAAGACTCAGTAGCAAACCTGCTCTTCTCTCTGTCAAATCGCCATTGACACGATCAAACTGCAACTAAATGGAAGCGAGCTTCCAATCTAGGAAAATTCCATACATACCTGGGAGTGTCAAGTATGGATAAGAGACTCACCTGGAAAGCTGCACATAAAACTGCAGGGTAGAACAGAGAGCAATAAGAAAGCTCTCTATTTATGAAGAAACTGGCTGGCACAAGTTGGGGGCAAATACCAACATACTTAAAAAACAGCCTCTACAGGCACAATCAGACCTGCACTTGAATATGGCATGTCAACCTGGACCACAGCAACTAAAACAAACCACAGAACGTCTAGGGAAAGTACAAATTCAGGCCTTAGATTAAATCACTGGAGGGATGAAGACTTCTCCAATCCAGACAATGGCGAGAATACACCAACATCCGCTCTGAATGACAGACGTGAGGAAAAGGTATTCACTCACACAGTGAGAAGCTTCTACGAATGCCAAAGTCATCCAATGCATGCCAAACTCCATAGCTTGACAAAGAACAGGCTGAAAAGAACCAGCTTCAAATAAACATCTCCAAACATCTGCATCGATGCCATGAAGACCTCCTCCCAAAACAACCTACTGAGATTGAAATGTTAATTGACTATGAGGAGCCAGACGACTGCCATGGAAATATATATATCTTCACAGAAGTCCCTGAAATAAAAAAAGAAAGGCCACCAGACCCCTCAACAACTAAAAACCTTGGCTCAAGAAATGATTGAAGAAAAGTACAACCCGAAAGAGTGGACACACGCATACACAGATGGATCCGCTGAAGGGGCAGTAAAGAACGGTGGTGGGGAATTTTTATAAGATTCCTAAAATGGGAAGATCATCCAAAAGGCCTTCCCAACTGGAAAGATCTCCTCCAATTTCATGGCAGAAGCTATGTCACTACTGCAAGCCCTGAAAATCTTCACCAGACCCGAACAACAACCACAAGCTAAGATAGTAATCTTCACCGACTGCAGATCATTACTGGAATCAATATAAAACACCAGAAATGATAACATGATGAATGAGATCAGATCTGAGCTTAACATCATCCAAAGGTCATCAACCATTGCCCTTCAGTGGTTACCCTCCCATTGTGGAATTAGTGGTAATGAGAAAGCAGATGCTCTATCAAGAAGTGGCAGTAAAATGGGACAATACAGCTGTAGTGGTGTTTGATGGTATTGTATGATGGTGATATTACTAAATGTAATGTATGAGGCCAGCTGTGAAGGCTCCTGAGATAAAATGTAGTTGTGAATTATCAGAAGGCCTTTCTTGCTACCACTACGACCTCACACTTAATTTTTTTTTAATGAATGTGGCTACGTAAAGTGTCTAGGGTTATGATATGTAGTGTGGTGTAATAGGTTATAGATATACCCACAGATATTTAACAAGACTAATAATATTAATAAATGTTACAACACACTGAACTAACTCAATAGTGTAAAATTTTTTTGATAGAATTATATTACATTTATTTTGTTCTGGATCAATTTTTTTAGATTGACCAGAACTTAAAAGGATTTAGAGATTATGAAAGAAATGCATGGAATATTATATCATAAATGCAATAGTGTACATATATATATGTACTATACTAGTTAGTTTTATTAAAATGTTTTAGTAGTCATCTACTTGGGAGGATAGTTAATGTTTGTGCTGTTGGGGTGGCCTCATCACACCTGTCTATATTGACTACACAGTGTCCAGAAAATGGTGGGAATTTTTATGGGGGTATTAGTAACTAAACGGTGTTGGTGAATGTCCAGCAGACCAGAGGCTCACTCATCTTGTAGTTGTAGCTCTGGTGCTGAAATCCGGTGGTCCCACCTCTCCGTGCTGGCGGGCAACAATGGTGGTCTCTGTCACAAGTACTGCACAGATACACTCGAGTAAAGTCACCAACTGAATAGACACTGCTTTGTTGACAACAGAAACTCACAGCTCAGATTATGAATAAATAACACAGAATTGCTAGCAAAACTCAGCTGAGCTGCTGGCTATAGTATGGCGTCCCTAAACTTCTTACACTTTCTTTCATATGGAAATCACCACACTTTAAAATCTGTGTCTATCACTGAACAACTATTGAGAAATGACCCCACTTTCGCGTCTGAGCGCTAATGATATGATTGTCTGTGGCCAATCACTGCCTAGGTGTATTTTCAATTCAAATTTCCTACCATAAAGTCATTTCAGTCATGCTTCAGTCAAGTATGGATGGTTATCTGTTAGTCTGTCCGTCTCTACTTGTGTTTCTACAAAAATGTACTTGATTTTTGAACCAACCTTTCTCTCCCCTCCAAAATTTTGTCGTTAAAAGTTATATTTAGACACAGCTACCACCCAAAAACCCTCTCCTCCATACTAAGTAAATTTTGAACACCTGCGTCCCAAGGTCCTGTTTTTTTTTTTTTTTTTTTTCAAATAGCGACACTTTTAGATTCAATACAGTCTGTCGATGATGTGAACAACACTGTCTTTTGTCATTATCTTCAATATCATCTATCCGGCTGTAAAATTAAGCACATAGTAGTTCACTGCTCAGAATAGGCCCATCCGGCCATAATTTTTTATATTCCCAACATTTAATATTAAGAAAAAAGTACTAATTTTTAATATTCCTAACAAGGCGTTTAGCCTCGCTGAATTCAAATCAAGGGCTTGGTATCGCAAAAGCGTCCAATAAATGACTGTGGCGTAACATATCTATGGTCCCTTCTGTCGAGTTGCTTACTTTTTATGTCAACTTGGGAAACGTGACTTTTCTCCGTTCCCCCCCCAATTGCGTCTCCTTAGCCTTTCCAGTCTCACGCAATCTTTCCAGTCATATTTTTCCTTTTTGATCCTCCGTTCCCCTCCTGTCTAGCAAGTCAATTTTTATGGAGGGTGATGACCCGCGGTCTAGGCGATCATGTACTATTCGCAGCCTACGCATTATGTTTTTATCCTTAAATGTTATCTTTGGAGGTATTTTACCGTTGTATCTCTGTCAATTTCACTACAACAGCCATCCATTGCCGTATCGGGAAGCAAAAACCATAATCCACAACAAGTACAAAAATCAGTGGAAGGAGGAAGGGGATATGTACAGCAGAGATGACCCAATACACCTTCTAAACAGATACCAACAGACCACAATGTTCCGCCTGAGAACCGGCCACTGCAGATTACTAGGACATCTCTATCGCCCCAAGTTATCCCACACAAATGAATGCCCATGCGGAACAGGAATCCAGACCCCAGAACACATTCTCCAGAACTGTCCAACCCACGATGAACCGCGACGTGCGACCTGGCCAAAGGGTGCTGAGCTTCAGCAGAAGCTATGGGGCTTCCGCGCCGACCTGGTAAAGACTGTGGACTTCGTCCTGGCGTCAGGCCTGCAGATTTAGCATGACTACAAACTGAACGCAGAAAAAGAAGAAATGAAGCACATTTTACAAAATACTCTTATTTCTGTTTTTTCTAGCAACATATTCACGTACAGTTTTGTCATATGAGAGCTTCCTTGCAATGTCATTTTCTAGAGACAATATGCATAACGAATTTAAGCGCTCTTCAGTCATGGCAGACCGAAATTTCTTTTTTTAAAATAAAGGATAGCTTTGAAAAATTCCTTTCTGCTTCACAGCTCGTGATGGGCATTGTCAAGTACAGCTTAAGCGCAGTAGTAATATTGTGGAACACTTCAATTCGGTGTTGCTCACAAATAAGCTGAAGAACTTCTGCGCATTGCATTTTAGATGGCGTGTTTTCTTCTGTGTTCTGGGATGTTATCAGGTGCAAATATTCTTTGAACTGATAAAACTCGTTTCCTAATTTGTGGTCCCAATATCATCTTTGTAATACCGATATTATAAGTTTTAATACTGTCCTCATCAATTTCAGAATTGTTCACCCAATTCTGAAAGGAACTTGAAACCTTTTCGCAATCTTGCTCATATGGTCCAATACCTTGTCGTAACAGATTAGGGTAGTGAGTTATTTTTCGCCCGTCTGAGTAGAGTGGATGGTGATAAATACGTGAGGAAAAAAAAAGGTGTGAGAAAAATAGATTTCACGGGGTGATAGCTTAAGGAAAAAGATATGTCTCGTGGAATGAAGTAAGTTCTCTATTCTAGCCTATCAATAACGACTATAAGTTAGTACAAGACAAACCTAGCCCTCGGTCATACATATAAATAATACGTTTAACTACACACACAGCACACAGCAGATATGTGACAACAAGACACACAAATTGAAAAACTACGGTTTACTTGGGTATGGGTCTGACCAACACACAAAGTTAAGTTTTCTTTTGTTATTTATTATCATTTTTTTTAAACGTGACAACACCTCAAATATCTTAAAGAAAGATCAAATAAAATCAATTTACATACATATGAAAAATAGCAAGAATAAAATGTGCCCTCCCCTTCTGGAGAAAAGGAACCCCAAAAAGTTAATAACCCCAAGTCGACAGGTTTGCACTAGGTGTTACAGAGTAAACCAGTAAAGTAAACAAGTTCCTAGCTATAGGCTACCCAGTAATAGTTAACAAGTTTTAAAAGCAAAATCCATGATGTGGTAAAGTCCCTGTAACCAAGAAAATATATTCACTTTCTCTCTCTTTCATACAGTGACCACATCACTTACCTCTTACCTACTCTTGGTGATATCCCTTGGAAATACAATTATCCTGAATATAAAAAAAGTCAGGTTTAATTCCCAAATTGGCCCGAGCCCATCCTCTACAAATAAAGACTAGTGAGGTGAACGCCGAATCTGGTGTGTGTTTTTTCCTGATTGTATACTTATTATGTTCGCAAATATTTTGTAATCAAAGTATTTCCTTTTTAAGTGCTTAAGGAGAAGTCATTTTTGAGTTACTTCCCTTGAAAGTAGTTCCGTCATCTTCGATCGGAGTCCGCGGACGAGTCTAGGCCTACTGCGATTTATTCTTTGGCTGGGTAGGAATAGATTGTTCTTGCTTCAGTATATCTATGGCCTGAATTTATACGTAGTGTTTGTATGAGTAGGACGAGTCTGTCTTATATATGGATATCTTTACATTTCTAAGTCGAACTATGTTGGTTGTCGCTAGAAAAGGTCAAAGGCTATGCAGCGGAAGTATCGCTAGCAAGGGGTGTGATTCATGGCTGTCATCCTGTCTGGATGTAGAACTTTGTGGTAGCAGGCCTATCGCCGGAAAAGTGATCTATAAGTCATGGGGAAAAGTGATAGTCATTTAGACATGTTGTATGTACTTTACCCCAGTGTTTATTCTCTTTTGCCAAGGAATGGCAAAGTTATATTTCGCATAGAAAGGTAAAACCACAATTTATTATGAACTTGGGCTTCGCCATCGTTGTCGATAAACAGATGCACAGTGGTACTTTTGAAAAGAATATTTATTCAAAGGAAGACGACATTCCTATGTATCAACACTAGATTGTATGATATTATTCAATTACCTCTATGAGAGAAGCTATGAAGAAATGAGGACATTTAACGAATGACCAATTTTGGTCTGGGTCCTATAGTGAGTGAAACTCACGAGAGAAGAACACCCATGTTGAAATTCATATACTTTGTATTTATCGAGTGAGAAAAAGGGATGCCTGTACTATCGCTCGATGAACCAAGAGATCACTGCTACATGTGAGAACCCATGTCTGGGATTCCTATATCTTTATGGAAAATATATATATTGAACTTTACGTGAAGGGATATTCACTAGACGAGGTTAGGTCTAGGAGCCTTCCTATATATTGGTTATGGTCTGACGTGCCCAGTCAGTAAAGCCAGATGATTTACATGATGGAACTCTGAATGCTTATTTACGAATGCTCCATTATGATATTTGCCAAGCATGAATGCTAACTTAAGATGATATTCCTGTGATCAACATTATGCTGTCTATGTCGACATTTGTTCCTGTAACCATACACGTACTGTCCAAGTGTGCGTCCCATTAAATGTTATAAAAAGACCACCGTAGTTCCAGTACTTCATGAATTCGAACAGTGTGAGTATGAGTGATGTACTACCAACCTGTCAACTCTATCGAATCATTCTACCATTCGCGTTCTGACATTCACATACACACTCATTGTTTACACTCACATTCTTGTCGGAGCCTCATCACGTTCCAGGACAAGATGACCTGTATGACCAAAACTGTGCTGGGTTTAATGAGTTGACAATCGTTACACTTTACTACACCAGTCCCAACATCTACATTTATCAACTGGTGGACATTCACGTCATTTAACAAATAAAGCGTGATTCAACAACTAGTAGCCAGTATGAGTTAACAACTAAACAGAGTTTAACAACTGGTGTGCCAGCTTCCTGGGTCAACCTGCACAGTGACCATATTGAGAAGTAAACTACTGAGACCAGACGTTCCTTGGGGTCTGTTACGACACACAAATACATCAGCAGTACAACTCTACAGTGATGTCAGCGTGACCTGTCCTGTCGAGAGTATGCAGTAACTAGGTCAGCGTTTGTTGACATTTGGTTCGTTGGACATTTGCCATACAACTGACAGTGTTACACAGCAAGCTTGGTTGAAACATAGAACATTACACATCAGGACTGGAGAATATTTGACAGTGTTTGCGAAAGGAAATGTTATTGAACTGAGAAGTCCTACATCGATTGTTATCATTCACATCAACGATGGAGCTTCTATTTCTGTGTTGAATTTAAAATAATTAGACCAGAAAGTATTTGTTTAATAAAGTACCACAGTACTGTACTATTAGGCAGTGTAACTGAGCCTTCTTTACAACACATTCTTTCTGCAACACTCTATTTACATCATATTGCCATACTATTTATGCATTTATGTATTTATGTTTAAATATTTTATATGTGATATTTGTTTGTATCCAGCGGGTTGTTGTTTTGGTTGGGCGGTGTCACACAACAGAGTATCCCACGTAATAGAGGGTCTGATGTGTGCGTTTCTATAGGTGCAATTTTCTTGATTGAAAATTTGCTGCGACAGCTGTTGCTATTAGTGTTAGCTGTGAAGACTGTACTCATTGTTGTTTTTGTAATATTCCTCTGTTCTTTAGTTTGTTTTGATTTGTTTGTAATTTGTTGGTCTACCCTATTCTATCTTTCAGTTCTATTCTCAATTTATATTTATATACTGTGGCGTTATTTGTATTTGTTATCCTCTTGCGGTTTATCTTTTATTGTTTTCCCATTTCATTTATTTCATTTCCGCAAATGTTTTCATGTTCTCCTGTATAACTGTTTTGTTTTGTGCCTGATCGACATACACTATTTAAAATATAGTTGATCATATAAATTGATGTACAAGAATCAACTGATAGTTAATTGCTATTACTAAAGGTACACAGTTGATGATATAAAACACTATTTCTGGTGCACTGCACTTATATTATAGAGTGAACCAGCAACTTATAGCTGTTATTATATAAGGATTTATACAAGACCTTTGTAAGGCTTGTTTCCCACAGTGATTGGGATAGTTAAGTACTATTTTCCCACAGGTTACAAAGTTATCATACAAGGTCTTTGATTAAGACTAAGAAAGTGAATTTATTTACTTTTGCAAATTACTGATCTTATTAGACAAGATGTCTACATTAGATTATTTTATCACACAAGGCAAGGCTCTTGATAAGACTGGTCAGCAATTAGAAGAATGGGCAGTTGCTCAATATGACAAAGCATTAGCTGCTGAAGAAAGAAAAGCATTGAATGAGGCGAAAAAAATTAGAAGCTGAGGGAAAAAAAAATTACAAAGAGAGTATGAACAAAAAGGGGAATTGCAGATACAGACTGATGAAAAAAGATTCCAGATGGAAATGGAAAAAGAAAAGAAAGGATGAAGCTGCTGCAGAAGAGAAAAAATTACAAGCTGCTGCAGAAGAGAAAAAATTACAAGCTGCTGCAGAGAAAAAAATTACAAAGAGAAGCTGAAGCAGAAGAGAGAAAAAAATTACAAGCTGCTGCAGAAGAAAAAAGATTACAAAGAGAAGCAGTGAAGCAGAAGAGAAAAAAGCAATAAGAGAACATGAACACCAAAGAGAACTTTTAGCATTTGAGTTAGAAAAGTTAAAGTTAACAAACATAAGTGATGGTAATCAAGCATCTGGTGGTAATGGTAAACCCTTTACTTACAAGGTCAAGGTACCAGCGTTCAACCCTTCCAGTGATGACATAACATTCTGGCTAAATAGATTTGAACGCTCGTGTCGAGCACATAATGTGGACAAATCACAATATGCTAACCAGTTATCAGAAAATCTGAAAGGTGATTCTCTGACTAGTTTAAGTTTGGTTGAAGAGGCTGACACAGATCTATATGATGTTATTAGGGCAGCCTTATTAAAGAAGTATCAGTTGTCTGAAGAGGGTTATCGGAAGTTGTTTAAGACAATGGTGCCTGAGGCAGGTGTAGAATTCTCAGAATTCATTGCAAGGACACGTCTTACATTTGATCGTTGGATTGAGCTATCCAAAACAGAAAAGACTTATGAAGCACTTATGGACTTGATACTCAGAGACAAGATTATGTCAAGTATAAATAAACCTTTCCTCGAATTCTTACATGAGCGTAAACCTAAGTCTCTAAAAGAAATGGAACAGTATTGTACCCAATACGTCACTGCACATCCGGACGTAGCTATTAGCAACAGTAAGGTTAAAGAAGGTATGCCAGTTGCTTCTGCAACACCATACAACCCTAATCACTCTCACAAATTCCAAGGACCTCAAAATAGGTTTAATAAAAAAGGTAACTATTACAGTTATCAGAACCAAGGTAACCAATCATTTCAGGGTTCTTCTTCGAATACCTGGAGAAGAGCTGACAGCCCTCGATTCAGGGGTGGTCATAATTACAGGAACTTTCGCAAAGGAAGTCATTCTAGAAACTATCCAAGTTTTCCTTCATGGAGACAACAAGATCATAATTACCGAGATACTCATTATAATGAATATGATGATAGTAACCAAAGGAGCTATGATTCAAACCCGAGTAGAGGTTATAATAGTGGAAACAATGATAAGTACAGAGGCAATAATAACAGAGGGAGAGCACAATTCAAAAAACATAAAGCTCATTACCAGGCGAACTCTGCACAGCAAGAGTCCCACGAAGCCTATAAACAAAATAAAGATAATGATGACTCTAATAATATGGCATGTGCCGCTTTTGATTTTGGGAGAGCATCTCAGTGCCCCCAATGCAAAACATTATTTGAGCCAACCACAGTGTCTACTTTAAGCTGTGGGCATCCTCTTTCCGCTCTTCCTGCGTCAATCGCGCATGATGGGAGAGGTTCTCTTGTCTTACACAAAGGTTTAGTAAATGACAATCCAGTCTCAGTACTTTTTGATTCTGGATGCACAACTATTGGGGTTAGGCAGTCACTCATAGATCCTTCTCATTCTACAGGCAAAGTAGTCAAATGCGTAACATTTGGCGGCACCATAGAGAAATACTCTACCGCTATCATTAGGATTGCTACTCCTTTCTTCACAGGAGATGTACACGCATGTCTTTTGCCGAATCCGATCGCTGATCTTATCATCGGTCGCATTCACGGAGTCAAAGAATGCACTCCGGAGCAAAATTTCCGTTTGGGAAAATCAAAAATATGCATCTGCTAATGCGGTAGTCACTAGAGCTCAAGCTCTCAATATGCCTGAAACTTCATCTGTTGAAGATAATGAAGTGCATAACCAAGATGATCCCTTGGTAATTTCTCGTGACTCGTTTATAAAACAACAAGAAGAAGATCCGACTCTTAAGAAATTCTTCACTCTTGTAACGAAAGGTGATCCGAATAAAGATTCAAATTGTAAATCTTGGATTACAATGAAGAATGGCGTACTTGTACGTATGGTGCAAGACTCCACTAAGTCAAGTCATTCTCAGATTCTTTGTACCCAAGAATTTGAGAGTTAAGATCTTACAACATGCACACGACTCTCAGTGTGCTGGTCACATGGGTTTTTCCCGTACAAAGTCAAGAGTTCTTGCGGCTTTCTTTTGGCCTTTTGTGAACAAGGACATACGGATCTATTGTCGATCCTGTAAAGTATGTCAAGAAGTCAAATCCAAAGGTCCTCGTCATGCTGCGCCTATTCAGGCTGCAGATATTCCTATTCGTCCATTCCAGAAAATGGCGATAGACATCATTGGTCCATTCAAGATCAAATCTGCTAGAGGACATCAGTTTATCTTAACGTGTGTAGACATGTGCACACGTTGGCCAGAGGCTATCCCTCTAAAGAGCATTACTACCGCTGACATTGCAGATGCTCTTTGGCTTATATATTTTCTCGGCTGGGATTCCCGGAGAAATATTATCAGATCATGGCACCCAACTGATATCGGATACCATGTCTCAAGTAATGTCTACTCTACAGATAGAGAGATCTTTGAGTAGCATCTATCATCCTATGTCCAATGGGATGGTCGAGCGACTAAATAGAACACTTAAGAACTTATTAGGGAAGATAACTGAGGATCATCCTCAAGATTGGGATAGGGTTTTACCCGCGGCCCTCTTCGCGTACAGAGAGGTCCCCAATGAACATACAGGGTTTTTCTCCCTTTGAACTTGTCTTTGGCGCGCGACCGCGCGGCCCAATGTCTTTGCTGCATGATCTTATAACAGCTGACAATATTGACGATGACACAAAATCTTCTTACGAGTATGTCATCGCGCTGAGACAAAAGATTATCGAAGCATGCAAATTGGCAACGTCCTCTTCTGAATTTGCTAAGCAGAAGGCAAGACAATTTGCTAATAAGAAGAGAACTTTACGACAACTTTGTCCTGGTGACAAAGCATTTGTTTTGCTACCTTGTCGTGAAAATAGACTCCTTATTAGTTGGAAAGGTCCGTACGATATAATATCGAAAATTTCAGATGTTGACTACATCGTCGATATTAACGGGAAGCATAAAACCTTCCACATCAATATGCTTACGGAGTTCCATGAACGTCCTGACTATCTACAGCCTATTTTCCAGGCAACGGACGATTCTCATGTCAAACATGGTCATTACTCATCACTGTCTGTAATACAGGATGAGGAAACAAGTTTTTCGGATGTTAATCTTCCGCTTCCAATGATCCCACTTCATTCTAGTGAATCATGGAAAGACGTTACTGTTTCTCCTGATTTGTCTCTAGGAGAACGGCGACAAGTTTCGTCTGTGTTACAAACATTTCAGGATGTCCTCACATGCATCCCTGGACAAACTCATGTCATTGAGCATGACATTGTTCTAACTGAACATACTCCAATTAGGGTTAGACCTTATCCTATCCCTATACATTTCCAAACACAGGTTGAAAAGGAGTTGGATGAAATGATAGATTTACAAATAATCGAACCATCCACTTCTGCATATTCTTCGCCGATGGTTATTGTTCGAAAAAAAGACAATAACATACGTCTTTGCGTTGACTATCGCAAATTGAATCAAGTTACGAAGTTCGATGCTGAACCTATGCCTTTACTAGAAGAGCTACTTACTCGTCTTTCTAAATCGCATTTTTTCACTAAACTTGATTTGTCTAAAGGATATTGGCAAGTTCCATTATCCGAACGCGCCAAACCTCTTACCGCTTTCTCTACTCCCAGAGGCCTTTTCCAATGGAATTTTATGCCTTTCGGCCTTATGAACGCACCAGCTACATTTGTACGCATGATGCGTCGAATCCTATCGTATCGGTCAGATGTCATTGCTTATCTAGACGACATCTGTCTTTTCAGCGATACTTGGGAAGATCACTATTCAGGGTTAGTTGAATTATTATCAACTCTGCGTGAGTATAACCTGACAGCAAAACCATCCAAAGCTTGTATTGGCTTTAGCGAAATTGCTTTCTTAGGCCATCGAGTAGGTCACGGTTTCTTGAAGACAGAAGACCATAATATCACTAAGATACTTAACATCTCTCTATCCCTAGGACTAAAAAAGCAAGTGCGAAGTCTTTTAGGTCTCATACAATTTTATGGACGTTTCATTCCGAATCTGTCCTCTATCATGGCACCTCTCTCTACACTATTAAAGAAAGGGTCGCCTAACATGGTTCACTGGTCTCATGAATGCCAATCTTCACTAGAGAAGATCAAAACTATGTTTTCATCACCACCTATTTTAGTGTTACCTACAACAGATAAGACATTTGTTCTTCGTAGTGACGCTTCATCCACTGGGATTGGAGCGGCACTAATGCAAGAGTACTCTGGAACTCTGCATCCTGTAATGTATATATCCAGAAAACTTAATGCTGCAGAAAGGAATTACTCGGTTTTAGACCGTGAATTATTGGCAATGGTTTGGTCAATTCTCAAACTCCAAAGATTCCTTCTGGGCGCGCATTTCGTAGTGGAAACTGACCAAAAAGCTCTTACGGCTATCCAAAGTAAGAACTTGAAGAGCTCGAGATCAACTCGATACGCAATCGCTCTTCAACCTTTTCATTTCTCGGTACGAGCTATCCGTGGTTCAGAAAATGTGAT
This sequence comes from Oreohelix idahoensis, assembly GCA_024509875.1. NCBI lineage: Eukaryota > Metazoa > Mollusca > Gastropoda > Stylommatophora > Oreohelicidae > Oreohelix > Oreohelix idahoensis. The sequence continues at coordinate 71,233 of JAMPIV010007236.1, read as the reverse complement.
GGCGGACATTCTGTCCAGATGCCCACATGATGCCACTTAACTGTTAAATATTGGATCTTTTTAATATGTATAACTTTACAACAGTTATTTTTTGTTTCTTTACTAAGATACACATTTGTAATTTAATAATAGAATGATGGTATCGCTACTTAGCGGTTTATTGATGTTTATTCACCGCTGTTCTTTGATGATTGTTTCTTCATAAATCATAAATTTAAGATTATAGTGTGAATTTTTGGTATGCATTGTATAATTACCAGAATTGTATTATACGTACATCACACCTTCCTGGAAACATTTATTCGTAGAGAAACAATTTCTCTCAGATTTTGAGATATATTCTCACCGGTCATATTAGGAATTATAGTTATTCCTGATATTTTCATCTGCGCAGTATTCTTGCGTTGTGAGCCTATTCTACGTGCTCCTAGATGTATTAAAAAAAAAAATTTTTATTTTTTTTTTCCCGGGAGGTAAGACTGTAAAGGGCAATTTTTACTATCTTGCAATATAATACATTTATATACTTATTATGTTCGCAAATATTTTGTAATCAAAGTATTTCCTTTTTAAGTGCTTAAGGAGAAGTCATTTTTGAGTTACTTCCCTTGAAAGTAGTTCCGTCATCTTCGATCGGACTCCGCGGACGAGTCTAGGCCTACTGCGATTTATTCTTTGGCTGGGTAGGAATAGATTGTTCTTGCTTCAGTATATCTATGGCCTGAATTTATACGTAGTGTTTGTATGAGTAGGACGAGTCTGTCTTATATATGGATATCTTTACATTTCTAAGTCGAACTATGTTGGTTGTCGCTAGAAAAGGTCAAAGGCTATGCAGCGGAAGTATCGCTAGCAAGGGGTGTGATCCATGGCTGTCATCCTGTCTGGATGTAGAATTTTGATGTAGCCGGCCTATCGCCGAAAAAATGATCGATAAGTCAATGGGGAAAAGTGATAGTCATTTAGACAGTGTTATTCTCTTTTGCCAAGGAATGGCAAAGTTATATTTCGCATAGAAAGGTAAAACCACAATTTATTATGAACTTGGGCTTCGCCATCGTTGTTGATAAACAGATGCACAGTGGTACTTTTGAAAAGAATATTTATTCAAAGGAAGACGACATTCCTATATATCAACACTAGATTGTATGATATTATTCAATCACCTCTATGAGAGAAGCTATGAAGAAATGAGGACATTTAACGAATGACCAATTTTGGGTCTGGGTCCTATAGTGAGTGAAACTCACGAGAGAAGAACAGCCATGTTGAAATTCATATACTTTGTATTTATCGAGTGAGAAAAAGGGATGCCTGTACTATCGCTCGATGAACCAAGAGATCACTGCTACATGTGAGAACCCATGTCTGGGATTCCTATATCTTTATGGAAAATATATATATTGAACTTTACGTGAAGGGATATTCACTAGACGAGGTTAGGTCTAGGAGCCTTCCTATATATTGGTTATGGTCTGACGTGCCCAGTCAGTAAAGCCAGATGATTTACATGATGGAACTCTGAATGCTTATTTACGAATGCTCCATTATGATATTTGCCAAGCATGAATGCTAACTTAAGATGATATTCCTGTGATCAACATTATGCTGTCTATGTCGACATTTGTTCCTGTAACCATACACGTACTGTCCAAGTGTGCGTCCCATTAAATGTTATAAAAAGACCACCGTAGTTCCAGTACTTCTTGAATTCGAACAGTGTGAGTATGAGTGATGTACTACCAACCTGTCAACTCTATCGAATCATGCTACCATTCGCGTTCTGACATTCACATACACACTCATTGTTTACACTCACATTCTTGTCGGAGCCTCATCACGTTCCAGGACAAGATAACCTGTATGACCAAAACTGTGCTGGGTTTAATGAGTTGACAATCGTTACACTTTACTACACCAGTCCCAACATCTACATTTATCAACTGGTGGACATTCACGTCATTTAACAAATAAAGCGTGATTCAACAACTAGTAGCCAGTATGAGTTAACAACTAAACAGAGATTAACAGAGCGCCGATTCTGAAACAGCGTAAATTTCTGGATGCTTCGCTTGAATACGACTGTCAGAAGTCGGGAATAAGTGTTATTTTTTGCACACCCCAGTGGGCTGATACAAATGAAAACATATTGCTGGGTATGGTAAGTCCAGTTAAATTTACAAGTTAAAATGTTTCTCATGTATCGTTGGCAAATGCTTGCTCACCAATGAGATTGGTGACGCACAAGCCAAGAAAGACAACATTAACCAATCAGTAAAAAGAAAAATGACCAAAAGACCGCTGGACGCCCTTGATCAGGTCTGCTAGGAATATATAAGAATCATTTATGGAAAAATGCTACTATTCTATATAGCTACATATATGCACACAGATGGGGACAAGACGATCTCTTAACCACTCCGTCAGTCCTGATTAAATTTAAAAGGCACATGGTGTCTTTAGCCTACCCTATCGCCCGTCGCAAGCGATGAGTTTTCAAGTCGGATGGAGGGATGCAACTCTCACCGCCCCTTGCCCGCGCTTAACGATCAGCGTACAATGTCAATTATTATTTAATGATCTATATGCGCACTTACACAAAGTATCGCCTGTCTTTAATAGTTATTAAATTGTCGGCGTCTGATAGTTTAGTCGAATGATATTAAATAATAGGCACTTATAATAAATACGCACAATGAAATAAAACGTGAATTCTATTCTGCCACTATCAGTCGCGCCTAGCATTTAAACCAGTCAGCTAACCGTCTCTTCTTGTTTGAGAAAGCGTGTGGTAAAAATTAACATTATAACTGAGCCTCTGGTATGAAATAGCTACGCGTTATTTTATTTCACTAGTTTTAACGCTAGAAATCTAAGTGAATTATAATGGTAAAAGCTTAACACTTTTAAACACGTAAGCACTAATTTATATTACCAGAAAAATCAGAATGAAAATCCCCACTAATGCTATTAACACATTTTCCACAATGGTTCTAGACTACGTGCTAAGACTATCCAAAAATTCTGAGTGATAACTGATAGCAGGTTAAAGAAAATACAGTTTATATATCATTATAATTCTCTGATCTATAGATGATGTTACTTTTCGCACTATTGTGTGAGTAACGGAGAATCAGAACAGAGTTCCCCAGATAAAAGTTTACGGTCGGCCTTTCTCGGGCGTTCGACCGCCATCAAAAGACTTATATCCGTAACGGGGTTCTCTAAGGTTTTCTCTGTACGAATGCCCGCTTCTGAGATCAAAGAGCCCAGGGGGTTTCTGACTTCCCCTGAGTACGAACTTCAAAAGATTATATGTTATTCACGTGCGGTCTGTCAGGTATCGTATGATTGACAGATAAGCTCGCGTGAGAAGACTTAGGTAAACAAACCTGATTCGCTACCTGTTATGACTGGCAGGTCACGAAAGTTTGTAAACATTGCGTTAGCTCGTGTTCACAGAAAAAGAGGTGGGACGAAAAGTACGCTTGTGTAAATAAACGCAGGTAGAAAAAAATGCATGGTTTTGCTAGCAAATCATAGAACGCTACGAGATTACAAAAGACTGTCAGATTACTGTAGGCTCTCTTTCCATTATACGTCACAATCCTCTTGCGTAACTGGATTATCAAGCAGTCATAGAGTTGTTATAGAACTTCTATCCTAAATTTGTCAGCTCCTCTCAAAGAAGCAATACCACTTGTTCCATCTGAAAATTTCCTTGTAACAATGCGTTTGAAAGCATCAGAATAACTTGAAGTGATATCTTCACACAAACCTTTTGATTCTGATTCATAGTGTGTGTCGTAAATTTATTTTGAGAGAAAGAGTCTTAGAAAATAGTAGTCCGGTTTAGAGTGTAGAATGATGGTGAAAAAAACTCAGTGATAGAAATGTAGAGAGTAAAATATGATGCTCCACAGAGTGCTGGAGGAAAGTAAAGACAGACTTATTTACGACAAATCGTTTCTCTCAATCTTCTCTTCCACTCTCCTGGTCAAACAATTATTTGCCAGTTTTCCAGACACACACCTGCTCTCACACCGATTTGGTGCTTCAAACACACAGACGACGTGGATACAACTATCTTAAACAAATAGGGGAAATTTTATGTGCTTTGGGTAGTCCAACACAATAGCGATTAAGTTTATGTTGTTTATTTAAGTTAAAAAAGACAATCACTAAAATAATCAATTGTTTACAGCAAGAATTATCAAAATTACAGAAAAATGCAAATAACAAGGTAGGGAGGGAAGGTGAAGAAGATTGGTATCGACTAAGCCCGTCCCGCTTATTAGACAAAGATAAACCCAGTCCAAAGATAGATAGTTATCAGGAACATAGGTAAGTTAACCTAACAGTAAAGTTAATTACTCTGAAAAGAGGTGTTACAAAATTAGGTATGGGTGGTAGAAAGAATCCTGTTCTTCCCAATTGTTCTTCCCTTTACTAAGCAAATGAAAAGGAGGGGGTTTTAAACAGAGTTAACAAATTATCAACTATCCCACTTAAAGGAACAATGTAGGGTATACAGAAAATTATATTACCAGGTACGCAAGTTAACAAAATGGTTACAAAAGAAGATTAAATTTCCTGTCATTCATACACGCGCTAGTAAAGGCCTTCACTCATCTTGCTCTCACTTACCGATTGTGAAAAAATCTGGCACTCCATAGAATAACACAACAGCAGTTACACCTCAAACTAAATGTATGAGTGTTTGTTCAAGTTCTAGCCCCAGATTAGCGGGTAGGCGTTCAGCACATAAAAAGGATCCCGTAATCGCTGGAAAATGAATCTGTAATTGAGTCTCTTTTCTTAATAACAGTTTCTATGGGAGGGCACGGTCTCTGATACTGGGGTGAGGATGGAGTGGTCTATTTGACTTTGCCGCTGATAATAAAATTCTTACGCGTGCTGATACACTTTATCCGTGAGGTATGGTTTAAGTCCAGTGAGAAAACTAGTCACATCACTGTCCAGGAAAATATGTATTCTCTCTCTGTGTCAGTAAACTAGCAAAAGCTCGGGCTAGTGTTCTTCTTCCCGTTACGACTTAATTGGCTTGATGGTGGGTTAAATTTGTCTTTGGGTGTGCTTTCTTTGCTAAAAATTAGATAGCGGAATTCCAAACATAGAATCGCCTCAAAGATTAAAAATTTACACAGTCTCAACAAGTTCTGCGTCAGGGGAACTCTACACACTGTTTATGCTTTGCTTTGCTTAAATTGATTTGCTTTATTGCTTTCTTAATGCTGGGATCGCACAGGTTACGATCACTCTGTATGAAAGAAAAAAAGACATGTAATATACCGAAAAACAAATAACCTTCTAAAGCGCGATAAATTTCCCGTTAAGACTATTTTATATACGCTCGCGTATTTACTTATGTATTTAATAAAACACTGCGCGAGTTCTAATGGTTAAAACACACACTTATAATTATATGACTTAACTAAATTTATTAATTATAAATTCCTTCGCGACTTTAAAAGTTAATTTAAGCATTTAACATCTATTATCTTTTGGAAATAATATAGCAGATATATCATTACATTTACAACTGGAACTATTGAGATGGTTTAATTTAATAGATTTAAATTAACACAAAATCCAGTGAAATAGAATGAATGAACTAGAACACTGATCCCTTTACACAATATATATATATTACCGCTTTGCACAGTAATAGAATTCACTGCCAATATGTATAAAAATCCATGGGATAATCTAGCAAGATTTCAAGTATAGCTAGTGCTTCTGTTAAGTTCTGGCCAGCGAGTGATAAAGTGTATTTCTACGTGGTCTGTATATATCTAGAATGAAATGAAAGATGAGTGGGACATGAGAAACTTGACACCTTTTTAGATCTCAGGACACTTTTGGGGATCTAACCGCCAAACTAAAGAGATATGCCGCCCCTGGTCTCTCGTATCTTTGCTCGCTGCTTGCGTTCCGGCTTTCCCCGTTCACTTTCACTGCGATCGGTTCTGCGTTTGGCACGGAGATGCGAAAATACCGCCAGGGAACTTGCGTCGCTCGTCAGGGACCACTACTGTCTTTGATCGTGGCGCTAGTCTTTCCTGAGATCCCCCAGTCTGTGTCTTTGATCGTGATCGCTGATATCTGTTTGATTCTGGTGCCGCCCCCTCTGGTCAAGTTAATGAAATTACTGCCTATGATTGCTCAAGAGATGACCATGGGCGTGATTTAGCCTCTCCTTAAATCAATGCGACGACCAGAATGAACGGTAGATAAACTGTCCACATATCAATCAGCAAGCGTATTGCCAATCTGCGTGGAAAGGTTGCATAGCTAATGAGTCCAGGTGAAAAGAAAAATCCCGTTTGACTAAAGGTTACAATATTTCGGGGGCACTGATGTTATCCAAGGGGTCGTTACGAAGAGTCGTATCATCTCATCCAACACTTCAGGGGTACCGATGTTATGAGAGGGTTCTCACCATCATCCTAACAAATTCAGGACGGATGAGTTCGTCTGTCACAGTGTGCAATCCTTTCGGCTGAATTTTCTCTGTTCTTTAACAAACGAAAGTAAAGATGAAAGTTGAAGATAACCTTCAAATGCATCAAAACCAGGGGTTTGGAGTTTCTTACTTGTTTTGTTGACACGCTCCAGCACTTCTTCCCAAATGACTGTTAAAACAGCATATTCCAGCGGTACCAACTTGTATAAATTCTTTGCATCTCGTTAACATTCAGGCTTCTCTTCTGAGTCTACAAAAATGTGTTTGAGAGTTTGTAAAATACCCATATATCCATTTTTAATTGCTCGGACTGCTTCATAGTGTGCAGACCATCTAGTTACACTTAAGCTCTTTAGAGAAGAATGTATAGTGAAGAACATTAAAAACGCACCACTATTATATATACTGATGCCGAGAAGCTGGAAAAAAAGTGTGGGAATGGATTTTCCCCGTGTTAGTCATGAGGTAGAGAGCGAATGGCTGCTGGAATGGAAAGTGCATCATTCAACCCACGGGTTTGTGTACAGACTACATGAAAACAGTGAAAGTTACACGTGCAACACGATTTCCAACAGCTATGACCCTGAAAATGTGTACGCGTTGTGGCAGTATACTCGGTATAAAAAGGCCGTTGAGACAGTACACCCAGTACATGTGCTTGAAATGCTACGACTATCTGAAAACGACAGCCAACGAGCCATTGGTATGTTGGAGACCGGAATGAGCTCGCGGGCCATTGCCAGAAGGATGAATTGCCACCACAGCACTATTGTACGTCTCAATGAACGTTACGGAACCACTGGCAGTGCCCGGGATAGACGTCTGGGTGGTCAACCACGAGTTACTACCCCTGCGCAAGATCGTCATATTGTGCTGAGTCACCTAAGGAATCGTTCTCTCCCGGCAAGTCAAACAGCAAGAGCAATAGTGGGTAGACGTGGGCAAGTCTCTCGAATGACAGTCATACGACGACTCAGAGATACAGGCCTTACTGCAAGACGACCTTATGTTGGGCCAAACTTGACTCACAGACATCGTCAGCAGCGCCTGCAATGGGCAGAGCAACATGTCAGATGGACTAGACTGCAGTGGAATGATGTCCTATTCACAGACGAGAGCAGATTCAACATATCCTTTGCTGATGGACGTATGCGGATTTGGCGATGGTGTGGAGAGCGCTTTGCAGATTGCTGTGTTCGTCAGCACAACCGATTTGGAGGTGGCAGTATTCACATTTGGGGAGGATTCAGTTTTCACCATCGCTTGCCTCTTCATGTCTTCCGTGGAAATGTTAATGCTGTGACATATCGAGATGAGGTTCTGGATGCATTGGTTGCTCCTGCGTTCACAAATTATCCAGACTTGCAGCTTCTCCAGCAGGATAACGCACGTGCGCACACCGCATGCATTACGCAGCAATATCTACAGCAGCAGAACATTGTGACGATTGATTGGCCTGCCCTATCACCAGACATGTCCCCTATAGAACATCTGTGAGACGAGCTTGGACGCAGAGTCTACAGGCAAGGTTATCCAGCTAATCTGCAACAGCTCGAAGATGCTCTTACACGTGAATGGGACTTGATTCCCCGGAATTTCCTTCAGAGACTTGTGCGTTCCATGCGGAGCCGCTGCCAAGCTTGTTTGCAAGCACACGTTGGATATACCAGATACTGAGGATAGTGTGAATGAATTTCTTTATTGGTTGCATTTTTGGTCTTCTCCCTTGCCTGCACAGAATGCAATGAATTTCATAACAATCAAATGTACAAATTAATGACCAGCATGGATTCATAGGAAAATGAATAAAGATTGCAAATATGTAAACTTGTAAACACTTATATTTACATTTCACACTCTGTTTCTGGATTATACATGTGGTGCGTTTTTAATAAGTTTCAGTATAGATTGCCCTGTGTTTAAAATCCCCCATCTTCGTGGTGATCCAGAAAAGAAAACATTCAGCTCCTGCAAAATGCCAAAATAGTCAACAACTTCAGGTACAGTAGACACTGCCTTTTCTCCAACAAGGTTAAGTGAATGGGGTGCACATGGTACATAGTCTGCGTACCTGTTTTAATGTTTTTAAAGAGTGCTTGCAGCCCTTTCTCCGAGCCCTTCATGTTAGACGCATTATCGTAGGACTGAGCACGGATATTTTCAAGTGAAAGCTTATGTTCACCCAGGACTTGTTGTATTTTGTTGAACAAGGTCGTGGATGAATGGTTTTCTATCGGTAAATATGTTAAAAATCTCTCACAGGGTTTTCCATTATAGCAGTGTTGAACCACAATTACCAGCTGGTCAACATGTGTCAGGTCAGGCTTAGAGTCAACAATAATAGTGTAGTATTTGGTGTCTAGGTTGTTGATTTGATTCACAATTTCATCTTGCACATGTTTTCCAATAATTTCTATCAATTCTTCATACACGGTTTTGGATAGTTAAGTAGCATTTACTTTTTCATTTCTCGATATGTTCATATAAAAATTGGGTCGAATTCTGCAATAAGTTCAATGGTCCCCATGAAGTTTCCATTATTTGGTGAGCCCCACTTCTCCTCATGATCTCTAAATGCCAAAACTCTTTCACATAAAAACTTTATAACAGCTACAACTCTTTTCAGTACTTCAAAATAGTACTGTATGGTTTTCTGTTCTTCAAGTTGCCGATCCACAGTATTTTTATTTGACTTTCTTGTTATCCAACACAACATCGCCCTCTTAAGTTCCATGCTGTCTTCATGATTCTCCAGGGTTCTGAGTACATTCACCTAGTCAGAAAACCCACCTGTTGTAAGTGATGTCTGGCATTTAGAAAAGAGTTTGCAAACAAAACAGTATACACAGCCTTTGCTCTTTGAGTAAACTAACCAGGATCTCATCACAGTCTGGCCATTTTTCAATCTTTTTTCAAAATATTTGTTTGAGAAACTTCTGTTTTGCTCCTTGTAAACCCTGCTTGATTCAGTATATACATCATCTGGTTTTTTATTTTGAAAAAAATACCTATGTCTTGCATTAAACTAACTGTTTCATGTATACTGTATGACATCATTATCAACTGTTATGGGCCAGTTTTCGAGGTCACTGTATTCTTTGAAATCACTGAATTTGCTTCCTGTTTCATGTTTCTGCTCAGTCTCTGCTTGTTCCGCGGTACTTTCATGTTGACCACTGTGATCGTCATCTGTATGAAAAGCGTCAACAGTGTGTTGATTATTGCTAGAAAGAGCTCCCACAGTTTTTGCACTATCCGTGGCTTCAATGGTGTTTGCTTGGCTTGTTTCAACTGTAGGTGTTGACAAACTTGACATTGCCAAAAAGTTTGTTAGTTTTTGACATTTAGAGATTTCGTCAGATCGCTTTTCCTTGAGTTTGCGTTTTTGGTATACACTTAAGTACTTTCGTGAACTTATTGTTATTCCTCTAGGGTCTTGACCTTTGTTAAAAAGGAGAAAAAAATTACATTAGCCACAGCAGAACAGCCAACTTACCGCGACACTCCACATTTACAACATCTGTGCTACTGACTCTCAAACTTTGGGATTCTTGAAATATGTACAACAAAAAATTAATCAATTTGAGTCGTGCGACTATTGTCGCATGCTTTGAAAGGAAAAAAAATTAGGTCTACTGTTGCGTAGCATTAATGTGTGTAGTGTATAAATGTTCTGTGGATGAAGTCACATTTGCTACACAACGTTGAGGGTGTTGTAATTCATCTGCTTCCCAAAGGTACTATGATACTGGCCTTTGCAGAGTAGTGTGCCACCCTCAGACACCAGGGATGATGAGGCGTAGTAACTTGGTGTCTGTAGTCTGGTTTAAGTGTGATGTAGATGTGTATACAAACAGTGAGCATTACGAACAAGGCCATCCACACAATGACGTCACGTTAACTCACGATGTGAAAAGTCAATAAAGCTTTAAACAGCAGTGATGGGTTTTTGGCAATATATATTGTACGCCACAATGACAAAATGCATGGACATCGTTATGCAGAAAACATCACAGGTATTTTCACAACAGTCATTGTATCATCGAAGTAGTCGACTCAACAGGCACAGCAAACAGCATAATAATAATGTACATTATGTGCCTTTTCAAGATATCGTAAACCGCTGTTCATGTAGTCAGGTAGTAAACTTCCCCTTTCCATAAGAGCTAGTAGATATCAACTAGGAGATTAAATCTGGTCTCCTATTTTTGACCTCAACAAGACAGGCATGTCTTTCGAGCGTCACATTATTGTTCTCTATGTTCCTTATACAGCAAAGGTATCAAACCTAGATCCATCAACAAAGTTCAGGAAGCAAGTAGTCCGTAGGACAGGCATCAATCGATGCGTGACAATATAAGTGGATCATAAGGCAGGCTAAGCGAAAGTCAACATCACAAGATGGCGATAAAGTCACTTAGCAAAAAAGGATTCATTTACCTGTTCATCAGGAATTAAATCACATAATCACATATGCCTCCAGGCATTAGGAATAACATGGAGATATATCATCTCAAAAAAGGAACAACAATCATTAAGACTCCTTCCTGAATAATCTAAGCGAAGACTAGCACATAGCTACGTCTCGCCTTACCAGCTTCTCTGCTCAGACTGACCTGGGCGGAAATCGTTTAAACAACGTCACAAAAAGAGACATGCGCAGAACACGCGAATCGAATACAACTCAGCCAGATTTACGAAACGAAGAATGTTCTACGATGTTCGACTAAAGACCTTTTACCTTAAAAGGAAATGAATCTTGAAACATTGCGATTGCCAACTGTTTTCAAAGAACTGGCGATCTGAGCGCTCCATAAATGGACATGACTCAAAAATCGTTCACACAACTATCGGCAACCCTAGCTATCAAGATAAGACAACTTCTTGACGATAGCTATCAAGATTAGACGACTGTAGAAATAAAAGTGACTACAATTCCATGAGTTCCTTCCCATGCATTAAAAATTAACTATAGTCAGAATGCATGGTCAGAATAAGTTGCGACAAGTTTTTAGCAGCAACATTACCGCCACCTCGCCATAAAAAAATATGTGCAACATTTTTTTTTAAATATCCAAGAGTAAAACCAAAAGCGGTTTATCAACGCACGAATTATGCGGGGATAACTAATTGCACTGCCTAATATGAGGCTAAATTGACACATAAAGTGTCTGGTGAGAATATTTCTCAACAGATAAAAAAATCTGATTCAAAAATATATCGGGGAGGTGCCACCAACACACACTACGCTTGCATGAAAATACAATATAAATATGCAAGTTCATATCATTATAATCAAATAGCAGTGTCATAATCTAATACCGCTTAGAATGGATGTACACATCTGATATTGAATGTTAAATATTACATTATCTAAATGTTTAATATTACCATTACACAATGAAATTAAACATATATGACGATCCAGGACACATCTCCTGTCGTTCCAAAGAAACTTGTACAATGTGGAACTCTCCATGTTTGACAACAGAAAGGTAGCTTCTCAGATCAACAATAACGTGCTGAGAAAAAACAACCAATATAATTCTATTTAATAGCCATTAAGTTTCATACTATACAATACATTATTATTAACAATTGTGACCGAGTGAACTTTCGGCCCTTATATTAACTACTCAGTCTTCTTCTTATATTAAAGATGGAACAGAAGAAGATGATAACAAAGCACAATAGTATGTGTTCACCTAAAGTGAGGACAGATGTGCTAATGTATTGCAGTAATATAGGTGTGTTATGGCTCTGTCGTATATCTAGAAATAGAACAGTAGTATTAGTTGGAATCATGTGGGCATCTAGACAGAATGTCAGCCATCACATTATCCGACCCACGGAAAGGTCGTACCGTGAAGTGAAAAGGTTGAAGAGCAATGGCATATCGAGTGGATCTCGAACTCTTCAAGTTCTTAGTCTGAATAGCTGTAAGAGCTTTCTGATCAGTTTCTAGAATGAAATGTGCGCCCAGGAGGAATCTTTGTAGTTTGAGAATAGACCAAACCATAGCCAATAATTCACGGTCTAAAACCGAGTAGTTCCTCTCTGCCGCATTTAGTTTTCTAGAAATGTACATGACAGGAAACAGAGTTTCAGCATATTCCTGCATAAGTGCTGCTCCGATCCCAGTGGATGAAACATCACTTCGAAGAACAAAAGTTCTATCAAGAGTAGGTAATCTTAGGATGGGAGGAGAAGAAAATATATTTTTAATCTGGTCTAAGGAAGATTGACATTCCTTAGACCAACGAATCAGATTAGGCGACCCTTTCTTCAACAACGTTGACAGAGGTGCCATTATCGAAGATAGATTCGGAATAAATCTCCCATAGAATTGAATTAACCCCAAGAGACTCCGGACTTGTTTCTTCGTCTTAGGTACAGAGATGTTCAATATTTTCGAAGTATTGTGGTCTTCTGTCTTCAAGAGACCATGACCAACACGATGACCCAAGAAAGAAATTTCACCAAAACCAATATAAGCTTTAGAAGGTTTTGCTGTCAGATTATACTCACGTAGAGTAGACAGTAGGTCATATAAACCCAGATAGTGATCTTCCCAAGAATCACTGAAGAGACAGATATCATCTAAGTAAGCGATGACATCTGAACGATGAGAAAGAATTCGACGCATCATGCGAACGAAAGTAGCAGGGGCGTTCATAAGACCGAAGGGCATTACATTCCATTGAAATAAACCCCTAGGTGTAGAGAAAGCAGTCAGATGTTTGGCATGATCTGCTAAAGGCACTTGCCAATAACCTTTTGACAAGTCAAGTTTAGTGAAGAATCTAGAATTAGAAAGTCTAATAAGTAGATCTTCTAGTAAAGGCATAGGTTCAGCATCGAACTTTGTGACTTGATTTAATTTGCGATAATCAACGCAAATTCGTATGTTCTTATCTTTCTTCCGAACAATAACCATGGAAGAAGAATGTGGAGAAGTCGATGGTTCAATTATGTTTAATTGGATCATTTTATCCGATTCCTTTTCCACTTGTGACTGAAAGTGTATAGGGATAGGATACGGCCTAACCCTAATAGGATTATTGTCGGTAAGAATAAGTTCATGTTCTATGACATTCGTGTGACCAGGGATGTCGGTTAGAACATCCTTAAATGTCTGTAACATCGACGAGACTTGACGATGTTCATCAACAGAAAGATTAGGAGAAATGGACACATCTTTCCAAGATTCCATAGAATGTAGTGGAACCACTGGAAGAGGGAGATCGACATCAGAAAAAACCGATTCCTCATCCTGTATGACAGACAGGGATGAGTAATGACCATGAGGTACAGAAGATTCGTCCGTTGCCTGGAAAATAGGCAGCAAATAGTCTGGACGCTCATGAAATTCCGTCAGCATGTTAATATGGAAAGTTTTATGCTTTCCATCTATATCGACCACATAGTCAACATCGGAAATTCGTGAGACTATTGCATATGGACCTTTCCATGCAATCAGAAGTCTATTTTCCCTACTGGGGAGTAGGACGAATGCTTTGTCACCTGGACAAAGTTGTCGTAGACATCTGTTCTTGTTAGCAAACTGCCTTGCTTTTTCTTTAGCAATTTCTGACGAAGCAGTCGCTAGTTTGCATGCCTCAATGATCTTTTGCCTAAGAGCAATGACATACTCATATGAAGATTGAGTGTCATCACTAATATCATCGGCAGTGATGAGATCGTGTAATAAAGACATAGGGCGCGCGGACGCGCGCCGAAGACAAGTTCAATGGGAGAAAATCCTGTGTGCTCGTTTGGGACCTCTCTATAGGCAAAGAGAGCCGCAGGTAAAACCCTGTCCCAATCTTGAGGATGGTCTTCAGTTATCTTACCAAGTAAAGTCTTGAGCGTTCTATTCAGACGCTCAACTAACCCATAAGACATAGGATGATAGATGCTACTGAGAGATCTTTTAATGTGTAAGGTAGACATTACTTGAGACATAGTATCAGATATGAGTTGAGTGCCATGGTCTGACAGTATTTCTCTGGGGAACCCCAAGCGAGAAAATATCAGCCAAAGAGCATCTGCGATATCTGTAGTAGATATGCTCTTTAGAGGGATAGCCTCTGGCCAACGTGTGCACATATCGACACATGTAAGGATAAACTGATGTCCTCTGGCCGACTTTATCTTAAAAGGGCCAATAATATCTATGGCCATTTTTTGGAATGGTCGAATAGGGATGTCAGCAGCCTGGATAGGCGCAGCATGTCGTGGTCCTCTAGATTTGACCTCCTGACATACCTGACATGATCGGCAGTATATACGAATGTCCTTGTTAACAAAGGGCCAAAAGAAAGCCGCAAGGACTCTCGACTTTGTACGGGAAAATCCCATGTGTCTAGCACATTGCGAGTCATGAGCATGCTGCAATATTTGCACTCTCATACTCTTGGGAACAAGAATTTGCGAATGTGCTGACGTAGCCGAGTCTTGTACCATACGTACAAGTACGCCGTTTTTCATTTCTATCCAAGATTTTCTTTGTGTATCCTTATTTGGATCACCTTTCTTCGCAAGAATGAAGAATTTCTTTAGCGTAGGATCTTCTTCTTGTAATTTTATGAACGAGTCACGAGAAATAACCAAGGTACTATCTTGGCTATGAACTTCATTATCATTATTCAACGAAGTTTGTGGTGTTTGTAGAGCTTGTGCTCTTGTAACCACTGCATTGGTAGCTTGCATATTATCATCTTCCCAAGCAGCAATCTGCTGTGGGGTATATTCCCTAACTCCGTGGATACGACCAATAATAAGGTCCGCAATTGGATTAGGTAAGAGACAAGCATGCACATCTCCTGTAAAGAAAGGAGTGGCAATGTGGATTACAGCAGTAGGATATTTCTCTAGAGTGCTGCCAAATGTGATACATTTGATAACCCTTCCTGTCGCACAGGATGGATCTACGAGCGATTGTCTAACACCAAAAGTGGTGCATCCGGAATCAAAAAGTAGTGAGACCGGAGTATCATTAACAAGACCCTTATGTAGGATTAGAGAACCTCTCCCGTCATGTGCAACCGAAGCAGGAAGAGCGGGGAGAGGGTGACCACAACTCAAAGTCGATATTGTAGTTGGTTCGAACAAAGTACTGCATTGGGGGCACTTGTTTGCTCTCCCAAAGTCAAAAGAAGAACAAGTGACAGCGTCAGAGTTTTTATTATCAGAAACCTGATTACAGGCTCCCTGAGATTCTTGTTGAACCGAGTTAGCCTGCTGATATCTCTTTTTTTGTTTTGAGATCTACCGCGACTACCATTACCTCTGAAGTTATCACTGTTGTTATTGTCTCTGTAGTTATTATTGTCTCTATTATAACTGTTATCCTGTTTCGAATTACAGTTTCCATGATTATTATCATGTCCACATTGATGTGAACATCTATTTGTTTGGTTTTGAGGTCTACGCGAGGAAAAGCCTCTGTTACCATATCCTCTTCTGAAATGCCTAAAATTATTAGGTTGGAAGTAACGAGGACTGTCAGCTCGTCTCCAATTCTTCGACGAAGAATCACCCTGAAATTGATTTCCATAATTTTGACCGTAACTACGGTTAATTTTCTTATCAAAATTTTGTTGGAATCTATTACTAGAGTTTTGACCATAAGGTGCTGCCGAAGCAACTGGCAGACCTTCTTTTACTTTAGAGTTACCAATGGTTACGTGAGGATGCGCAGTTATATACTGGCTACAGAAATCTTCCATTTCTTTTATTGTTTTAGGTTTACGTTCATGAAGGAAAGCAAGGAAAGACTCATTGACAGAAGACATGACTTTGTCTCTAAGTATTAAGTCCATAAGTCCTTCATAAGTTTTTTCTGTCTTAGACAGCTCCACCCAACGTAAAAAAAGTAAGACGTGTCTTTGACATGAATTCAGAGAATTGCACACCAGTTTCTGGCAACATATTTTTAAATTGAAGACGATAGCCGTCTTCGTCAAGTTGGTATTTTTTTTACAATATAGCCCTGACAACCTCATAGTTGTTCTTGTCAGGCTCATCTACCATGCTTAACATACTCAAAGCATCACCTCTAAGTATTTTGGACAAATGATAAACCTGCAATGATTTATCTATGTTATGTACTTTACATGAAGTTTCAAATCTGTCCATATAGAATGTAATATCGTCGATGGAAGCATTGAATGGTGGTAGGTTAAGTTTGAAAGTGCTTGCATTAGTCTTATCTGAGACCTTATTTGCATCATTAGCATTACCTATGTTCATCACCCTTAATTTCTCAACTTCCAAAGCTAAGAGTTTTTCTTCATGCTCCATTTTTGCTTTTCTCTCATCAGACTCTCTTTGTAACTTCCTTTCTTCAGCTTCAGCTTGTTTTTCTAATCTTTTATTTTCAGCCTCTATTTCAAGTCTTTTATTTTCAGCCTCTTTTTCAAGTCTTTTATTTTCAGCCTCTATTTCAAGTCTTTTATTTTCAGCCTCTTTTTCAAGTCTTTTATTTTCAGCCTCTATTTCAAGTCTTTTATTTTCAGCCTCAAGTCTTTTCTCTTCAGCTTTTGCTTCTGCTTCTCTTTTTTGTTTTTTCCATTTCCATCTGGAATCTTTTTTCATCCACCTGCATCTGCAGTTTCTTTTGTTCAGCTTCCATTGCTTTATCATATTGAGTAGTTGCAAATTCTTCTAACTTATCACCAGTCTTCCCAAGCAATTTACCCTGCTCAATAAAGTGCTCAAATGTAGCCATGATGAGTAATAATATGAGTCCAAAACCTGAAATAATTAATTATCTTATTTCAAATTTAATTATAACAAGTCTTAAATGAAGCACTTGTTTACTCACAACACTATATTATTATCCCAATCTCTGTGGGAAACAAGTCTTATATCAAAGAACTTGTGTATAGACCTTTTTGAAATATCATCAATCAACTCTTGATCATAGGTGCACTTCCCATTCAATAGTGCACAATACTATTCATCATTTATTAATCATAAGTGTAGTAGTAATGCATAAGCATAACCCACTATTAAATGTGAATTAACTACTATAAGTCTAACCAATGACTATGTAAACACAATCACAATGTAAACAATAACAATGTAAACATTACACTGTAAACAATACAATGTAAACAATACAATGTAAACAATAACAAAGATTTAGCAACAATACGAAAACATTCGTAGAAATCAACAAAAAATAAAGCGAAAATTAAAGAAATATCACAAAAAATGTGATGATATCTACGAGGATATTAGACAATACACATGACACCACAGTGTATAAACAAAAATGTTGTATGAAACTAAACTATAGTAAAGAGGAGGCTAACCAATACAAACAAATCAAAACAAAACTAAAGAATGTGAAGAAAATCCCGAAAACAACACTGACCATATCGTCACAACTAACAAAAAATAGCAACAGAAGTCGCTTTGCAAATTCTAGTATCGGAAATTTGCACACCCTACCGAAAACGCTCACGATAGACGACCTCTATCACGTGGTATGATCTAAGGGAGACTCCGCCCAACCGAAAAACCCGCAGACACATAAACATATAAATATAAATATACAAAAAACATATAAACATATAACATGTAAACAAAAGAATGAGATGAAACACAGAAGACTCAGTAGAAGTATAAGGGCACAGTTCACAACAAACAGGCCACTTAACTTATTGGTATCCAAACGTCAGCCACAGCAGACAAAACTGATGACAATCAGCGTCCTAAGGAATGAAGATCCAACGATGATGGTACATCTGGACTGCTCCAACTGCCATGACGATGGTACTTGAGCTTCTAGACAGTACAGACAGTGTAAATAACGGCACTTGACCTTCTTATTCAATCGTAAATTGCTTGAATCGGTACTTTGCCTTCTTATTCAACCGGCACTTGACCTTCACAAACGACAGCAACACGTTTCAACTGGCAATGTATGACTCAACGCCGGGTACTGCCATAATTCTGTATGTAGATGTCTTGAAAAATCGCTGTATGTTGTTATCTGGAACGATGCAGTTTGTTGAATTCTTGTTGAATGAAGCGGGTAAGAGACCCCGTGTATGCTGGTACCAAAACAAACCAGCTTATGGCCACCAAATGTTGCGTAGCATTAATGTGTGTAGTGTATAAATGTTCTGTGGATGAAGTCACATTTGCTACACAACGTTGAGGGTGTTGTAATTCATCTGCTTCCCAAAGGTACTATGATACTGGCCTTTGCAGAGTAGTGTGCCACCCTCAGACACCAGGGATGATGAGGCGTAGTAACTTGGTGTCTGTAGTCTGGTTTAAGTGTGATGTAGATGTGTATACAAACAGTGAGCATTACGAACAAGGCCATCCACACAATGACGTCACGTTAACTCACGATGTGAAAAGTCAATAAAGCTTTAAACAGCAGTGATGGGTTTTTGGCAATATATATTGTACGCCACAATGACAAAATGCATGGACATCGTTATGCAGAAAACATCACAGGTATTTTCACAACAGTCATTGTATCATCGAAGTAGTCGACTCAACAGGCACAGCAAACAGCATAATAATAATGTACATTATGTGCCTTTTCAAGATATCGTAAACCGCTGTTCATGTAGTCAGGTAGTAAACTTCCCCTTTCCATAAGAGCTAGTAGATATCAACTAGGAGATTAAATCTGGTCTCCTATTTTTGACCTCAACAAGACAGGCATGTCTTTCGAGCGTCACATTATTGTTCTCTATGTTCCTTATACAGCAAAGATATCAAACCTAGATCCATCAACAAAGTTCAGGAAGCAAGTAGCCCGTAGGACAGGCATCAATCGATGCGTGACAATATAAGTGGATCATAAGGCAGGCTAAGCGAAAGTCAACATCACAAGATGGCGATAAAGTCACTTAGCAAAAAAGGATTCATTTACCTATTCATCAGGAATTAAATCGCATAATCACATATGCCTCCAGGCATTAGGAATAACATGGAGATATATCATCTCAAAAAAGGAACAACAATCATGAGGACTCCTTCCTGAATAATCTAAGCGAAGACTAGCACATAGCTACGTCTCGCCTTACCAGCTTCTCTGCTCAGACTGACCTGGGCGGAAATCGTTTAAACAACGCCACAAAAAGAGACATGCGCAGAACACGCGAATCGAATACAACTCAGCCAGATTTACGAAACGAAGAATGTTCTACGATGTTCGACTAAAGACCTTTTACCTTAAAAGGAAATGAATCTTGAAACATTGCGATTGCCAACTGTTTTCAAAGAACTGGCGATCTGAGCGCTCCATAAATTGACATGACTCAAAAATCGTTCACACAACTATCGGCAACCCTAGCTATCAAGATAAGACAACTTCTTGACGATAGCTATCAAGATTAGACGACTGTAGAAATAAAAGTGACTACAATTCCATGAGTTCCTTCCCATGCATTAAAAATTAACTATAGTCAGAATGCATGGTCAGAATAAGTTGCGACAAGTTTTTATCAGCAACATCTACTTTCTGAGAAAGCGTTTTTTCGTTTACGGCTAGCCTACATGATACTTTAATAATCTTTTAATTTTTATTTTAACTATTATTTTGTATTGAATTACACTATATTATTAATATTATTATTTTTTTAAAAACCCCTTCTCATACAGTAGACCCACAATTTTTAAGCAATGTGGACTAAAGTCGCTTTTGGGGCCCCTCCGGGATTAGGGGCCCTGAAGCTTAAGCTTCATTAGTTTCATAGTAGATCCGCCACTGAACAGAGGTATGTGAAGAGACAGAAATAATAGGGCAACTGCCCCATCAGACTTGTTGTTACAGGTGACTAATGTAAGGTTGTGCATGTGTTCAGCAACCTCATTTTGTAAAACAAATTGCTACATAACCCATTGCTTGCAGCAGTATGGGCTTTAGTGCAAGGGTGAAGCGACGAAGTCAGCAGCATTTGTGGCTCCGTGCTCCATAAGGAACGAAAAAGGAGATGATGAAGTGAGTTTCTAGAATGAAAGAGTCCGATCGTGCACAAGGGGGTGACATATAAATAGAACAGAGAATTTATAAATACCTTTTTAATACCGAGAATATTGCCGCCCTCCTGCTGCAGGAAAAGATCGATAAGAGAACACTAGAAGAAGAAAACTAATAAGGTTTACAATATATAAACACGCTAAGAAATTGGATCAGAAACATATCAGGTATATCAATACATCCATTTCATAAGTAGGTGCTGGCGTAGAATAGAAGACTTGAAGTGGTATGAGAGGATCACTAATGTGGAACCATTGGAAAGAACTAGACAAGTGCCAGCGGAACAAGACATGACAAGAAGACGATGGCAATGGATAGAAGACACAACGAAAAAACCTGCTGATATAAACAACCTAAAAAAGTGGGATAGAAATAAAGGGCAAATTTAGTGACAAGCTGCAATTCACGAAAATCTGAAAAGACATCGGAAAAAAGAATCTGAAGAATATGAAGCACACGACGAATAAGACATGAAAAAGAGAAACAACAACACGAAAAAGAATAAATTGGAAAGAGGAAGAAGATTGTTTATCATTCGCTGTATTTTGTAATACAGTATCATTTTCAGATTTGGCTAAAGCGAAACTCTCCATGTTACAGGAAAAGAAAAGTACGTTGCAAATTAACTTGCTTCATGGGGTCTCGCTGCGGAAACCATGACGTTCGTATAAGCAGATCTAAGATTTTAATTATCGATTGCTCTCTCAATGTTGTTGTGGCCTCTGATGACATAAGATATTGAAGGCTGTGTGTAGTGTAATGCTCGAGATTAACGATATTGAAAATGTTTCATATTTTATGGAATATAACGATTGGAGGGGTTATTCGTTTCTCGTGTGTATTTTGTTTGCTGTGGTGCTTTTGAGTAATAATGAGAAAATGGTGCTACAATTGCTGATGATGGTGGTGATTTTCATCATACTTCTAGCACCCAGAGGTTTCTGGGGAGACAAAGAAATAGCAGGGCTGATGCTCTCTCGGTGATCTCTATAAGGCGACTAATATGAGGTTGTGTATGGAACTAGCAACCTCATCTTGTAAAACAAATGACTACAGAAACCACTACGGCATGGGTACATCATTGATTTAGTGCTGGCTTTTTGTGGCAGCGGGTGGTTCTATGATCCATAAAGAGCGACAATGAAAATGAGGAAGATGAATGATGTCTATAATGTTCTGTTACACAATATAGTTGATGTACGTGTCCAACATCCGACTATAATCCCTCAGCTTACTCATTATATTTGTTTGAAACATGAATGTCTTGTTAACTCATTATATTTGTTTGAAACATGAATGTCTTGTTAACTTATTATATTTGTTTGAAACACGAATGTCTTGTTAACTCATTATATTTGTTTGGAACATGAATGTCTTGTTAACTCATTATATTTGTTTGGAACATGAATGTCTTGTTAACTCATTATATTTGTTTGAAACATGAATGTCTTGTTAACTCATTATATTTGTTTGGAACATGAATGTTGTTGCGTGCATATTTTGACGCACATATTACAAAAATCGATATGGCTATTTAATATGGAAAAGATATAGACATTCATTCATTTGTGTATGAAAATGCTGTCTATGGGGAAGGCTAGATAATCCATAATTGTTTTACCCTGTTGATTATAGGAGTAATCGTTCTTGATATTAATTCGGCGCATGGATATGACACCCTTGTCTGTACCTATTTCTTAGGGCCAGAAAATAGATTAATTTGCTTATTATGTTTATGGCCTGAATTCATATATATTACATATTATTAGTACAAGTAGAATCAGTCCTATATTGTATATTTTGGATGGGTAGGCAGGACTATATTCTTGTTACACCGCTCTAGCGGAAGTAGGAGTTGTCTTGTCTAGTCGTGATGAGTTCCGATGTACCGTGACAATGGCGGGTACGCATTTTTCCAGGGCTGGTATATTCTTCAGTAAAAATGATTTACGAAGTAGTTTTTCTTCTATAGGAGATTGTGTCTCTACTAGAGTTGTGTTAGAGACTCTCCTAATGTACGGTACCATGTATGATTCGGACTCCAGGTAATTCCAGTCCCTGTTTTGATGATCTCAGGTCGGTTAGGCCTAGCGGGAATTTTGTGCTTCGCAACGCTAGGGTCAAATTTGTATCGACGGAGATGACAGGCTCCATACTGTAATTATGTCTACGTGAGGTAACTGGATTACGGTAGATCTGTATGGAGGAACTTTATGAAATTATGCATATGTATTGCAAATTAACTTTGGCTTATATATATATCCTCCTGTGAGCGAGTGAGCGACAACTCAGGTAGGCGGCCATGTTACATTCCTGTCATCGCATTTTTTGGATCACTGTCTAAAGAACGGGGCATGTATCTTATTATTCGGACAGTGGCAAGGAGATCTCAATTTGGATAGAAACCCCTTATCGTGGTTTCACAATATGATAAACTGTGAATATAAAGCAACTTTAGTTACTTACCGATCCGCCTTCACTGACGCGCTTAGTCAGATAGGGGATGCGGCCATTGATGTACTACCTATTATTTATGAATGTGCCATGACATAGGATCTACTATGTATGCCTGCAAATTGATATGTCAACATACCCATGATTTACTCGTTATGTCCCAGTGTGAGCGTCCAATCTAAACTGTTGTGTAAACAAAGATTCCAGCAGTCTGCATTGGTGCCTTGTAGACACAAGTGAATGAGTGTTTAGATTGGTCAGAACACGAACAGTACACCATTCGCGGTAAACACACTCTACACTTCTACCCATATCTACACCATCCTGCGTCGGTTGAAGTGACCAAGTTTAGGGCCTGCTTCCCCTGGAGCCTTAGAGGGAAACTACTGTTTACAGCTGCCTTTGCCTTCCCTAACTTAGGACTAGGGTGAGTTACCCATTTACAGCTGGGTAGACTGGAGCATGCCTGATCTCGACAACTCTGTACACTACCATGGACACATACAGTAGTGGCACCACAAACAACATGCTACAGTGATTGATAGTGGAGCTTTACAGAAGAAAGAGAATACACCACACTTTACAGAAGGTTTACAGTATACAACTGATACTTCTTTACAGACTGACATTTTACAGTAACAGTGTGTGCAAGCAAACTTTACAAATGTCTTGTTAACTCATTATATTTGTTTGGAACATGAATGTCTTGTTAACTCATTATATTTGTTTGGAACATGAATGTCTTGTTAACTCATAATATTTGTTTGGAACATGCATGTCTTGTTAACTCATTATATTCGTTTGAAACATAAATGTCTTGTTATGATTACCGAAATCTTGCTGCACGATAGCAACATTTAACACAGCCCTTTCCCCCTCTTTTCTGGCTAAAACATGTTGAGAAAATCTAAAGTCATTATACCGGAGAGGAAACTTCGTTAAGAAGATTAGAAAGAAAACTTCAATCTACATGCGAGGCTGCGAGGCTATTCTCATTCAAATACTGACAATGAAAGTTCTATAAAAGGGAAGGGGCCTCATTCTATCAAATAAGGGAAGGAGATCCAATTCTATAAAACTCAAGCAGCCTTGCTCTACTTTATTTCTAAAAGCAAGGATTGAGGCTACATAGCTTCTCTAACGCCAGCGCAATCTTTGTCTGTTCCTTAAGTTATTGATCGTCTCTACCCAATTATCTCAACACAGTTCTTATTCGGCCGATTTTTGCAATGTTTTCAAATTTGTTATGGCATCTCTGGTTGGTTATTTCTGTATGCTTTTAGATACAATAAAGCATATTGGTCACAATTAGGTGTGAGATTAAATAGTTTGAAATAACGGATGTGTTCTTTAAAAACAAACAAACAAACAACAGCAAAAACAAAGCAAACAAACAAAAAGAAAAATGAACAAACAATATTCTGAATCCGGCAAATAAAAGTGTTAAAGTACAAATCTTCAAAGTTTTGTCTGCTACCTGACACCTACTTGCAGCTGCTTCGACATGACGAAGTTACATCCTTACTGTAAGCTTTCAGACATTTTTATTGTGACACGTTAGTGAGGAGATACGCGATGCTGCAGAGGTCAAAGGTAAAGGTAGTCCGATAGCTGATACTGTTGTAGGCGATTGAAGTGCTAGAGACTTCACTATACTAGATCCAGCTTCGAGAGGTCGGGTGAACAGTTCCATTCCTCACTGCCTTGTCCTTCCGTAACTCACGAGCAGAGTCAGGTACCCATTTACAGCTGGGTAGACTGGTCCTTGACGCCACCTTGTTTCGAACTCTGTACCTTCCCCGCGACAGACCAGTGGTCTAACCACTCTGTCCATCGGACGCTCTAAAAAAAAAATAATAAGATTGCAATGCTGTAGAGGTAACAAAAAATAAATAAATAAGAAAAAGTTGTTATAATAATAATAATTTTTTTGTTAGTCCTTTAAAGAACATTTGTATTACAATGATTAGACTTAAGCCGCACTAAAAGTTGACAATAAAATGTCAGACATAAAATTAGTATTTTAAGGTGAAGCTGTCTACATCTGCTGAATCCCTTTAAAACAGAGGTTGGCACAAGACAGATCCAGATTTACTGGTAGATCACATTGCGTAATTTGATAGATCTTTAGGTGACGGAGAAGGAATGAAAGAATTTTAAACTAAGAAAAATGTCAAACGGTCTAGAAAAACGGCGATATCCGCAGAATTAAAGATACTTTTCCCGCGTTCCCAGTGAAAACTCCCCTGCTAGCTTACCAAAATTCACTTTAATGTTAAACTGCATGAGATGGAAACATGATTTTTCCTGTGAAGTGAATTTAACATTCAGTAAAATATCATCTAGTTTGAAGTCAAGTCAACATTCAGTAAAATATGTAGTTTGAAGTCAAGTTAACATTCAGTAAAATATCCTTTAGTTTGAAGTGAAATTAACATTCAGTAAAATATCATCTAGTTTGAAGTGAAGTTAACATTCAGTAAAATATCATCTAGTTTGAAGCGAAGTTGACATTCAGTAAAATATCATCTAATTTGAATGAAGTTAACATTCAGTAACATATCCTCTAGTTTGAATGAAGTTAACATTCAGTAAAATATCCTCTAGTTTGAACGAAGTTAACATTCAGTAAAATATCATCTAGTTTGAATGAAGTTAGCATTCAGTAAAATATCATATAGTTTGAATGAAGTTAACATTCAGTAAAATATCCTCTAGTTTGAATGAAGTTAACATTCAGTAAAATATCCTCTAGTTTGAATGAAGTTAACATTCAGTAAAATACCATCTACTTTGCATGAAGTTAGCATTCAGTAAAATATCATTTAGTTTGAAGTGAAGTTAATATTCAGTAAAATATCAAATAGTTTGAAGTGAAGTTAACATTCAGTAAAATACCATTTAGTTTGAATGAAGTTAACATTCAGTAAAATATCATCTAGTTTGAATGAAGTTAACATTCAGTAAAATATCATATAATTTGAAATAAAGTTAACATTCAGTAAATATCATCTAGTTTGAATGAAGTTAACATTCAGTAAAATATCATATAATTTGAAATGAAGTTAACATTCAGTAAAATATCATCTTGTTTGAATGAAGTGAACATTCAGTAAAATATATAATTTGAAATGACGTTAACATTCAGTAAAATACCATCTAGTTTGAATGAAGTAAACATTCAGTAACATATCATATAGTTTGAAGTGAAGCAAACATTCAGTAAAATACCATTTAGTTTGACTGAAGTTAAGATTCAGTAAAATATCATTTAGTTTGAATTGTTCACCACCTCTTTATTGGTGGAGTTGCAAGAATCAAATTGTCTAACAGAGATAACAGTTAAATGTTGGCTGCATATATTACGATTCCAAATACTCTGAAACTTAACAAAAGGCGTGATTTTTTGACGAGATCTTTACAGAGCTGAGTGGTTCTGAAGTAGATCCTCACAGCTCCTTTGTTTCCTGCCGCTGTTCTGAAGTCTAGTTTCTCTCGAACCCGAGTTGTCCCAGCATCGACAATTTTAGAATTTTATCTCTGCAGAAATGTATGATTACGTTTGGTAGCTTTGTCTTCAACCGCTTTGAATGCTTAGGTGCTGGCTTCTGAAAGGGGGGTCGTCTGTAGTAGTGGCTGCATGCTCCACATGGAGCGGAAAGGGAAATGATAATGACGATGATCTCTGTTCTCATACACACTCAGATCTCATTAAACACTTCTGTCTATCTCTCTCTCTCTCTCTCTCTCTCTCTCTCTCTCTCTCTCTCTCTCTCTCTCTCTCTCTCTCTCTCTCTCTCTCTCTCTCTCTTTCTTTTTCTGTATCTCTTTCTGTCCTTCTCTGTCTTTCTCTTTCTCTCTGTCGCTCCTCTCTTTCACACACACACACACACACTATCTCTCTCTCCTCTATATCTCCATCACCGCCCTGCTACATCCTCACCTTCTAGTTAAATTCACGGCATCTTAGATTTCAGACAGATCGATGAGGTATCCATTTCGCAGGAGTCGATGTAATATCGCTCTCTTCTCATTACTTTCTTCATTTACGTGGTGTCATATGAGTCAGCTGAAAGTGTCATAATACGATAGGTCTTAGTTTCTCATGTGTTCACGAGCTGTGAGTTACAGTCTTAAAGTTCCTTGTTGTAAACGTACACTTCTTCTTTCTTAGTTAGTCCCGATAAACATTCACTCATATTTTCCATTCACGGAACTTCCTGATAAAGTTAGAGGCTGTCCATTCACCTTTCGCTTATTGTGTCCATCATGGTAATTTTAGCGTACTAATCCTTATATTTGTAAACATAGACTTTCCTAGTTACTCTATTTTCATAATATAGAGAAGACAAAAACTGGAATAAATTGTGACAGCAGGAAAGATAGAAGAAAAAAGTGAGGACAACAAAGAGAGAAGACATGGGACAGTTTGACATCGTAGCAGGGAAAGAAGTCAACAACAGAATTGATAAGCAACACTGCAGACAGAAGGTGTTGAAGAGACATACTCGCCTACGCCAACTGGCATGGTACTTGAAGAAGCAGAAATTACTCAATTATTTTTCAATCACTTAACGCGCTTAACGCGTTCTTACAGTTATCAACTTATCAACTTGACGATGCTGGTGTTTTAAAAAGGTGGACTTGTATAGCTAGTACAAATGTATGTATGATCTTATTCATCGCTCATTGAGTATCAACATGATGAAATGATTACTGAACATCTACTTCAAAGGTGCCCATCATATGAGGAATAGAGAAAACGTATGTGGCCGTCACCAGTGTCATTCCTGGACGACCTCTACGGAGATACCAACAACCTCAAGCTGACCGCTGCTTTCTTTGAACATATTCAAGTTGACGTCTGAGAGTGATCGAAGAAGAAGAAGAGTATCAACAATGTTGTTGTTGTTGTGTCAAATATGTATTTCGGTTAAGTTAAATAACTGACCATTTTCTCAGTAACAACTCCATGTAGTTCCGGGGAGGGGGGGAGAAAGGGGGTGTCTGATGAGACACAAAACAAAAGGGCTATTACTCCCTCAGGCATGTCGTAAAAGGTGACTAATAAAATGCTGGTATTGGACTGGCAACCTCATCATTTAAAATAATTGACTACACAAACCAAGGCTGCAGTAGCATGTCAATGTTTGGTGCAGGCTTGTTGCAAGAGGACCAGCTGCTGTTGTGGTTCCATGCTCCATAAAGTGCGAAAGGAACATGATGATGATGTTCAGCTACACCCATGTGTTGCTGGAGCCCGAGAGGGAAGCAAAAAACTAATCTGCCAGAAATGTTTCAGAAGGTGACTAGGGAAGGTTCTACATGAGGCCGACTAAGAATCTTGAAGACCTGGGAAACGCTGACGGGAAACAAGCGAACCGTTAGAATATAGATTTCTCCTTGAATTCCCAAGAGGTTTGACGTTTCGATTTTCCGTGGCGGAAGTTGTCCTTAGTAGCCAGAGGTCATCATCGGCTGGAATAAATAATGGAATATTGATATTTCCTACAACTTGCTTACTAATATGATTGATATTAAAATGTTAGAGAAGCTTTCATTGCATTGGGAAATATATGGATATCAAAAGAAATCAATTCCAGCACAAAAATCAGAATTGTTGACTAAAATATCGTATGGATCTGAAACAAGGAGAACAGCAAAAGGAACAACAATAAAATACCGAATTTCATAAATGGAACCTGCGTTGAATAAAAGGAGCGAGTTGGTATGACACAATCACTAATGTGGAACTGATGACAAGAACCAGACAAGTGTCAGTGGAACAAAAAGTGAGTAGAAGACGCTGGAGATAGATAGGACACATATTAAGGACATTGGCGGATATCCAATTGGGTGGCGACGGGGCAATATCCCCTGGCTTGAGACTTTGAAACTCTTTATTTCATATCAACCGCTCTAGTATCCCTCCCCCCATCCCCACCCCCAATTGGGATTTAAATGTAAGTAATCGTTAGGTCGGACGACGGACGAATTAAAATATGTCTGGTACTGGACAATGGTAAGTACCCTAAAGCTTACGAACGTTGTTTGTAATTAAAACTACGTGGCGGGGCAATAAAAGACAATAAAGGGAACCGCCATACAACAATGAGACAAAAGATGGCGTCAGGCAGGCGACACAACGGGATTTCACTCACTCGAGCTGCAAAAACAGAGAACTTTGTGACGATAATAATAATTTCTGTTTTGGGCGGCCAATCCTAAATC
Organism: Oreohelix idahoensis; assembly: GCA_024509875.1. Taxonomy (NCBI): domain Eukaryota; kingdom Metazoa; phylum Mollusca; class Gastropoda; order Stylommatophora; family Oreohelicidae; genus Oreohelix; species Oreohelix idahoensis. The sequence goes on along the minus strand of JAMPIV010007236.1, from coordinate 42,047 downwards.
AAACAATGTTAAGTATGAGTTTTTATCAAATGTTGTCTCTTTGTAGTTGTACCTTAACTTTTATGTAATTATGTTATAAATTGTTGCTTTTTAAAAAAAAAATAAAAATACAATTTTTGGAATTACTGTTTAAAAAACTATCCCGTTGTAACATTTTTTTTTAAAAATTCGTTATTTTCTAATTGTCTAAAAATATGTTTAATAAGAAGGTGGGGGGGGGGGGGGGGGGGGGGGGGGGGGGTGGGGCGGGGTGATGATATTACAGTGATACAACGTTAAAATATCTCCAATTATAAAGATAACGGGTAAAATAACATGTAGGGATAAAAATATAGGCAAGATATGCCGAGGCTTCTTCACCTACGCCAGCGCTTTCTACCGCCATTGAAACTAACTAGTTGGAACATGCAAACTAAACGACATATCCTTTTAGACGGGGTAGAAACGGAGATAAAAGAAAAAAATTATGACGGTCTGAACACGTGTTTGAATCTAAAAAGGCAAAAAGACGCAATTTGTAGTTTAAAGGAAAAATTACGCCACTAATTGACACAATGTAAGGAAATGGACAAAAAAAGACCTTAGCTCTTATTCGAACCAGACGTATCTTAGACGTTTTACCGTAATTGGTCGTTTTAATTTGAATATAGCGGCAAACGCCGTACACGAAGGTTCAAAAACAAATTTCAAAACTAACCTTGAGAAAAGTAGGGTTTTCTTTAATAATAAAGTTATGAAAATAAAACCTAGCTAGTTTGATAGCCCATCTTGAGCAGAGAAATAATATACTTTTAATTACACAGACGGACAGATAACACGGAAAATATTGACGAAAGACCGTATTGTTCCATACAGACTAGCGAACAGTTTTTTGTGCATATTTTCACTAAAGTTACATTTTGGCGTCCTTGAGCCTAAAAATGCAAAAATTAAACTGCAGATGAACTAGGGGCAAAGTAGGAGGATAGTAGCTAAAAATAACTTAGCATAGAAATCGTATAAGTAAGTGGGGCAGGTTTGTGTAGTTTTTTCTTGTAGTTAGTCCAAAAAACAAGTGTAATTTTGGGGAAAAAACCAAGTTAAGACGGACAGACCGACAGAAAAATACTACATACTAGACTGAGACTGGACTGAAATTGGACATTTATATTTTGAATATTTGAAAAGTTAGAGGGGAAGTCCGATGATTGGACAGAAGCTTTTATAGTACTGAAAGACAGACGCTCGCTTGTGCCATTTTATAGAAGACTGTCCATTGACACAGTTCGTTATTGCTAGAGGTGATTTCCAGGAATTATTAAATAAAAATCAGTGGGACGCCCTAATCTAGCCAGCAGCTCAGCTGAGTTTTGCTAGTACTACGTAACTGTGTTCTCAATTCTGAATTGTGGTAAGGGAAAAAGCATTTATCTTGTTTATTTTAATATTTTGAGTGATTGATACTGCCATATCATGAAAAATGATTACGACAAGTGAGTGCTTACTCTAGGTCCCCAGCAGCAGTCCAGGGCCTAGAGACAAACAAATAATATATGAAAACCTATCTAAGACTATGGAAGGCGGATCTATATTTGAGATCAGTGGGAACATATCACCCACCTTATTGGATGGAAGAGGAAACTATTGAACATATTTCGGATGCAATGCAGTCTTGGGAAACTGGTACTATTTGATAACAACTGGGTGAGATGTGCTAAGTTGGTCAGAGAGATCTGACCCAATCTGTGTAATGTTGTTTTGCTGTGTTGTGTGTAAGAGTGGCGCAGTAAACAGAGTGTTGACACATGGCACAAATTTTGGTTTCAGAGTTTCTGATCTGGCACTACGCGTGTGTCAGATGCTTTTGTAGAAGTACAAGAGCGGATGCCTGTGCAGCCTAACATTTTACTCCAGCTACTGAGAGGAGTGGGCCACAAGAATTCTGTACTACATCGTCACAGGCCAGTTAAGTGCAAACCTGGCCTGCTGTAGATTCATCAACTGTGTCCACCATCAATAAAGAAATAAAATCTTGTTATATAAACATTAATATCAGTCCATATGTCAAGGACAAGGAACTTTGTAACCATGGATTGGGCATGATGACGCCACCCCAACTAAACATCCAGTGCTAGATTTTCCCAAGACATCGTAGATATTATTAATATTAAACAATGTAAGAATATACCTATGTACAAAAATTTCATTTGATTATGCAATATATTTATGCACTTTATTGATAAATACATATTGTTTCATATGTTCTGACCAAAAGAAACAATTGGTTCAGGACTAATAAATTAATAAAATTTTCAAACTTAAATTCTAAAAGCCAGTGTTAGTTTAGTTTATCATAGAGTTTATTATTATTATTAGACTTATTATTTACATGTGTGTGTCTGTGTATTTTATTACCTACACATTACATTTCAGTACCCTAGACTTTTAACGTAGCTAACATTCATTATAGTAGAATAGGTCTGTTTGAGGTAGTAAGTGGTAGCAGAAAGGCCTTCTGTAACTCCCATAAACTTTTATCTCAGGAGCCTTCACAGCTGACCTCATCCAGTACACTAGGTAACATAACAACCATACAATAACATCAAAAACCACTACAGGGGGTGTTATCATTCTGACGTATCGCCCCCTCACTTGGACAATTCCTAGATCCGCCAGTGATTGAGGAAACATCTTGGTAGCAATACCAGGCAGAATTTGTTCTGGAATCCCATGGGTAAGACAGACATGTGTGATGTGTTGGGGGGGGGGGGGGGGGGGGAGAAAGGGGGGGGGGGGGGGAAGAAGACATGGAAAGATCTTGAGCTGATGGCACGGGACCAGAAGACTTGGTATAAGTCTGATGAAGGCTTGACTTCCTTTGGGAGCTAAAGGGTGATGATGAATTTCCTATGTACATACGTAATTTCAAAGCATACATACACAAGTAAACATATGTAGATAATGCATAAATACATTAATATATACATACATACTTACATACACAGGAATGCATACGTAAGCATATATACATTCATAAATACTTAATACATATATAAATACAAAATACATACATAAACACATACATACCGTACATACATACATATGTGCATAACTCTCAACTCTTTCACTGCCACACCTGACTTTAGTCGATTTTTTGGTAATCGTCTTTAGTGGTCGTGTTTCCCTAGTTATAAGTAAATAATTTGCTTATATAGCTTACTCCTATTTGGTGTTAAATAAATTTTTTTTAAACTATTCATTTAATATAGTTATGCTGTCTGGCCTGGAAGAAAACTGAATTTTCAATCTCTTATTTCACCATCAGCACATACGGATCTTAATGTCTCGTCAGTTAAGCACTGGAAGGGCCCGGGGGGGGGGGGGGGGCACCATTGTTGGGCTGTGCTTAGGACATCAGTTTGTCTTAATCCGGCCCTGCATGCATACGTACATTAGACTAGGCCCTTCAGTAATAACTGACTATGGGAATGCGCCCCTGAGGTGACAGCCCTCAGCTGCTTATTTTTACTCGGTGTTCATTTCGACATTTTCCTTTCTCTTCATCTTGCCGTGAGAGCTTATTTTCGCCTAATCTGAGGTGGTGCCGAAGAGAGCATCGCCATTTGGTGCGATCGACAGCTTCATCCTCTGTGATGTGCTTCCAGCATATTGGACTTCGTAGAATGACTTTTTCATTTCAAGCACTTTAGTGGGGCAGCCTATTTTCAGGAGGATTTTGAAGAATCCATCCCTGCTAAACAGGTCAAATGTATTTGAGAGGTTTATAAAGGCGATATAGAGAGGAGTTTTTCAGCTCTCTTGATTTTTCTTAAAGTTGGCGGAAAAAGATCAGGTCTACTGTTGATCTACCAGCTCGGAATCCACACTGCCACTAATCAACATTAGACTGCCTTAGGGACTTCCACTCCGGACACACATACATACAGGCACACACATACATACATACACGCACACACGACATGAACGACTTGATCAAAATCAGCAGTCAGTCTCACTGGCGTACTCACCTGATCACAGCGAAGATTGAACTTGCCGCAAGTTGAAATGTGAGCTCTGTGTTAAGTTATGTCTGGATTTTGGGATCAGACAAATCGATTTTCCTCATTCTCTCTCTTCCTGTTTTTATTTTTTAACTCGACGCGCAAGAACAGCTCGTGCTTGACGGCCTTTCGATGCACTATAATTACTTTAGGTGTTAACTTTACAATTGTAGCGTTAATCGCTCCTACTTCAACTACAAAGTCAGACGATGTTAGATTAGGTTTCTGTCAACCAGCCAATCTTGTACAACGTTCAGCACAACCTCAGGTAAATAACGTGTGGAATCTTTCAGCGTGATATTCGTTTACAGTTTTATGGCCTGCGGTTTGAATGTTTTGAAATAAGACTTCGACCTCGTTACCTTTTTGTTAACCACTTTTATGTAAGATCAAAATCGAAATTCTATATTTTCTGCTTTACAAATCTTTGACGATCAAAAGCTCTAACTTTACTCTTCGCATAGAGCTGAAACTTTGCACAAGGTTCCATTTCTTAGTAAATTTTTATCATGCACGTTTTGCCCGGCATTCACCTGGCCGATTTTAAATTATAACTAAAACAATATAAAATAAGGTGGTGTGACATAATGATATTCGCTCATTAGTCTTTTCAGGCTTTTATTTTCCGTTTAAATTTCGTACATTCCTCCTCCATCCTCGACCCCATTTTCTGTAATTCTTTATGTTGTTTAGAAATTTACATTTTGTATGAACAATATGACGAATAGCTCATTACTGATAACTAGTCATCCACTTTAATTATATGCAGTGTAATGCATGCAACATTAATTATTTTTGTAATATATTGGATAACAGTAATAAGTGGGCCTCTAAAACATGTTTTTTTTCCGCAATTTGTTTCTCTTTGTTTGTTTGTCTTTTTTGTTGTTGTTCATTTTTTGAACGTTTGGCACTCACTGAATCAAAAGTGACAATGGGGTTTCTTTACTATCTTTACAGTTGGTGGATGTAAACATAGTGGAGAGCTAACAATGGAAATACGTTTTCAAAGCGGAAGTAAACAGTTAGGAACTATCGTAAATTATTAAGTAGTCTGTACAGGAATGGGCGCACATTAAATGAAAGTTCACATTATGGGTTATTTTCATAGTTTTGATCCTGCTGTACGGGTAGAAACATGAAAAGGTAAAGAGGTAAAGGATCCCTTTACCCGCCTATTGGGCATATTGGGAATACGGTGTTAGGCCCGTATTTTCTTGACCATCGGCACACTGATGTGGTCAGCTTCACGCCGTATACATTAAAAACCAGCAACAAATATTTCTTTTATGGAAACATCTGTAGGGTATTTCAAGGACAATCGTAATTCATGTTCCATTTTCGGTCACTCTGGAAAAACCACCACGGCTGGTTCTCTGTCATGAAGCTTCAACCAAATCATGCACGCGCTCTTACAACGATGATCTCTCGCGCAGTTTATTTGACATTACGAGGATGCCAGCCCTATACACAACCGTATATTAGTCATCACTTACAACTTGCCTGAAGGAGAAGTAGTCTTATTTTTTCTTTGCCCCTCCTAGATCATCCTGAAACAACATGGGTCTCCCGGGTCCAATGCCAAAGATAAACGCTTACGGTAGGGAGAAAGAGGGGGGAATTAGTTAGCAACATATCTTGTTGATGCAAAGCTGAACCACACAAGACAGAGACATTCGCAATGTCTTGAGGTACAAAAAAATAAAAACGGAAAAAAGGAAGGTTAAAGAGATTAGGCTATATATTTAAAATGCAATAAAACGAGTCACGCCACATCTCATGTCTCTGAGATTTTAAAGAAAAAAAGTTTGCTCCTTTTGGCGAGGCGCGTCCCGTTCAACCTAGACACCGGGTCCGTCGGTTACTTTAGGGCACATGATCAAATATTCAAGACCTTGCGGTATGAATAATGTCTCTGAGATGGTACTCAGCTGAAACAAAAAATACGAGCACAATTAACATCTTGAATGAATCAGTGTATAACATAGAATAAATAACCACAATTTGTTGCCGGTATGCGAATGGTCGAAATGTAATATAGTATCTACAGGTATTTATATCTTATATAGAAATTAAAACTCAACAAGGGTTGAGCATGATTGGCTAAGTCGTTACAGCGCTTTCTTCTCGTAGCGAAGTTACTGGGTTTAGGAATTAAAACCTGTTAGCGTCACGCAACTGTCTACCCACCTTTAAATGAGTTCCAGACCTAACTATTGAGCTATGATATGTAAAAGACAACGAGGAAGGGATCTAGTCACCCAACGTCATAAAAAAGCTGGACCTAATATGCTGGTCTAGAACACTTCACACCCCTACGACGGGATCTGCTATGAAACTACCTTTTACCTGAAAAAATACACTGGAAAAAGTCAAGACAAGGCGTTGGGAGACATGAGCACAGTAGACAGGGAATACATCGAGAAGTGGGACACGACGTGAACACGCTAATTCGCACGATACAAGTAAAAAAAGGAAGATAATTTGTAAGTGTCTATGTTCTAAGTTAATTTATGAGAAAGGATGAATAATGTGTAGTGAGTAGTAAATTCGCAATTTCAAAAATTGTAGTCCGTATTTTCAAAGTCATACTATGACTATTCTGATATCTACCCACAACACCTACATGCGTCCCGCGATGATCAATCCTGTTTCCTAGCATGGACGTGCCAAGGATAGTAGATTCAATGGTTGCCTTTCAGCACCGTGCCGATTATTTCACCCATTAAGGTATTTGAGCCAATGCTGGCACGTAGTCGCGACGTAAGATTTATAGTTCTGTTTATGAATCGTTAAACTTGTTCGAATTTTGATGATTTTTTTCTTCAAGATGAATAAATACACCTAAAATCATTTGAAGCTACTGTAGTTATCGCTATCTGCACTTGTAAATAAAGATGCTGCAGGCAAGTCTGAATCTCCAATTAATCTTCAGCAGAACCAAAAAAAAAAAAAAAAGAAGTTAAACAACAATTTAGAATGTGTAGTAAATAAACTGAATCATCAGTATAACTGAGTCGTCTTAAAAGTGTATACGTACCGTATAAGAATTTTGCCTCCCTCAGGCTCAGAATGACTCATACTTTTAAAGCAACATTTGTATTGTTTTTTTTAAGGCATCTGGTCATTAATTTTGATGACTAAGAAAATATGTAGGTGGACTTAGTAGACGTGAAGTTATCTGTCCTCCATTATTTTACATCCTGTGAAGGATCTAGGAAATGAATGAGTTTGAAGCGTGGTGGGAGTGGGGTTTAGAGCAAGATGGCTCGAGGAAATAAATCGCGTGAATACAAACTTATGTCGGATGACACGAACATAAGTTTAGAAAATACATTACTTGAAAGTAAACTTACAAGAGGCCATCTGTTGTACTGAAAATGACGAGTTCGTGATTTCATGATGCATTCGCCCTCTTGTTGCTCAGGCATATAAATAACTGAACAAATTATAAACATTTACAAACACAAACAAATACATCACTGTTACTGTTGTTTTGGGTCGTCCCTTCCAATACAGGCCACAAAGGCCATCACTTCTGTTGCATGACCCTTCTGGCTGCCACTTCTGTTGGTGTATGTGTGGGGGTTGTATGACAGAGATAGTGCTACTGTCTCTCACAGCTGACAATGTTGACATCAGCAATGTCGGGCTTACTAGCAGTGGCCGACAGTGTTTAATATGTGAGCGAATGTCATGAGTTCTTTAGGATTGTAAACGTCTGATGTAAACCCACACAACAGTAACGTTAGGTCAGGAAACAGACCAACGGGTAAGACGAATTAGTTTTCAACTTATACACAGTTTATTTACGACAGTAACGTTGACATCATGGACAACAAATCACAGCAAATCACAAGATATGATAGTAGGTATAATCCATAGATAAATTGAGTGCAACACCAGCAACTCATCATAAATCGTCGTAGCATACAATCCGTCAGAAAGTTGAGTGCATCACCAGCAACTCATCATAAATGGTAATAATATATAATCCGTCAGAAAGTGGTTGCATTAACAGCAATTCATTATAAATGGTAATAGCCGGTATAATCCATGGCAGTAATAATATATTGAATCCCTTCCCTTCAAAAAACACTCTGGACACACTAGCGAGACTATCAAAACCGTCTCGAAGCTCTGCCAGATACCCAATGACCGAGATTATAGTTTCTCACAACAACTCAGTACATCTTCACTCAAGCGCGAACAACAGCTTGAGATGTGAGCTCAGCTCACCCGTATCTCTCCCCCAACTACTCAGAACATTTGAACACTTTCTTTATGTTAAAAAAAAACTAACACATACTCAGTTGAGCTTTGTTCAAGCCCCTAAATAAAAAATCATCTCATAACTTTAAACGTGCTTACAAACGTGTCTATGAAAAAATCAGCCCCGTACATAAAAATCCCAAACACTTAACTCCCACTCAAAAACATGACTTAACAGATTACACCTTCCCCCAAGAAAAAAATGATATCATAATTTTTTTGTTGTTGAAAATTACATCGAACAAAAATGTGAGGTCGATCAAATTCTATTATATACAACAGAGAATTATACTATATGTTAAGTCATATCAATAAACCAACAATACAGGGATGGAAGTATGTGCGGAGTATGAAGATGAAGTATGCAAAGAGGATCAAACATCAAATTCAAACAAAGATGAAGTATATCAAGTATAGACTAACTATGAACCAATAAGTGGAAAGTGAAAAGAGGAAATGAAATGAAATGAAGAATGACCAGCAATGAAATGTGTGTAGTGAAAGAACGCAATGATACAACATGGCAACAATTTAAATTAATCAACGGATTGTGTGTAAATAAATACAAGTATGGCAAAACAGCATGGAACAATAAGCAATACATATATAAAACAAGAAAAGAAAGCTACAATCTAAATAGAGCATAATAGGCAAGAGAAACAAGTTAATTAACTTATTAAGTACTAATAATGAGCTTATTACTGAAATCAGAAACTAATATTGCGTATAAACAGTTACTACTGGTGCACAACTAAGTGCTGGGTAATGCAAATAAATAACAATGTCAGAGAAAAAAAAAGAAAAAGCACACACTTGCTAAATGTTCACTACCGAAATGTATCGTAATGATACGTTAAGTTTAAATACTATTGTCAATACTATTGTCACTCGTTTAATGTTCATCAACACACTGTTGTGTATGAATAATATGCTAATAACGTGATAACTACTATTTTGTTTATCCTTCCTTCCACTGCCAAGATTCCCTCTTCTGATAGACTCACTGTTAGTATGCCACCAAATGTTAAATATGCTTAAATGTTAAATCCTCTTGGCACTGGTACTGATAATCATATAGTTGTGTGTTGAGATGATAAGTGAGGTGTGTATAGGTACATTCACACACTACAGGTACACACATCAGAGGCATGGAAGGGTGTAACGGCAGGTGAAAGTTAATGACGGTTTATTACACCACAACACGTTACGTTAATATAGAATACACAGTCATAGTCGAATTACAGTTTACAGCAATACAATATAAGTCATGATAATAAAGTACTCCTCACTTCTCCACTTCTCAGAATCATTAGCGCTATACAACATCAATGGCCTCTCAAATCTGCGCTATAATATAAATATGGATCCTCTCAGCAACGGACATCATCGCCGTGCTAATAGCATAAATTCTCAGCAACGGACATCCTCGCCGTGCTAACATAATAATGGCCTCCTCAAATATAATGGATCCGGTTAGCAAACGGACATCATCCTCGCCGTGCTAACAACATAATAATGGCCTCCTCAAATATAATGGATCCGGTTAGCAAACGGACATCATCCTCGCCGTGCTAACAACATAATAATGGCCTCCTCAAATATAATGGATCCGGTTAGCAAACGGACATCATCCTCGCCGTGCTAACAACATAATAATGGCCTCCTCAAATATAATGGATCCGGTTAGCAAACGTACATCATCCTCGCCGTGCTAACAACATAATAATGGCCTCCTCAAATATAATGGATCCGGTTAGCAAACGGACATCATCCTCGCCGTGCTAACAACATAATAATGGCATCCTCAAGATACTCCTCACATAAGCGCTATCATAATAATAATGGATCCTTTAGCAACGGACATCATCGCCGTGCTAATAACATAAATTCTCAGCAACGGACATCCTCGCCGTGCTACAATATAAATATGGCCTCCTCACAGATAGCAAACGGACATCATCGCCGTGATACTGCATAAATAGCATCCTCAAGATACTTATGGATCCTTACCTCAAAAAACCTACACAATCCTGCACACTCGGCAGTTTGCAATAATCTCACAATCAACATGTCTTCACATATCAAAAATTATCCTCTCTAAGGAAATAATGGCCTACACAAATAATGGCCTCTTATCTTCAGCACTGTACAGGCTTACCATCGAAAACACACACTGTGGGGCCGACCTCTCCAGTCGATGCCCAAAAACTCCCTCACTCACGGGAATACACTTCTCCCGCCCAAAACAGATACGAGACCCGGCTGTTCAAAAACACCGCTCAGTCTCACTACTTGCACGGGCTAGCCACAAATAGCTAAAACCCCGTAGCTCAAAATAGTTCGGAGTGAATACACCTTCACAATTGAACTGACTAGCGTTCACACGCTTTTCTAACTTTACTTCTCGAACATACGAGGGAATTCCCCTCTTACAATTTAAACCTAACATCATAGCTAATCAAGGAATGTAACTCTTATCTAATCTGCTCACCTAACAATTTCCGGATCACTTCCCTTCCATTAAAATTACTGGCAACATAACGTGTCACATGAAAGTCAAAGAACACAATGTCCTCAATTAGTTATGTGCAATATCAAAGCTCCAGCGGCCTTGGAAAGTCTTATGAGCGTGTTGATTCAAAATCATCCACTGCATCAGAATTCCGAATGGCTTGAATAGTACAGTCAAATGGGCGCAAGGCGACAGCGTCTCTTGTAGATCTTGAATTGGCCAACATATTGATGTCTATTGCAGAGTTTCGACGCTCAAATTCAGTCAGTGGTAGGAAAATACGTAGAACAGGTTGTTGAGTACCTGCATAGTCATGTAACAAAACAGCTCCGATTCCCATCGAGAAGGCGTTCCTGCGAATAATCAATTGAAAATTCCTGTTTGGTAACGGTAGGATATTATTAGAGAAAAAAGTTAACTTTAACTTTAACCTACGGGATGTGGCCGTGCAAACTTCAGACCACTGTATGATGTTAGTCGAACCTTCCTCTGATAAACGAGAAAGGGTAGCAGTGAAGGTAGCACAGACTGAATTGAAATTATCAATAATATAGGGCGATAAAAGTGTCCGAGAAAAATAGCAGCGTGCAATGACGTACAGAAAAGTCATGAATATACAAATGATACCCACGTCAATAGGCAAAGTACTAAGAGTGCCACAATAACTGACAATCTGAGTCACTGCGTATGACCAAGGAAATGTAGTTGACAAAGGCATGTATCTCAAAGGCTGAAGTGAAGTCATAGCCTGTGTACTGGGCAAAGAAAAAAGCAAGAAATATACAATAAAGATGTAAAACCAGACAGTAGTAAACTTGGATCTGCGTCGAAGTTTAAAAGGAAAGCAGAACGTGCGATAAAAAGTCGAAAAACACGAAGATACTGAGCTAACCGGCCCAATAAGGAAGGTAAAGAAGCCTATAAGATATATAAATGTACTGATAACTAAGGCCGTACATTTAGCAAAGAAAACAGTATTCATAGCAGAAAAGAAGTTGCAACCAACGTGACTGGATGTAGATTCAGTCGTAGCGATAAAGTTAGTGTGTGTGTCAGACAAAACAGAAGGATCTTTTTCTATAATAGTACTTAAAGAAGATTCACAGTTAGAGTAACGACGTACTGAGGTATGTCGAACTGTGCTAAAAGAAGCACCAAAATTAGTATGATGAACAATCGTATCATTAATACTGCAAGAATTAGCAGAATGTATCACGTTAGCAGAATGTACCTGGTGATAAGATTTTGGCATAGTCGTTAAGGTGGCGGCAGTAAGGTGATGTTGCCGTTTCCAAGTTGCAATTTGTTCCGAAGTGCACACTTTTATACCACGTATCTGTCCGACAGTAAGGTCGGCGATTGGTGCTCTGAGCATACATGCGTGTATGTAACCAGTGAAAAACGGTGTAGCAATGTGGACTATGGCAGTCGGAAAAGTCTCAAATGTCCCACCGAATGTCACACATTTCACCATATTACCTGTTGCGCAAGATGGATGAACTAGAGACTGTCTAATCCCGATAGTCGTGCAACCTGAATTAAAAAGCACTGAGACGGGATTATTATTCACAAATCCCTTGTGTAGTGTTAAAGAGCCTGATCCATCATGTGTAGACAAGGCTGAAATATTCGGTAGAGGATGACCGCAACTCAAGGTAGTTACTGCTGCAGGCTGAAATAGGGTTGTGCATTCAGGGCACTGAGATGCACGATTGAAATCGAAAGCAGAACAAGGAGTAGCATTAGAGACATTATTATTATTGTTACCCTGATTAACAATAGCCTGAAGCTCCTTTTGAGCAGAGTTAGCATGACGATGCGATCTATCATTTCGGGATCTACCATTATATCAAGATCGATCATAACTATTATCTCTATTGGGACCATTGTTATTTCCTCTATTGGGACCATTATTATTTTCTCTATTGGAACCATTGTTCTGATTTGAACCCCAATGAGAATTGTTGCGATTACCATTTCCTCTTGGTTCAATATATCTATTAGATGAATTTTGTTGCCTTCGAGAAAAACTTACTGTAAGGTTGATAATCCCTAGTGTAGTTATCCCTTCCATAATTTCAAGAATTATTGGAACCAAAATGTTGAGGTCCATTAAATTGTCTCCAGTTTCATGGAGAAGGAGAATTACTACGTGATGGACTCCCTTGATACTGTCTAAAATCACGATAATCCCCCTTACCAAAATTGCGATCAACACTTTGTGATCCACGGCGAAAATTAGAACCATATGGTATTGCCGAAGCCACGGGTAAACCCTCTCTGACTTGAGAGTGGCTCACAATTACATTTGGGTGTGCAGTTACGTATTGGCGACAATATTGTTCCGTATCATTCAAGTTTTTAGGCTTTCGCTCATGTAGAAAGGAAAGAAAAGAAGCGTTAACTGACGACATGACTATGTCACGAAGAAATAAGTCCATGAGGGCTTCATATGTGTGCTCAATTTTTGAGAGCTCAACCCAACGTGAGAACGTAAGACGAATATGTGCTATAAATTCAGAAAAATCTTTTCCAGTCTCCGGCAACAGAGATTTAAAGCGGAGACGATAGCCGTCTTCATCAAGTTGATATTTTTTAATAAGACAGGTCTTACAGTATCGTAGTTATTCTTGTCAGGTCCTTCCAACATACTTACAGCTGTCATAGCTTCGCCTGAAAGTAGTTCCATAAGTCGTGCACAGTATTCTGAATTATCTATCTTATGAGACTTACATGTGAGTTCAAACCTATTCAGATAGAATAAGACGTCATCGGAGACAGGTCTAAAAGGAGGCAATCTGATCTTATAGAAATTAGAATTGGTCTTATGTGAAGTTGTTTGAGTGTCCGTAGCATTGTGTGTATTATTTTCTTTCATTACCTTCATTTTCTCAAGTTCCATAGTGTCGCAGATATAGTTGATTGTGCACTCCAATTGACATTGAATGAGAATCCAATTGTCGCATAAAGAGTTTATTATAGTAAGGAAGATGTGTAGAAAGCACATAGACCTTTAGACACTAGTTTTCACAGAGGTGAGCTAGTGTTGAGGGAAAGAGTTAACAGAAGGGCACAGGTTGGTGTCAGTGATTCTCTCACCTTTTAGACTACCAACTCTTGTATTTTTCTGGCGACGACTAACTCTTTCTTACTCAAATCTTTTTGAAGATGAACTAGTAGTAACAAGTAATAATACAAAGAGGGTTGAGAATGTTTTTCTGAACAGAACATATAATCTACTAAGTCAAACTCCGAATGATGGTGAGTTACAGAATGTACATAATTACTTTAATTACAGTGAAAAAATAAAATCAATGTTGACATGTACTTTGAATAAAAGAAATACTAGGAAATATAGAACTGTCAGTGTCTTTGGTTCAGATAAGAAGTAAGAGGCTATTTTCCTCACTGACGAAAAGTTTATTCCTATGGCTATTTCGTGGATAAGTGAATTCTGATTTTGGTCTGGGTTTTAAGTAGACTTATCTGCTTGGACTTCTCCTGGGCGTCACAGTAGGTAGGGATTACCAACTGGAGAATATGATTCAGTTGAGCAACAGTCCAAGAGATGACTAGGCTTTCCGTTAACCTGGTTGTGAAGTTGCGTTATGAAGTTCAGGTGCTGACGAGGTGTTAACTGCTTAAAGCTGTAGACTGCTCAGGGCTATAGACTGCACAGGGTTGCTGACTTGTGATCACCGCCAGATTTGAGACGTAAGCACTAGTTCTCTCTGTAGCATAGAGCAACTAGGCGGTTTACTCGCAACAATTTACAGCAATCAAAATCCAGAAACTGGCTAGGATTCTGCAACTGGGCTGTTGAAGATAATGCAGGTAATCAATCTTCTGTTTTATACAGATATATTAACTACAGCCATTCTGGACATTTCGTCTCAGAATGGTGCCTAAATATATATTTACCTGAAACCATAACAGTCAGTCTTCCTTAAAAGCGACTGTCCGTTTGTTTACAAATTCCTGTCTAGCGGTAGTCTCACAATAAGGTCGGGTCAGTAAGGTCAACCTTTGTTATAAGCAGACGCCTGGCCGTGTGCGTCCATGCGTGACTGCATTGGAGGAATGCTACTTCATTCATCGTTCCTTGAACAACATGGTTCTTCTCTCGTTCACAACAGTTTGCTTCATCACATTCCTAATACAATTAGCTTGTAGTACTTTCTCATATCAGCCAGTACTTACATCATTATAATGCATCAATAACATTCAAAATACATAAATGCAAAATAGCTATCAATATAATGTAAAGAAATAAAACCACAATATTTAGTATTTCACACTTTACATCCATTAACTAATCCCTTGATATTAGAGTTAGCTAATTAAGCGAATACTGAGAGTTTGCTTACCGCTCAGGACTTTATCACAGCTTAAGAAATAGAACTTTAGTAGCGTTTTACACTCAATCACAATATACTTGTAGATATGAGGTAAGTTGAGGTTTCTATTCTATAACTTATAAGCGTGCGTTGTCTTCCCAACGGTTCTCAGCAAGTGATCTTAAAATTCAGCATTCGTTCGCATGAAGTTAAAATATTTCCTGATTCCCACGCCAAGAGTTAATTATTTCCCGGCTCATGTTTAGACACGTACCATGATTTATCGTGAGTCTCCAGTTGACCACTGAACACGGAAATATAATACTCTGGGAACCACTGGTTTCGACCAAGCTAATAAATCGTATAGACATCTTTAAAGAAATGCTTTTAAGTGCCTTTGTAGAAGAAGCTAGAATTTTGATAGTATGACAGGACTAATAGTGAAGACTTGAAAAAATAGCTAAAGACACGATCGCAGGTGCAACTATTTCCGTAGAGAACACAGACAAATGTGAAGGAAAAGAAAAGTAAGGAATTTTAACATAATCTAGACAAAACCTTCGAGCACTCTGTGACACATAGAGAACAACTTTTGCTCGTGAAGTCTACGGTTTTCGTTCTCAGTAGCTTCCATTTGAAGTTTATATTTTTCAGTTTCAATTTGAAGTTTTTTTTCTTCCATTTGAAGTTTTTTATCTTCAGCTTCCATTTGAATTTTCTGTGCTTCCATTTGAAGCTTTTTATCTTCAGCTTTCATTTGAAGTTTCAGAGCTTCCATTTGAAGTTTTTTATCTTCCATTTCCATCTGAAGTTTCTGTTTTCAGCTTCCTGTCCTTTTGCACACTCAACGGTTGCGAATAGTTTTAACTCTTCAGGCTCCATACGAAGCGCCTTCCCTTGCTTGATGGAATAGTCCAAACTAGACATTATGCCTAATTTTATAAGTAGTTAACTTATCTAAGAAATTTTGTAAGAAATTAATCTTATCCCTACTTAGTGGGTGGCACGTCCTTGCTTATAGAACTTGTATACAAATATATAGCATATAATTACAAATCAATTATAAAGTCGTGCATAAAATTAATTCAAGAAATACATGATGAAGGTACGGAAAATGACAAAAACCAAGACGAAATACCCAAGACAAATGATAACGTTCGCAGAATCAAATAAACAAGAAAGCAGCACTAAAGAAAAAATATTGCAAAGAATGCAATGACACTGCGAGAGGAGTGACAAGACAAGCAACAGCACAGTGTATAAAGAAAAAAATTTGTATAGAAATAAATGATAGTAAGATTGAGAATGACAATCACAAACAAATTAATCAAGAAACTAAGGCACAGAGAAAAAATACCACAATAACGACAATAAAACAGTTCGTCACACCTAAATAATGGTGTCACAGATCACCAAATACAGTGGACTGAAAATCCTTCAGCAAAAATGCTGGAATTTCCACTGCGGGAAATCTGCAAGAGTGTCCCTAAAGAACGCTTACGTAGGCCCTGGAATGAAAAACTGGGATGTTTCCTACCGTAAGTCACCTCCCAACCAAACCCGCATAAACATGGAACATAGAACACTAAATAGAACAAATAGTACACGCTATCAAGAAAGGCTCGTTAACATATAACAGTGGCACAGTGCACATACAAAAACCACTTATCTTCAAAAAAGAACTCCCGGCCTTCGCGACAACGACAACGATGGGCATCGGGTATCCCACGGTCGGTAGACTGGATCTCCTAGCTTCTCAGGTCCTTGAAACGTACTAGTTGACGTTTACTTGAAAAACTCGTACACGAAAACTCGCACTGGCAACACTGTATAACTTGACTTGTACATCACAAAAAATTCTGTTAGTGGTTGTTCTGAGGAATGCTGTTTCTATATACAGTAGTTTTTGTCATTGTTTTAACTTAACTTAAAGTGATTAATTGTTCAATTCGTATATTATCATATATGGATCAGTGGTTGAAAACCGGCACAGTAAAAAAGCTGAAACATAATGTGGAATGTGATCAATCGCCAAGTACTTCTCAGGACACGCCTAAGACTTTGGTGCAGGATAGTGAAAAGACACGATCTTCAGTTTTACATAGAGCTAAAAAGAGAAAATACAGTGACGAATACATGAAGTATGGGTTTTCGTTTATAGGAGATGAGGACTGTGCTAAGCCCCACTGTGTAGTGTGTCGGGAAGTATTATCCAATGGAAGTATTATCCAATGGTAGCATGAAACCTTCGTTACTCTTGCGGCATTTACAAACAAAACACCCCAGTTATGAAAACAAGGAACGCAATTTTTTTCAGCTATCCCTCTTTCGAACAATACAATTTCTCGAAGAATGCAGGTTATGTTTGACGATGTTGAAGCGACAATAATAAGTAGAATTAAAAATAGTAAATTCTTTGCTATTCAAGTTGACGAAAGCACAGATATTGCTAATTCGCTGTTTTGCTTGTTATTGTGAGGTATTTGAAAAGCAATGAAGTTGAAGAAAACCTTTTGCTTTGTCATCCTTTGTCAGGGCTTACAAGAGGTGATATATTTCATGCTATTGATTCTTATTTCAAAGAAAAGAATATTAATTGGTCTAATTGTTGTAGACTATGCACTGACGGAGCCAAGTCTATGTCAGGTTGCTACTCCGGTCTTCGCGCTTGTGTCACGAAGGTAGCCCCCAATATAACCTGGAGCCACTGCTGCATCCACAGGCAAAGCCTTGCATCTAACCGCCTCCCTGGTGAATTAAAAGTCGTTCTTGATGAAGCTGTGGAAGTGATTAATTTTATAAAGTCAAAGTCCACAAACTCGAGGCTTTTCAAAGCACTGTGTGAAGAGATGAATAGTCTTCATTCTACCCTGCTCCTTCATACACAAGTAAGGTGGCTCTCTCGTGGTAAAGTCCTTACCCGGCTGTTCGAACTTAGACATGAAGTCCAACTTTTTTTGAAGTGATTTCAACTTTTAACAATAACAACGTTTTTATTATTATTATTAATAAATTAAATGTGTTAATTGTTATTGTAACTTCTGATTTTTTTAATGTAAAAATATATGAACTGTTTGTTCACCTTTTTATTACATTGTTTTTTAATCCCGTGGTTGGGCCCTTTATTTTTGGTTATAATCTATAAATTTTGAATAACAGCAACTATATTAATTTCAAATATTTTGCTAATATTAGGGGTACAATTTATAGAAATGGGCTGCCAAGGGGTACGCAAGTGAAAAAGGTTGGGAACCGCTGCTGTAAACAATGGTGTAAACTTGTTAGATGATATACTTCTGTTCTTGGTATCGTACCACATGTCACTGGAGACACCACTTCTGTTACTGTTGTTTTGGGTCATCCCTTCTATTACAGGCCACACAGGCCATCACTTCTGTTGCATGACTCTTCTGGCTGCCACTTCTGTTTGTGTATGTGTGGGGGTTCTATGACAGAGATAGTGCTACTGTCTCTCACAGCTGACAATGTTGACGTCAGCAATGCCGGGCAGTGGCCGACAGTGTTTAATATGTGAGCGAATGTCATGAGTTCTATAGGTTTGTAAACGTCTGATGTAAACCCACACAACAGTAACGTTAGGTCAGGAAACAGACCAACGGGTAAGACGAATTAGTTTTCAACTTATACACAGTTTATTTACGAAGTAACGTTGACATCATGGACAACAGATCACATCAAATCACAAGGTATGATAGTAGGTATAATCCATAGATAAATTGAGTGCAACACCAGCAGCTCATCATAAATCGACATAGCATACAATCCGTAAGAAAGTTGAGTGCATCACCAGCAACTCATCATAAATGGTAATGATATATAATCCGTCAGAAAGTTGAGTGCATCACCAGCAACTCATCATAAATGGTAATAATATATAATCCGTCAGAAAGTGGTTGCATTAACAGCAATTCATTATAAATAGTAATAGCCGGTATAATCCATGGCATTAATAATATACTGAAGCACATTAAAAACGCACCACCTGTATAATCCAGGAACAGAGTGTGAAATGTAAATATAAGTGTGTACAAGTTTACATATTTGGAATCTTTATTCATTTTCCTATGAATCCATGCTGGTCATTAATTTGTACATTTGATTGTTATGAAATTCATTGCATTCTGTGCAGGCAAGGGAGAAAACCAAAAATACAAAAAAATGCACGTGCGTTATCCTGCTGGAGAAGCTGCAATTCTGGATAAATTGTGAACGCAGGAGCAACCAGTGCATCCAGAACCTCATCTCGATATGTCACAGCATTAACATTTCCACGGAAGACGTGAAGAGGCAAGCGATGGTGAAAACTGAATCATCCCCAAATGTGAATACTGCCACCTCGAAATCGGTTGACACAGCAATCTGCAAAGCGCTCTTCACACCGTCGCTAAATCCGCATACGTCCATCTGCAAAGGATATGTTGAATCTGTTCTCGTCTGTGAATAGGACAGCATTCAACTGCAGTCTAGTCCATCTGATATGTTGCTCTGTCCATTGCAGGCGCTGCTAACGATGTCTGTGAGTCAAGTTTGGCCCAACATAAGGTCTTCTTGCAGTAAGGCCTGTATCTCTGAGTCGTCGTATGACTGTCATTCGAGAGACTTGCCCATGTCTACCCACTATTGCTCTTGCTGTTTGACTTGCCGGGAGAGTCAATTCCTTAGGTGACTCAGCACAATATGACGATCTTGCGCAGGGGTAGTAACTCGTGGTTGGCCACTCCGAAGTCTATCCCGGGCACTGCTAGTGGTTCCGTAACGTTCATTGAGACGTACAATAGTGCTGTTGTGGCAATTCATCCTTCTGGCAATGGCCCGCGAGCTCATTCCGGTCTCCAACATACCAATGGCTCGTTGGCGGTCGTTTTCAGATAGTCGTGGCATTTCAAGCACATGTACTGGGTGTTTTGTCTCAACGGCCTTTTTATACCGAGTATACTGCCACAACGCGTACACATTTTCAGGGTCATAGCTGTTGAGAATCGTGTTGCACGTGTAAGTTTCATCGTTTTCATGTAGTCAGTACACACACCCATGGGTTGAATCTTGCACTTTCCATTCCAGCAGCCATTCGCTCTCTACCGCATGGCAAACACGGGGAAAATCCATTCCCACACTTTTTTTTGCCAGCTTCTCGGCATCAGTATATATAATAGTGGTGCGTTTTTAATGTGCTTCAGTATATATTGAATCTCTTCCCTTCAAAAAACACTCTGGACACACTAGCGAGACTATCAAAACCGTCTCGAAGCTCTGCCAGATACCTAATGACCGAGATTATAGTTTCTCACAACAACTCAGTACATCTTCACTCAAGCGCGAACTAACAGCTTGAGATGTGAGCTCAGCTCACCCGTATCTCTCCCCCAACTACTCAGAACATTTGAACACTTTCTTTAAGTTTAAAAAAAAATTAACACATACTCAGTTGAGCTATGTTCAAGCACCCAAATAAAAAATCATCTCATAACTTTAAACGTGCTTACAAGCGTGTCTATGAAAAAATCAGCCCAGTACATAAAAATCTCAAACACTTAACTCACACTCAAAAACATGACTTAACAATCACGTAAAGACATACAAATACATCGCATAAAGACTTAAATACATCGCGTAAGGAAAAACATACATCGCATAAAGGCATACAAATACATGGCGTACAGAAATACAAATACATCATGTAAAGACACTCAAATACATTGGATAAAGACATACAAATACATCGCATAAAGACATACAAAAAAACCACATAAAGATATACAAATACATCGCATAAAGACATAAAAAATACATCGCATAAAGAGATACAAATACATCGCATAAGAACATACACATACATCGCATAAAGATATACATATACATCGCATAAAGATATACGTATAAATCACACAAAGACATACAAATACATCACATAAAGACATACAAATACATCCCATAAAGATATACCAATACATCGCACTGTAACCGTTGGAGTAGCTAAGAGGGAAAATTTGTTTACAATTAGTTTAATGAAATCAATTTGTAGTCAAAGGGGAATAATCGTTAGAACGAGAAGAACCGGTCAAGAATAATGCTTACGTCCCTTGATTTGCGGTGTTTGGTTTGTCTGACCTTGGGGAGGAATTCTAATGTTGCGTTTTTTTGTCTGGTTTTGGGTGAACTCGGCTACATGATCGTACGCACGAGGAATTGTGAACGGGTAAGCTGTTTGTCGGAAAAAATTGTTCTAGAGTGTTTCCAAATAGTTATCGCTGTAAATCGACGTTGTAGTTTAAGTCAGTCAGATCCGAAATGCGATAGCGTTAACTTCAGTTTGGGTTGCTCCCAGTTGTGATAGAATTAGTACTTTGGAAGTGACAGCGAATGGGAGTTACATCGAGTCGATAAGCCAAAATGTTTTGGTTGTTTTCTGTGGTGACAGAAAAGTGACTATCGCTCAGACGCCCAAGCGCATTTCTTGTCACATTTGTGTATGACAGTTTCATTTATTTCTGAGGACAAGATGCCAGTGTTGTCAGAGAGAGAAAATGTGTGTATTTCGAAACAAACCGGGTACGTTGAACATTATGAATCTATTACTAGTAGTGCAGTACAGTAGACAAGCTGACAGTCTAGCGAGTAGAAGATAGACTTGGTAAATTGTCATCTCTGGCGGTGAGGCCAGTTTCCTAAAAATACACCAAGCAGAACGTAGGAAATAAGTCAGCACATAAGAGAGACAATGTTTACATATGAAGGATTAGATGGCAGATAAAATCTCAACAACAGTGATTTTTAAGCTGTGACCACAATAACGACTAGAGACAATATGATGTGACACTGAGATTTTACATACTGATTTTTTGCTGTACAAGACTGCCAACCTCAAGGGAAGGTTGGGCATATCATTTTTCAACTATTACTGTATCATGTAAATAGAAGTTCGGCGTTTTATATTTTACTGCTGTCAGCGTGAAATCAATAATGAACTGTTGTGTGAGAAATGTTATCGTCTGAGAGAAAGAAGTTTCCTTACCACCATACAACAAACTGCTTACCGTTAGGGTAGAGATATGAAACCTATACGATCAACACAAAATACAAATATGAAATAGTAGACAAACCATCAGCAACGGCCACAGCACAATGATATAAACATACACTGCATAAAGACATACAAATACATCACATAAAGACATACAAATACATCGCATAAAGACATACAAATACATCGCATAAAGATATACATATACATCACATAAAGACATACAAATACATCGCTTAAAGATATGAAAATACATCGCATAAAGACATACACATACATCACATAAAGACAAACAAATACATCACATTAAGACATACAAATGCATCACATAATTAGATACAAATGCATCACACATACAAATACATCACATAAAGACATACACATACATCACATGAAGACATACAAATACATCGCATAAAGACATACTAATACATCGCTTGAAGTTATACAAATACGTCGCATAAAGATATGCATATACATGACATAAAGACATACATATGCATCGCATAAAGACATACAAATACATAGCATAAAGATATGCAAATACATCGCATAGACATACAAATACATTGCATAAAGACATACAAATACATCGCATAATGCACGGGTAAGCAACCCAAAAACGGTCGAGATTTACTTTAGGAACATTGAGCGCTTTAAAGATCAACCTTGATAAAATCATATTTGTTTCTAGGTTTAATATTATCTGGAATGTGGAGTAAGTTCAATCTATATGTAAATTATATCTCTGTAGCACGATATGTTTTCTGCAATATCATCAGCAGAGCTGTTGAAAGGTTAAAAAAATAATTTCTTTACCGAATTTTATCTTCAAAGAACAGATAGTTTTCTATCTTGTACAGTTCACGCAAAAAGTAAAATTAATAAGCCAACTTAAGGGATTAAACTGGGAATGTGATGATAGTAACTTTAAACCCGAGGAACGTCGCGCTTATAAGTGCCGGTGAGTGATGGCTAGGCCAAAATTTACCTACCTTAAAAATTATTGTCTCTGTTAACTAGAGATCTACCAAATTATGTCCCGGGATTTACAGGTAGATTAGGTTCGACCTGTTGCCGACTCCTGGCATTAAGAATATCAATCTCTTTCCTTGTACATTTAAATTAAATCGCCATTTTGATCATGGTATTGATATTAAAAAATATTTTAAGTACTGTCTAACATAAATCGGTGACAAAATTCTTAAGGTAATCACAAATTAGTTTTCTGGTTTTTTTTGGTTGATTTTTTTTAACAATCTCTGAAATTCAGTTAAACGCCGAGTCAGCATTTTTTCATTACATTTCAGCCCACATAGTTTCATCAATAAACTAAATCAAGGTTTCTTTATCAAATGAAATCTGCAAACCCATTTATGATTTTTTTATTTTTATTTCAGGGTTTCAATTAAAATATACAAGCTTAACTTAAAACAATAATAGTTATGCATAACAAGGCTTCTGAGTGTTTTGTATTTTATAGCTGCCATATTATATTTTAGTTGTCATTTTCGATGTTTGTTATCGTTAGTACACCTCAAGCTATAGAACTTCTTCTTCGTACACTCTCGGACGTCCACTTGAATGTTTTCAAAGAAAGCAGTAGTCAGCTTGAGTTCACCTCCCTCGTCTCCACAGTTTCTGTCAACTTCCTTGACATTACTATTTCTATCACGCCCTCCGGCCTTAATACCTCAGTATACTACAAGCCGACAGATGCCCACAGCTACCTCCTGTATACCTCTTCTCATCCTCGGGCCTGTCGTGACTCCCTTCCTTTTTCACAACTTCTCCGTCTCCGCCGTTTATGCCAAGACGACGATGACTTCCACTTACGAGCAAATGAGATGTTGGATTTCTTCCGTAACCGACTTTATCCAGAACATGTTCTCACCTCTGCTCTCCAACGTGTGCTCCCCATCTCTCGTCAGGAGGCCCTCATACCTCACCATAAATCCACTTCGGATAGAGTCAAATTAATCTTGACCCATCACCCTCATAGTACTACTGTCAAACAGATCCTTTTCCGCCACCTCCCTATCCTCCAAGCAGAGCCTGTGACCCAAAAAGTATTCAGTGAAGCACCTTTGGTGGCATATAGACGTGACAAGAACTTGAAGGATCTTCTTGTTCACAGCCGTCTCCCAAAGGAGAATGCCACTCACTTTGGCACACTACCCTGTGGTCGGACAAGATGCAACACGTGCAAGTATGTCACCTCAACCCAGAAGGTGTCCTTTCCTAAGGCTACGTACACCATCACTAGTAGCTTCACGTGTGAATCGCGCAATGTCATTTATACGATCATATGTAAACGTTGCTGCAAAACCTATATTGGCCAAACAGGCAAACGACTTGGGGACAGATTCAGCCAGCACTTAAATGACATCGCTCAGCAAAAATCCACACCAGTTGCCATACACTTCAATGGTCCTGACCACCATGGTCCCATCGACATCCAGGTCACAGCGATCCGATCCTGCTCCTCTGACACTGCCAGCCGAGAACAGCTTGAGAACCGTCTTATACACCGCATGGGGTGTCTAAAACCAGCCGGTCTCAACACTTTTCACACCTTTGTCTGAGGTCACCCTTTCCTCTCATGCTCTATTTGACTCTTTCCACTCTTATCCTATTCTTCTATTTGTATGCCACATACATTTTTTAATTTCATATTTATTTATCTCCCACTCATTCTGTCCTCTTCTATTTCCAGTCCCCACTTTTATCCCGTTGGGTAGTTTATTGTCCGGTTTCGTTTTTTAGTTTTTCAGTATGTATTGTGTACACCCGGCGGCGGAAGTCGCTTTCTGTTCAGCCACGCGCTCTTCAACAGACAGCGAATTTCGGTTCTTGCCTTCAGGGAAGTACCCAGTTTTTATTTTATTATTTTATTAAGTTTTTTTATGTGTCCTATCTAGACTTCACTTTCTTTCCTTTCCTGACGAAGGCCTTGTGGCCGTAACGTAGACTATTTTCTTTGTCTTTTGTCCTCGTAAGACGAATCACCTTTTTTCGATTTTTTTTCAAACCCACCCATTGTATCTCAGTAGAGCTTTTCCACGAAAGGTACTGGTGTCGGCCATATGCGCTTTCTCTGTTCCGCATATGTTGGGCAACTTTGAAGCAGATGTTCAGCATGCTCTACATCCCATTTGTTTCTGTATCTGATTCTGATAAAACTCTTTGCCGCCTCGAAAGTTACGCTTGTATCAGGCTGAGGTAGATTTGCACCTTCCTTTGTCAGTCTGTCAGCCTCTTCATTGCCGGTGATATTACATTGAGATGGGATCCATTGGATCACAACACTTTTGAATCGTTGACATAGTTTGTGGAGCACTATTCTCAGGTCATCCAGCTCTGTATTGTTTTGGCCTTTCAACACTGCAATTACTGACGGTGCATCACTAAAGACAGCAACTTGTCTCTCTGTGCTTTCCTCTGTCATTATAACCTCTGCTGCAATTTTCAAGGCCTCTGCCTCTGCTCTGAAGTTACTTGAGAATTGTTCTGTTGCCTGTGGTGATAGGGTAGAAGAGAGGATAGATAGAAGAAATAAAAGAGAGTACCAATCTCTTCCACAGTGTCTTTTGGCTCGCTGTAGGTGATAGTCCGACACTTGTAGGAAGAAATGTTTCAGGAGACTGAAATTTAAACTCTTCTCAGTTAAGTCAAGAAGCAAATCCCATCAAGGATCCTGAGAGTAGGTTATGTCTTCAGCCACACTTCTCCTGAGGTACTGATATGGCTCATGGGACCCCCAGCTGGTAATTAAGACAATGATTAACAAAAACAGTTAACTACCAAGCAATACAGAATATTTAGTGAAAAGAAAGAAACAACAGTGAAATTCATTTCTATGAATATATATATATATATATATATATATATATATATATATATATATATATATATATATATATATATATATATATATATATATATATATATATATATATATATATATATATATATATACTGAAGCACATTAAAAACGCACCACCTGTACAATCCAAGAACAGAGTGTGAAATGTAAATATAAGTGTGTACAAGTTTACATATTTGGAATCTTTATTCATTTTCCTATGAATCCATGCTGGTCATTAATTTGTACATTTGATTGTTATGAAATTCATTGCATTCTGTGCAGGCAAGGGAGAAGACCAAAAATACAAAAAAATGCACGTGCGTTATCCTGCTGGAGAAGCTGCAAGTCTGGATAAATTGTGAACGCAGGAGCAACCAGTGCATCCAGAACCTCATCTCGATATGTCACAGCATTAACATTTTAACGGAAGACGTGAAGAGGCAAGCGATGGTGAAAACTGAATCCTCCCCAAATGTGAATACTGCCACCTCGAAATCGGTCGACACAGCAATCTGCAAAGCGCTCTTCACACCGTCGCTAAATCCGCATACGTCCATCTGCAAAGGATATGTTATGACTGTCATTCGAGAGACTTGCCCATGTCTACCCACTATACAACGCGTACACATTTTCAGGGTCATAGCTGTTGAGAATCGTGTTGCACGTGTAACTTTCATCGTTTTCATGTAGTCTGTACACACACCCATGGGTTGAATCTTGCACTTTCCATTCCAGCAGCCATTCGCTCTCTACCTCATGGCAAACACGGGGAAAATCCATTCCCACACTTTTTTTTGCCAGCTTCTCGGCATCGGTATATATAATAGTGGTGCGTTTTTAATGTGCTTCAGTATATATATATATATATATATATATATATATATATATATATAGATATATATATATATATATATATATATATATATATATATATATTAGACCAAGCTAAATTGGTTACAGATAAACGAAAGAGAGAACATACAAATATTTATATATATGGTTATGTATACAGCACTGGGTAAAGGGAGATAAAAATAGTCTACACAAAAGTTTTGTTAATTATTAGAGTACCCTTCACGGTGGCTGAGGTGTATGTCCTAATTCTAATCACTGACTGGTTTGACACAGTATCTTTGAATGTTTGGTCCTTTCTTAAAAAGCACTTATCATGAATGTTGTTGTTGCTGTATGACTTCACAATATCTCCCCCTGGCCAAGTTGCTGGAATAGTTCGTAGCTGTATACTGCAAGGTTTCACTGCACAACTGAGAGTTCACCTGCGTTCGTCACCACCAGGGAGCTAGGAGATACACACAAAGGAACAATTTATTTAGCTCTCTGGTTAGAGGCATTAATTTGTCCTGAGTGTGGTCCATAAACCAGGCTCAGATATCAGTCATATTATTACATAAATGACATGGACAAATGTGGAGCGCCATTCTTCGAGCTGCAAACATATAATATTAAAAGGGTAGGGCATACATATATCCTCAACTATTGTAAAGGCATACAAAGATCATCCAACAGTAAATATATGAATTCAATAAAATACTTACTTACTTACTTAGTCGTTCCCCTTCTACCGTGAGGTGTAGAGGTTTGGAAGAGAGAGCGCCAGACTATCCTATCGGCTGTCTTCCTCCTGGCCTGGTTCTAGTCCTCGATCCTTCAAAGATTGTCTAATGTTGTCCTCCCAGCGGACTCTGGGTCGTCCTCGGGATCTGGATCCTTGGCTCTTTGTTTCCCATGCTTGTCGTGGTATCCGATCTTCTCCCATTCTGCAGACATGGCCAAACCATCTTAATTGGGACTGTTCTACTTGGGTCTGCAGGGGGTAGGATTTAAGGCCTTGACGTATCGTCTGGTTGCGTACCATGTCTCTTCTTGTTACTTCAACCACCTTCCTCAGATACCTCATTTCTGAGGTTTGGATGTGAGGTATCTGAGGAAGGTGGTTAAAGTAACAAGAAGAGATATTTCAATAAAATATACAACCATTTGTTGGGTTCGTTTCTAACGTTCAAGAGTGTTATTTACGCGAATGGTTTTAATAGAACGAAAATGTCATAAATGTTCTTCAACACGAACACCAACAAGTAGTGATGAACTGGTTATTGACTGGCAGCACACAAGGCTGTGATGATTGTACATATATTTTTATTGAACGTGACATATACGACGTTGAACAAGACGGTCATATTTACAGTTGCAAAAAGGTCATTACATCAAAATGTTGATCATTGACTTTTCAAGTTTATGAAGATCCTCTACAATTAAGTCCTCTCATTCAAGTGACTAAAGATCGATCACTTCCTTTGCCATAGCATATGTATTGTAGTAACGTCCGTTGACCTTCTCTCAAGGACGTATCTTATGACCAACGGATTAATTCTCACTGAGTAATATTTCTTGTCATACTCGCACTAATTCCAGACTTCCTTCATACAATATTTAGGTAGCATAGATATATAACAATCCAAACAAAGTCATCCACAACAATACGACCAGGTTAGAGTTCTGTATTGACCAACCTCTCTGTATCCATGCCACGACTTTGGCATTTACGAAAATACGGCATATAAACATAAGAAGTATGCAAATCAATTAACTTTGTTTCTTCGTAGGAATCCTCCCCTCTACGGTAATTCAAAAGGGCTAACGACTCCGTCTGTCCATTCTAGGAAGGACATACTGTGATGACTTCCCGCTAGATCAGAACTATGAGCGGCCTTATACATTAATTTACTCAATAAACATTCAATGACATGGGGCGACACTTACATGATACTTCTACTCTTGGCTGCATCATGAACCAGTAGAGATCATACAAAAGTAATGGCTTCTTCCAAACTTGCCAATAAAATATTCCAAGAAATATACCTCGGACATAAACACAGTCCGTACTGCCCCGAACTCACATGACGTCACTATTTTCCCAAACTAGGTTACCCGTGCGTCCAAAGCAACTCACACTGCATTGTGCACGTCAGTGCGTGAATCAATCGAACGCACAAATAATAAAATATATAAAGACTGGTGCGTACATTTGGCAGGACCGAAGACTACCCCCTTAGGTAATAACTGTACGTAACAGCTCCCTTATCACCTCCCCTTAAAAAAATTAATTCTATTAATTTTTTTTTTGAACTTAATACCCGAGAGAGGTGAGTCAAAACTACAACAAGATATATTAAATGCATAAAGTTATACTATATTAAGAAAAGAATATTAAAAGAAATCAATATAACTAAATGATAGTCCCTTGAATAGTATTTTTATAAAGTTATTTCAAGATGAGGGGACATAATGTTGAGCTCAGCTGGCCAATTCGCTTATCTGGCGTGATGGCGGCAGGAAAGGACTCCTCTGCTCGAATTCTCCTCTGGGCTCAGGAGACACCTCACTGATAGCTAAAAGACCAAGGAGTATGCTGTCCGACTCTGGATTCAGCAAATCTCTGACCAGATGCTGCTCACTACCATCAAGACCACTGTCCCTGAAATCAAGAAGGATGTACCTTCTACTTCATAACTAATTTATATTCTCTTTTACACTGATCACAATACAGCACAAACATTGCGTTCAGAGCGTTAGGCCAACAGTCAGCTTCATTTGAAATACTTTATTCCAGTATTACCCTTCTTAATGGTTACTACGCCTCTGCACTTCCAGCATTATTTCTTTCTAGTCCATCATCCAGGTGTCAGTGTACTATTTGGCCATTCCATGCCGTTTTACTTCTCTCCGACACCCTCTGTTCAGGGTGGAGCATTATAGGCTTTACCTCACGTTTGCCACTGAACTACACATATATATACAGGCATAAATCAACAATTCACATTCAATTTTTCATTAAAAGATACTGAATGGTTCAAGCTTACCACAATTTCATGGAAATAAACACAGATACGTTGATTAGCAATGAATTCTGGCACAAACTGGCACAAATTCCGTTCTGCCTATGTTCCAGGCTTTTATTTTAGCAAAAATGTGAGCTAGCTTCAACGTACTGTCGCTTTATCAAGCTTATTTGAATTAGTGGTCTCGAACTAACGCTCCCAAGTGTGTATATCAGCGAGACTGGCCAATGAGCCACGTTTCGACAAGTGTTTGAAAAAATGTTATCTTTTCCCGTCTCCCCCAACAACAAAGATAGTATTTATAGCCCGACCAATCGTGGTTAGGCTTTCATTTGTTGCGCTCCAATCAATTTGGAGTTTACATGGTAGGCTATTTATGTAACGTAAGGTTTTTTCAAACACGTTATAAAAAAAATTTTATGAGCAGAAATGATTTTATATGCTGTCAGGCACCCCCAATATTTTATTTTGGGTATAATTTATTAATTCCTGGACTATTTGCGTAACGTTTTACATATTATTTGTCAGCAAACCCTAAGGAACCCAAAAATACTAATTTAAAGGAGCTACGTGGCTGCGTTCAAAATATGCAATTTCTTCTATCTCCTGTTTAGAAGATGTGCTGTCTGGGTACTGTTATGTGTTCAAACGTAAACCCATATAATGTTGTCTTTTCTAATAAGAGTCTGTTATGATTTATAAACCTAACTCTGGGAAAGGGTAGTGTATTTTATCACTGTCCGTCTGAAAAAAAATTAGTGCATGTAGACTTACACGCGTGATGGTAGTAATTGTGTATCGCGCGAAGCGGGTTTAGTGTTCGGCTTCTGCCTCTCCCTTCTCTTTTTATCCCTTTAGTCCATCTGTTCGTTCGTTTTGGTAACGCAGTATAATTAATGTTAGGGTTAATTTAGGTCATTACGCAGTACGTCTCAATGTTTTTCCAAGAATTACAGCACACGTTTCATTGAAGAAGGCGGGTAATAATACAGTAAGCTTTTATATCCACGTGAAAGCGTTACAATTTGCAGACGAAGCAGAAAACAAGGGGGATTTCGAGTACATTCTTTGTGACAGCACTGTTATTTTCCCATTGCTCTTCTCTTTATTAATTTTATTTGTTAGGCTTCATATTTACCTAATAATTTATATATGAGGATTAGAATATTTCATGACACCTCCCCTCTTAAAACAGACATTATATGTCAGTCCTTTATTCCATATACACATAGAGAAATTTATTATTATTTCTGGGGTTTATGGTGATTCTCATCACACGGATGGCGGCTTAAAAAATCCGCTCCCAGATTGGTTTTTCCAGATATATATTCAATGCTAAAATTATATGGAGCCAGAAGCAAAGACCATCGGAGTAACCTAGAGTTCTCATGCTTAGCCTGTGCTAAAAACGATAAAGGTTTGTGGTCAGTTTGCAACTTAAATGCCTTCCCATATAGATAAATATTGAATTTCTTTATTGCCCATATTACTGCAAGACATTCTTTTTCGCTAGTTGAGTAGTTGATTTCAGCTTTATTCAACTTTCTGCTAGCATATGCCACTGGGCTTAATTCCCCTTCCAATGCATCTGATTTCTGTAGTAAAGTTGCACCTAGCCCAATATTACTTGCATCCGTCCTTACTATGAATTCTTGACTTAAGTCAGGTAATTTCAAAATGGGTTTACTTGTGAGCTTTCCTTCAATTCTTGGTAAGTCATTTCACATTGTGGTGTCCATGTAATGCGATCTGGAAGTCCTTTACGTGTCAATTCAGTTAACGGTGCACATATGGAATTAAAGTTCTTGATATACTTCTGGTAGAAACCACATAATGAGACAAAGGATCTCACGTCCTTCTTGGTTTGTGGTCTCGGGGCTTTCTGTAGTTTCTCTAAATTCTTTGGGTCAGGGGTCATGTTTCCCTGATAAACTGTGTGTCCCAAAAAATTCCAATTCTTTAACATCCAACGCAACATTTGGTTGGTCGGGCTGTTAAATTTGCCTCCCTAAGTCGATCAAACAGCATGTTCAGAGAGTCAATGTGTTCCTCAAATGTTTCTGTTGCTATAAGGTATCATCCATAAAATTTGTTATACAGGGATTATTCAGAGGATCCAATAATTTTCTCATCATTCTAGAGAAGACACTAGGCGCATTCTTCAATCCAAATGGCAATCTATTAAACTCATAGTGTCCTTCTGAGGTACTAAAAGCTAGGTATGGTCAAACCTCAGGCTTTACTGGAATCTGATAGTATCCTTTACTCAGATCCACTTTTGAGAAATATTTAGCTTTATTTAGTCTGGCAAACAGCTGATTTGTATCCGGCAATGGATCCACCTGTCCTTCTGTAATAGCATTCAGTCTCCTGTAATCTATACAGAGTCTATGTTCTCCAGAGGGCTTCCTTAAGAGTACAACACCGGAACTATACGAAGACTCACTGTGCGAAATAATTCCTTCCTTCAACAGATAGTCTATCTCTTCCTTCAAAGCTTTTTCCTTAGCAAACGGAATCGAATATGGTTTCATACAGACAGGTGTGGAGTCTATGAGTTTCATATCATATTCCAATAGGTTTGTATGCCCTGGTCGGTCTGTTAACACCTCTGCATGATTATTCAGAACCTGTTGCACTCTCTCTTTCTGAGTTTTCGTTAAATGTGTACTGATTTTCACCTGTGCTGCTGTCTCACAGGGGTGTAATGGATATTCAAATGATGAAAGTGGTTCCTTTTTCATCTCCATGGCGATGGACAAGGTCAACAAGTTTGTCTCTTCCTGATGTTCTCTTTCCAAATATTTCTTCAGGAGATTCACATGATAGATTTTTTCTTTCCCCTTCTTATCTATCTTATAATTTGTTCTAGACACCTTCTCTAGAACTGTATATGGACCCTGGCATCCAATTTGTAACTTATTCTGACTCCCGGGCAAAAGAAGCAGTACCTTCTCTCCCACAGCCAAATTTCTGTCTTTCGCCTTCCTGTTATAATAGGCAGCATGTTTCTTCCTGGCTTGTTTCAAATTTTCATTGGCAAGTTTCCAGCCAGTTTTTAACCGAGTGGTCAGCTCATTCACATATTGGTATGAAGATGTAATGTTTTCCTCTGCCTTTTCCTCAGTCCACGTTCTTAACAAAGCTACATATGGACCTTTAATTGTGTGGACCTATTTGTCCATGCACCGGTATGGTCTCTTCCACTTGAAGCTTTATAGTGATGATTTTTCCTCCCAGAATTATCATTCACAAAACGACCGCTACCAATTTTTCTTTTGGGGCTTTCTCCCCACTTAAAATTCTTGATGAGAGATTTCCTCCCTACATCCTCTTCCTCCAGGTTGTTTAAGTCCGATTGAGGGATTTTCGGCTTATCCTGGGGTAAGACATCTTTTTGCACTCTCCGCATAGTGGCCATTGTAAAACAGTTAAGTGAAGCTTGTCCGTGAAAAGGGGCTTCCCATTCCATTTGGTCCACTTTATCAAATCTATGTTTCTTTTTATTATCAGGCCTAATTTTGCCCCGTGGCGTGTCCAGGTCCTGATCCATGTTCCCACTTGTGGGTGTTCCCTCATGTGCTATGCTACACCTTTCTACAAAGTTCTCAATGTCCCATCTTGCTTTGGGCCAATAATAATTGTGAGCCACCTTTTGAATGATGGTACCTATCTTCTCATGGTCCCCATCTGGTTTCACATGTAGGCTCCTTATTAATTCTGTCCTATATCTTTTTGGAAGAACCAGCTGTCCGTGACCCTGGGATCTAGTTCCGGCCTTCCTATACATCAACTTGTTTTTCATGTAAAAATCTCCCTTGCCTGGAGTTGTATGACAAGTTGACAATTTTCTGAAACAAGGCTTGAGTGTTTTATCCCCAGCCTGTGCCTTCCTCATCTCTTCTGGAGTGGTATCTAACATAATATCCTCCTCCTGTCTTGAGGTCGACCTGACCTGAAGGGTTGCCATATACACAGGTTTCCTTCTGCAACGGTCAGTGTCTATTGATTGTCCATCTGACAATTTTTACACCACCTTTTTCCTTGGTTGAAAGATTTTCTTTCATCATATTTCCTTTCATCGAATTGTGGGACTTTATTTTTATTTTCATACCGTGGCCTATCAAATTGGTGCTTACCTTTATTTTGATCCCTAGGATCAAATTTATTAAAGTTCTGTGGTGCCCTAAAGTTATCCACCTGTTTCTTTTTATTACCTGTTACCTCTGCTTGAGCTGCTTGATACCTTTCAGCAACATTTAGCAACTCACCCAGCCTCTCTGCACCTTGTTCCATGAGAAACTTTCTCAGGTCTGGAGCCATGGACTCTCTTAGTTGCTCTATAAGGACCATTTCCTTAAGATCTTGGGTTTTCACCAGAGAAGTCCATTTCTCCAAGTATGTCTCTATTCGTGCAGAGAACTGGTGATAGGTTTCACCTGACAGTAGTTTAGCATTCCTAAATTTTTTCCTGTAAAACTCTGCATTCTTTTCATACCTTAACAAAAGAGCCTGCTTTAGCATGTCGTAATTTTCCTGATCACCTCTGCTCATTTTTGCAAAAACTTCATAAGCTGCCCCACGAAGTCCCTGAGATAACTTTAAGCTCCACCTTTCTCTCTCTAACCCATACGTGGTAGCTAATAGTTCGTACCTATTTATATAGCTCTCAATATCATCGTCTTTCTCAACAAAATGATCTAAATGAAAATTCATAACTGAGATTGAGGCTCCTTGAGTAACCGTAGCATCAGAGGCAAAGGGACTGGCACCATTTTCAGGAGCATGGCCTTGAAACTCAAACTCCCTTAGTCGTAACTCATGTTCCCTTTGTAATCTTTTATCTTCTGCTTCCCTTTCTGCAGCTAATTCCTCTCTTCCCTTTCTGCAGCTAATTTCTTAGCCTCTTTGTCAGCCTCAATCTGCAACCTCTTAGTCTCAGCCTCAGCTTGCAACCTCTTAGTCTCAGCCTCTAACTTTCTTTCGGCCTCTTTTCTAATCTTCTTTCTTCGCGTTCAATAAATTTGTCACATTCCGTTGTGACATAGGCAACCATAACTTGCCCATCTAATCCTAACTCTTTTGCAGTCTGAACCGCAGCAGATCGAAATTTGGCCAGGTCCGCCATTGTCTATTATGTAAATTTATACAATGTCTAACCAACAATTCAATCTCTAATGGACAACACAGGCACCGTGAGCTCAACCTTATTTAATTCCACCCAAGGATACCTTTTAATTCTTATATTCCCTGAAGTGAATTACCCCCAATATTTTTAATAGTTAAAGATTCAAAATCCCAAGAGCGAGACCCCAATATATGTGGTGAAGTGGGATGTTATAAATATTTATAGGGAACTTAGTGTACTGACTGAGATCAGCTGTGAAGGTATCTATATCTATTAAGAGTAATGTATTATAGATAACCTTACTTGCTACCACATATCTATATATCTCAGTCAGAATTATTCTGAATAGTGTGATGCTACGTTATGTGTCTAGGGTATGAGTATGGTGAAGTGTAAGTCACAACAACAGACAGATAAACAATTTAATTTAATCCACTACTCTTAACAACACTGTGACACTCACATACATATAACACTCTATGAGAATAGCTTAAAGAAGTCACTCGTAACGGTTCAAATAACAATATGTATTCATTACTAGCATGAATGAATATGTGTCCTGATTCAACTACAAGGGAACCAGGAATCACAATCAATTTAAATTACAAGTTATGTACAGAATGTATTTAATATGAATATTGTAGTGACATATATTATTACAAATGTTCTATGTGTGTCAATTGTGTAGTGGTAAAATGAGGTAATACTGGTTTTGTTTTGTTCAAGCTCTGTTGGTATTTGTCATCATGACTTCAATAGTTTGTCTTTAGGGACCATTATTGTAGATGTTCACAGTTACTGATTTTAAGACAAGTAAATTCCCCTCTGAATAGTATTTTTATAAAGTTATTTCAAGATGAGGGGACATAATGTTGAGCTCAGCTGGCCAATTCGCTTATCTGGCGTGATGGCGGCAGGAAAGGACTCCTCTGCTCGAATTCTCCTCTGGGCTCAGGAGACACCTCACTGATAGCTAAAAAGACCAAGGAGTATGCTGTCCGACTCTGGATTCAGCAAATCTCTGACCAGATGCTGCTCACTACCATCAAGACCACTGTCCCTGAAATCAAGAAGGATGTACCTTCTACTTCATAACTAATTTATATTCTCTTTTACACTGATCACAATACAGCACAAACATTGCGTTCAGAGCGTTAGGCCAACAGTCAGCTTCATTTGAAATACTTTATTCCAGTATTACCCTTCTTAATGGTTACTACGCCTCTGCACTTCCAGCATTATTTCTTTCTAGTCCATCATCCAGGTGTCAGTGTACTATTTGGCCATTCCATGCCGTTTTACTTCTCTCCGACACCCTCTGTTCAGGCTGGAGCATTATAGGCTTTACCTCA
Source organism: Oreohelix idahoensis (assembly GCA_024509875.1). Taxonomy (NCBI): domain Eukaryota; kingdom Metazoa; phylum Mollusca; class Gastropoda; order Stylommatophora; family Oreohelicidae; genus Oreohelix; species Oreohelix idahoensis. The sequence goes on along the minus strand of JAMPIV010007236.1, from coordinate 5,636 downwards.
CGTTTGCCACTGAACTACACATATATATACAGGCATAAATCAACAATTCACATTCAATTTTTCATTAAAAGATACTGAATGGTTCAAGCTTACCACAATTTCATGGAAATAAACACAGATACGTTGATTAGCAATGAATTCTGGCACAAACTGGCACAAATTCCGTTCTGCCTATGTTCCAGGCTTTTATTTTAGCAAAAATGTGAGCTAGCTTCAACGTACTGTCGCTTTATCAAGCTTATTTGAATTAGTGGTCTCGAACTAACGCTCCCAAGTGTGTATATCAGCGAGACTGGCCAATGAGCCACGTTTCGACAAGTGTTTGAAAAAATGTTATCTTTTCCCGTCTCCCCCAACAACCAAGATAGTATTTATAGCCCGACCAATCGTGGTTAGGCTTTCATTTGTTGCGCTCCAATCAATTTGGAGTTTACATGGTAGGCTATTTATGTAACGTAAGGTTTTTTCAAACACGTTATAAAAAAAATTTTATGAGCAGAAATGATTTTATGCTGTCAGGCACCCCCAATATTTTATTTTGGGTATAATTTATTAATTCCTGGACTATTTGCGTAACGTTTTACATATTATTTGTCAGCAAACCCTAAGGAACCCAAAAATACTAATTTAAAGGAGCTACGTGGCTGCGTTCAAAATATGCAATTTCTTCTATCTCCTGTTTAGAAGATGTGCTGTCTGGGTACTGTTATGTGTTCAAACGTAAACCCATATAATGTTGTCTTTTCTAATAAGAGTCTGTTATGATTTATAAACCTAACTCTGGGAAAGGGTAGTGTATTTTATCACTGTCCGTCTGAAAAAAAATTAGTGCATGTAGACTTACACGCGTGATGGTAGTAATTGTGTATCGCGCGAAGCGGGTTTAGTGTTCGGCTTTCTGCCTCTCCCTTCTCTTTTTATCCCTTTAGTCCATCTGTTCGTTCGTTTTGGTAACGCAGTATAATTAATGTTAGGGTTAATTTAGGTCATTACGCAGTACGTCTCAATGTTTTTTCCAAGAAATACAGCACACGTTTCATTGAAGAAGGCGGGTAATAATACAGTAAGCTTTACTATATCAACGTGAAAGCGTTACAATTTGCAGACGAAGCAGAAAACAAAAAAATGAACAGCAACACTGATGATGATCAATGACAAGAGAATCAATAAAACAGAGAAATTGAAAATACAATGTGCAAAAATGAAACAATGCAAAATTAAACACATTAAGAATTAACACACTTAATGTTTTTCTAACACTAGTATGGTTGACTAGTGATCTAAAAGTGAGATATCATAACTAAGACCCGTGAATGCAGGCATTACGTGACAACTAAGAAAGTTAGTATGTGTGTGATCCATAATCAATTAAATAGATTAAGTTGAATTAATCTAATTTATATATTCCTTAATTACTAACAAATAACTAGTTAACAATATATTCTAAGTAATTTCAATATCACTATCAATATGTCACTGTTCCGTTACAACTAGTTAGTAATAGACGCGACGATGTACTGAATGTTCCATACAAGATAAAATATATTCTCGCACACGCCATGTAGTGTAATATGTTCCATAGAATAATGAATGTCTATTTGTCGCTCTTAACAATGTTGCCATATTAATAAAAAGTCACTGTAGTACCAATGTTCCCGTACAAAGAAAACGTTAATATAGTATCAATAACAATGTACAAAGTTATTCATGTTATCGGTGAGGATGTTTCAACATCTGGAAGTGGTTTAGTTTCGACACGTTCACTTGGGCATCTTGATAGACAGTCTGCGAACACATTCTGCACTCCAGGAATAGCTCGTATCTCAAAATGGAACGGTTGAAAGTGCTATAGCGTAACGCGCTGACTTTGATGACTTAACGAACGTTTCCCTGTATTCAATGCGTTAAGAGGCTTTCTGGTCTGGGCAGACTCCACCACAAAGTGAGATACGAGGAGATAACGATCCAGTTTAGTGATTGCCCAGACAAGAGCAAGGAGCTCTTTATCCAGAACGGAATTGGGGATTTCGTCTCGCTCGGCGTGACTTTCTGGATACTTGTACATAAACCGGAAAATAAGGGTGCCGTTATATTCCTGCATCAAAACTGCAGCGATAGCGTAAGAAGAAGCATCACTGCGGAGAATGAAGGTGAGATTTTTGTCAGGCAACCTCAAAAAGGTGCATTTGAAAAAAAATTGTTTTATATAGTCTAAAGCCGTTTGGTGAATCCTGCGAGACCACTTTATTACATTAGATGTGCCTTTCTTCAGTAGAGACGAAAAAGGTGCAGTTATAGTAGACAAATGAGGGATGAATTTTGAATAGAACTGTATTAGTCCTAAAAGAGACCTAACTTGTTTTTTTGTCTTAGGTGCTGAGATGTTTAAAATTTTAGAGACGTTACTGTCTTCTGTATACATGAAACCATGACCTATGCGGTGACCCAGAAATGAGATGTCATGAAAACCGACAAAAGCCTTTGAAGGTTTCGCTGTTAAGTTATAATCCCGTAAGGTAGAAAGTAAAGCTTTTAATCCATGAATATGTTCATCCCAAGAGTCACTGAAAAGACAGATGTCATCTATATAAGTAATGACATCGGGACGATGAGACAATATGCGGCGCATCATGCGTACAAAGGTAGCTGGCGCATTCATTAACCCGAATGGCATAAAATTCCATTGAAAAAGACCCCGTGGTGTCGAGAAAGCGGTGAATGGCTTTGCTTTAGGAGTGAGTGGCACTTGCCAATATCCCTTTGAAAGGTCAAATTTCGAAAAGAATGTAGCATGAGATAATCTCTCCAATAAGTCATCTAAAAGAGGTAATGGTTCCGCATCGAATTTTGTAACTTTGTTTCTTCGTAGGAATCCTCCCCTCTACGGTAATTCACAAGGGCTAACGACTCCGTCTGTCCATTCTAGGAAGGACATACTGTGATGACTTCCCGCTAGATCAGAACTATGAGCGGCCTTATACATTAATTTACTCAATAAACATTCAATGACATGGGGCGACACTTACATGATACTTCTACTCTTGGCTGCATCATGAACCAGTAGAGATCATACAAAAGTAATGGCTGTCGTAAATTTATTTTGAGAGAAAAGAGTCGTAGAAATAGTGGTCCGGTTTAGAGTGGAAAATGATGATGGAAAGCTCAGTGATAGAAAATGTAGAGATTTAATAGTTGCTTCACAGCGTGCTGGAGGAGAGTAAAGACAGACTTATTTACGACAAATCGTGTCTCTCAATCTTCTCTTTCACTCTCCTGGTCAAACAATTATTTGCCAGTTTTCCAGACTCGCATCTGCGCGCACACCGATTCGGTGTTTTCAAACACACACACGACGTTGATACAAACTATATTAAACGAATAGGGGAAATGTTGGGCTTTGGGTATATCCAACACACAGAACTAAATGAGTTTGGGTGATTTTATTCACTTTAAACATCAATTACTAAAAATATCAGATATTACATAAATTATCATAAGTACACAAATGCAAATAACAAGTTTGGGAGGGGGTGAAGAAGATTGGTATCGACTAAGCCCTTCCCGCTCATTAGACAAAGACAAACCCAGTCCAGAGATAGATAATATCAGGAACACGGGTACGTTAACCTAACAGTAAAGTTAATTACTCTGAAAGAGGTGTTACCAAGTTAGGTATAAGTGATAGAAAAAAAAACCTGTTCTTCCCAGCTGTTCTTCCCTTTACTAAGCAAATGGAAAGGAGGTGGTTTTAAACAGAGTTAACAAATTATCAACTATCCCACTTAAAGGAACAATGTAGGGTATACAGAAAAGATACATACCACCAGGTAAGCAAGTTAACAAAATGGTCACACAAAAGAATTAATTTCCTGTCATTCATACACGCGCTAAGCAAAGGCCTTCACTCATCTTGCTCTCACTTACCGATTGTGAAAAAATCTTGCACTCCATAGAATAACACAACAGCAGTTACACCTCAACTAAATGTATGAGTGTTTGTTCAAGTTCTAGCCCCAGATTATCGGGTAGGCGGTCAGCACATAAAAGGGTCCCGCAATCGTTGGAAAATGAATCTGTAGTTGTGTCTCTTTTCTTAATAACAGTTTCTATGGGAGGGCACGGTCTCTGATACCGGGGTGAGGATGGTGTGGTCTATTTGACTATGCCGCGGATAATAAAATTCTTACGCGTGCTGGTACACTTTATCCGTGAGGTATGGTTTAAGTCCAGTGAGAAAACTAGTCACATCACTGTTCAGGAAATTATGAATTATCTCTCTGTGTCAGTAAACTAACAAAGCTCGGGCCAGTGTTCTTCTTCCCGTTACGACTTAAGTTGTTTGATGGTGCCGTTCAATTTGGGTCCTTTGGGGGTGTGGCTTTCTTTTCTATAAGTTTTAGATAGCGGAAATCCAAACATAGTAAACGCCTCAAAGATTAAAAATTTACACAGTCTTCAACAAGTTCTGACGTCAGGGGAACTCTACACAACTGTTTTATGCTTTGCTTAATAATGATTTTCTTTTATTGGGAACATAATGTCTCCAACTAATCGCCCAGGGGACGATCACGCCTGAGTCCCCCCAACCACAACACAATGTAATCCCTCTTCACCCTGAATACAATAGACCTTCATAACAAGTGGCATCTCCTCAAGATTTTAATTCCCTTTAGAGTCACTGTAAAAGCATAAACATGATCTATTTTCTACTTAAATTACAATCCACTTAGTTCTATTTGCCCTTTTAGTCACCAGTCCTTCACGTCCCAGGAATGAGGTCTTCAAATAATTTCACATTTATTATATAATAGGTATGCTTATAACTAAATTCCCTTATCAACACCCCATACTATCCAACAAACCCACTAGGAATTTAAAATACCTTTAAACAATATTCTCAAAATTTACAGACCATATTGTGTATCCTCACCCACCCACCCACCAATACACTCATACATGTGGGAACATACATAGTCACGCTCTTAATCATCAGGTTGTAAAGAGTTTTAACTCAGATCTCAAACCAGATACCCCCACATCCAATTCCTATCACACATCACACACCTCCATTCCCCCCTCCCCACTACAATAATTACACTCTCTCCCCACACACACACACCCACTAACCTTACACCCTCACCCTTATCCAACCACCACTACCCCTACCCCACCACCAAAATCCACCCCCTTCTCTCCCCCTTCTCCCCCATCCTCCCCACACTCATCACTCCACCCTAACCCCTCAACCCCTCTTCCAACCCAACAAACTTCCCACCCCCATCCCCCACCCACCTTCCTTCCTATCCACCACCATTTCCCACTACACTAACTCACCACCCCACCCCCTCCCCCATACAAACCACCTCTCCCCACCCCTCCTCCTAATCTACATCACTCAACCAACCCCCCAAACACCCCAAATCCCTCATTTCTTCCCCCCCCCTCCCTCCCACCCCTAAATCCCCATCTCCTCCCTCCCACACACATCTAATCCTAACCCCCAACCTCCTCAACACCTCCCCAACTCTCACCCTACAACCCCCCTACTCTCCAAAAAACATTACCATCCCCTCCTCTAACCTCCCTTAAACCTCCCACAACCCCACTAATCCATCACCACCCCCCCACCTTCTCAT
>JAMPIV010007234.1:0-313468 GCA_024509875.1 Oreohelix idahoensis | reverse complement strand
AATATTAGGAAGTATTAGGGAATAGGTGGAGGTTAGGTGTTGTTGAATTTTCGGGTTATTAATTGGTGATGTGAAGTAAGAGGGGATGATATAGGGTGGTATTAGGGGGGATAGTGAACGGATGTACATCGCGGGAATGCTGAGAGTGCGAGTGATATAGTCTATGAGGATAGGAGGATCACGTCGCTTGACACAAATATTGGTTCTTTGGTGAGAGGGAGGGGGTTGGGGGGGTGGTAGATGGCGGGGAAAAAATTTTGTGGCCGCCATTGAGCATTTCTCAATAAAATTGAGTTACTTCCCTTGAAATGCGTTATATTTAGACACTTGCTGTGATGACATTTTATGCTGATGCTATACTTACGCCAAAAGACGACATTAGTACTCTATGGAAAATAATGCTTGTCGCCAATAGCCACAGCTACCTTCTGTATACCTCTTCTCATCCTCGGGCTTGTCGTGACTCCCTTCCATTTTCATAACTTCTCCGCCTCCGCCGTTTGTGCCTAGACGACGATGACTTCCACTTCCGAGCAAATGAGATGTTGGATTTCTTCCGTAGCAGACTTTATCCGGAACATGTTCTCACCTCTGCTCTCCAACGTGTGCTCCCCATCTCTCGTCAGGAGGCCCTCAAACCTCACTATAAATCCACTTCGGATAGAGTCAAATTAATCTTGACCCATCACCCTCACAGTACTGCAGTGAAACAGATCCTTTTCCGCCACTTCCCTATCCTACAAGCAGAGTCTGTGACCCAAGAAGTATTCGGTGAAGCACCTTTGGTGGCATATAGACGCGACAAGAACTTGAAGGATCTTCTTGTTCACAGCCGTCTACCAAAGGAGAATGCCACTCACTTTGGCACACTACCCTGTGGTCAGACACGATGCAACACGTGCAAGTATGTCATCTCAACCCACAAGGTGTCTTTTCCTGAGGCTAAATACACCATCACCAGTAGCTTCACGTGTGAGTTGCGCAATGTCATCTATACGATCATATGTAAACGTTGCTGCAAAAACCTATATTGACCAGACAGGCAAACGACTTTGGGACAGATTCAGCCAGCACTTAAATGACATCTCTCAGCAAAAATACACACCAGTTGCCATACACTTTAATGGTCCTGACCACCATGGTCCCATCGACATCCAGGTCACAGCGATCCGATCCTGCTCCTCTGACACTGCTAGCCGAGAACAGCTTGAGAACCATCTTATCCACCGCATGTGGTGTCTAAAACCAGCTGGTCTTAACACTTTATCCTACACCGTCCCTCCTTAATTAAGTATGAATAGATAATTACACGAAGTCACTTCCTTTTCGGCCACGTGCGTTCGTGTTTGCTGACAGCAAATAGTGGTAGGATTTCGATGCTTTGCCTTCAGGGAAGTACCTAGGTTTTATTTTTATATTTATTTAAGTTCTTATGTGTCCTATCTAGCCTTCACTTTCTTTCCTTTCCCTGACGAAGGCCTTGTGGCCGTAATGTAGACTATTTTCTTTGTCTTTTGTCCTCGTAAGACGAATCACCTTTTTTCGATTTTTTTTCACACCCATTCATTGTCGCCAATAGGTGCCCTTGGTACTCAAAGCATTAACCAAACTATGTCAGAACTGTTGCATTTATGTAACATTTACCTAGATGCCTTTGCATTTTATTTAAGTTATATATAGCTATGTGTGTGTTATGTTTTAGTTATATTTACCTTTATTTGTGTGTGTGTGTGTATGTGTGTTATGTTCTTGTTATATTTACCTTTATTTTTGTGTATGTGTGTTATGTTCTTGCTATATTTACCTTTATGTGTGTGAGTGTATGTGTTATGTTCTTGTAATATTTACCTAGATGTGTATGTGTGTTATGTTCTTGTTATATTTACCTTTATGTTTGTGTATGTGTGTTATGTTCTTGTTATATTTACCTTTATGTGTGTGTGTGTGTGTGTGTGTGTGTGTGTGTGTGTGTGTGTGTGTGTTATGTTCTAGTTATATTTACCTTTATGTGTGTGTTATGTTCTTGTTATATTTACCTTTATTTGTGTGTCTTATGTTCTTGTTATATTTACCTTTGTGTGTGTTATGTCCTTGTTATATTTATCTTTATGTATGTGTGTGTGTGTTATGTTCTTGTTATATTTACCTTTATTTGTGTATATGTATGTTTGTTATGTTCTTTTTATATTTACCTTTATTTATGTGTTATATTCTTGTTATATTTACCTAGATGTGTATGTGTGTTATGTTCTTGTTATATTTACCTTTTGTGTATGTGTGTGTGTGTTATGTTCTAGTTATATTTGCTTTTATTTGTGTATGTTAGTTATGTTCTTGTTATATTTATCTTTATTTGTGTGTGTTATGTTCTTGTTCTATTTACCTTTATTTGTATGTGTCAAGTTATTGTTATGTTTACCTTTATTTGTGTGTTATGTTCTTGTTATATATACTGTTATTTGTGTGTGTGTGTGTTATGTTCTTGTTATATTTACCTAGATGTTTATGTGTGTTATGTTCTTGTTATATTTACCTTTATTTGTGTGTGTTATGTTCTTGGTATATTTACCTAGATGTGTATTTGTTATGTTCATGTAAAATTTACCTAGATGTGTATTTGTGTTATGTTCTTCTTATATTTACCTTTATTTATGTGTATGTGTGTTATATTCTTGTAATATTTACCTACTTGTGTGTATGTTTTATGTTCTTTTACCTTGATTTGTGTGTGTGTTATGTTTTTGTAATATTTACCTTGATTTGTATGTGTGTTATATTCTTGTAAAATTTATCTTGATTTGTCTGTGTGTTATGTTCTTGTAATCTTGATCTAGATGTGTGTGTGGTATGTTCTCATAATATTTACCTTGATGTGTGTGTGTGTGGTATGTTCTTGTAACATTTACCAAGATGTGTGTGTGGTATGTTCTTGTAATATTTACCTTGTCTTGATATGTCATAAACATGACATTGGGGTCTGAGTGACTAATAGGTATGGCATCCGCCTCAAATTCTAAAGTACCAGGTTCGATTCCCGTAGAGGAAATATAATTTATGGAAATTTATTCAGAACCAGTGGTCCTAATGATGTCATACTCCCCCCTGGTCTCCTAGGTAGTGAGATTGGATGCCTAGCCTTCTTGGATAAGGGCAAAAATATAGGAGGTTCCGTGTGCAAGTTACGCAGGCTGAAAATTTCATGGCAGTTGGAAATCCTAAAGAGTAGGCCATAAGGCTGCTGCCTTGGCAAAATTTACAAATTAAAAACCTACCCATCACAAAATTATTTATAGAATGTGTGATTCCTATATACACAGATTGGGATTCTCGCTGGTGCTACAGAGCTTGAGCACTGTGCTGAGATCCTCTTTGTGTAATCTGTGAAAGGAGATCGGAGCACTGATGGAGTTGTCCATGTGCAGTGAAAATAGTAAACGAAACCAAACATAACATTCATATCATGTTTACCTAGTTGTGTTCATGTTATATCTAGCTGTGCATGTATGCTGTCTTCATGTTATGTTGACCTTGTTGTATATGTTTGTTATATTTATGTAATGTTTACACAGGCACATCATAAAGTTTTTAATTTTTCACCTAATTAAGTTATGTTAATCCATGTTTTTTGTTCATTTCCTAATATCCTTGTCATACTTATCATGTTATATTTATATAATATTTATCTGGGTAATCTTATATTATATTCTTGTGATTTTGTTTAGGTACCTTAAGGGGTTACACACAATCTGCGTAAGGAAAATTCTCTGAATCTTTTAGCCGAATACCATCACCACCCAAGAACTACTTACTTGGAGTAACCAAGAGGACATGCACACCCTCAAAGCTGGCAAATGCTGGAGTTGGGTTGGCTACGCCCTCAGACTCCAATGCCATCACAAGAACAGCTATGCTATGGACCCCTGAAGGAAAGCGAAAGAAAGGCCGACCAAAAACAACTTGGCAGAGAACTGTGAAGGCCGAGATGCAAGAATGAAGCAGAGCTAGGGAACTGTGTGAAGGATGGCCGCCGACTGAACTAAGTGGAACAGTTTTTTTTGCTGCCCTACAAGATGCCACCAGATGTGATGGCCACTGACTGCCACAGCAGTCAGTGGCTAAGGATCAAAGAAGAAGAGAAGAATAGAAAAGTAATAGGCTGTGAAGATTTGAATCTAACTTGTGCTAGTGAAGATGTGACCTCACTGTAAGATGAGGTTTGACTGGGAATTTGGTAAATGTGACACATTCTCATCAAAATTGGTAATCTATCAGGTTTTTTGAGATACTAGATATTGCAGTCGCATGAAACGTCTTTCAAAGATATTTGTTATCTTGAAAAAAAAATGTTACATTTAGAAAATTTAAGGTAAAGTAGAAGTCAGTATGCCGAATGGTCAATCTATGCCCAATCCTCTTTAATCACTGTTAACGACACGCCAGATACGTTGAGGATTCTTTGCTTCATGTTGAAGCCCTGAGCAAGATGTGAAAACTTTTTAATTGTAGATTAATGAGTTAAATTGTTGTCTTTGCAGGTCTCATCCCATTTCTAAAAGACATTTGGTCAGACACTAGAGAGAAGCTCTTAACAGACAACCAGGTGAATTCCTCTGTATTCAACAACAGTCACAGTGGTGCAGGTGTTATGTTTAATGCTCTCATTGCAGTTGCAGCATTTGTGGCTATTGGCTTTGCTGCCCAGTCCTTGATCCGAAGATGAACTATTTTACTTGGACAATGAAAGAGAAAATTTTGATGATATTTTTGAAATTTATTTTTATTTTGAGCTGTTGTGAATTCATTAATGTCCTGAGCTGAGGTTGGGAATTCATTAATGTCCTAAGCTGTTGTTGTGAATTCATTAATGTGTTGCACCATTGTTGTGAATTCATTAATGTCCTGAGCTGTTGTTGTGAATTCAGTAATGTCCTGAGCTGTTGTTGTGAATTCATTTTTGTCCTGAGCTGTTGTTGTGAAATCATTAATGTCCTGAGCTGTTGTTGTGAATTCATTAATGCCCTGAGCTGTTATGAATTCATTAATGCCCTGAGCTGTTATGAACTCATTAATGTTCTGACCTATTGTTACGGATTCATTAATGGCCTAAACTGCTGTTGTTGATGACTTAAACTCTATCACCATCTTCATCATCATTTTCCTTTGCTCTCCTTATAAGATCACCACAACAGCTGGTTCCCTTACACTAAGTCTGTATCAAGCCGCCCCATGCTCCTGCAGTGATTGTTTATGTGGCATCATCATGTGACGTATTCTTTCCAGAACGTTGTCTCCATTACAGCTGCTCTGAACGCATCACGATTCTGGGCAAGTCGACCTGCATCAGCCAAAGACAAGTTCAGACTCTCTGTGATGTCCTGGGTCCACCGTCGTCTAGGTCGACCCCTTCCCCTTTTTCCAGGTTTATGTAGCAATTTGTTTTATTTGTTGAGGTTGCCAGTCTCATGCACAACCTCACCTTCAATGACGTGCAGTAGGTACTTTTTCCATCTCCTCAGAGAAATAGAATAGGGAAAACGCTGTTTATTCATTCATATTCTCAAGTTTTTTTCTTATCATAAAGGGCACCATTGAGATTTTGACCAATAAAATTATTAAGATACATCAATATTTTAAATGATATATTTTGCTTATACATATATTAATAAAGCTTTACCAATAAGGGTTGCAACTTTTAGTTCTACAATTATGTGATTGTTAAAAGTAAATTTGATAATAGTAAATTTTCTAATAAATATTGACTGTTTTATTTACAAAGCATTTACTAATAAAGTGTGAAATCGGATGTAACTAATAATTTGGGTACTTGTGCGTTTATTCACCGGTTAAATCAAATTCTGGAAATGTATTACCAAAACTGAGAACCGTACTTTTTCTTGACCGAAAAATGTTGATTTCACATTGTGATTTGGGAGGCAAGTTAAAAAAAAAGCGTGTCTCTTGCATTCATAGTTGAGACGCTTACAACAGACCCGCCCTCATCCCCCCCCCCCCCCCCCCACCCCCCCCCCCCCCGTATTTTTTTTTTTAAAGTTTATAAACCAATAGAACGGAATTGAATCCGTTCTACAAGTTAACGGTACACCGGAAACAAGGGAAATCGCTGCCATTGCCTTCTCTACCTCAAGATCAGAGTGAGGTACCCATTTACAGCTGGTTTGACTGATGCGTGACACCTGTTCCCTTCCTCGCTGCCGTTGCCTTCTCTAACTCAGGATCAGAGTCAGGTACCCACAGTATACTGCTTGACATTGCAGAATTTTGGCCTCCTCTGTAAATTATGCAGCTACGAACGAACATGTGTATGTCCTGATATGTGCCAAGCTTCAGCGATCTTTGGTAATCTGTTCCCCTCACGGTCCTTTTCAGGGCCCACAAAACTGCACCTACCACGGTCCTATTCAGGGCCCACAAAAATTTACCCACCACGGTTTTTTTTACAGGGCCCACAAAACTGGACCACGGTCCTGTTTAGGGCCCCCAAAACCAACAAAACTGTACCCTGGCAAGAAAGCCTTTATTTGTTTTCACCGCTGGGTGTGGAGGGCTGGGTGGGGAGTTGGTCCCCTCCCTCACTATACACTGATCCTTGTCAAATATTTACCTAATCAGAGCCGGATTAACGTAGTAGCAAAAGTAGCATATGCTACGAGCCCCTTTCTTTTAGGGCCCCGCGCCAATAAATATGTACATCATTTTTTGGTCATCTTATAATACGAGCGTTGAACCAATGATCTTGTGATGTATGCCATCTTTAGCGCCTTTTCATTTGATGTCACGAAATTGTGAGAGAAATAGCATAACATGGTGACTTAGTGTGACTCTTTATTACTTTGATCTTAACTGTTTGCGTACAGAAGCAGTCATTTTCGAGAGATGGGGCCTACCTAGCTATAAATGGGTACTTAACTTTGAGTTAGGGAAGGAAAAGACAGTGAGGAAGGAAACTGGTCTCCCCACCTCTCGATGTTGGACCTAGTATGGTGAAGTCTCTAACATTCCATAACCAGCTGTAAATGGGTACCTGACTCTGATCCTGAGTTAGAGAAGGCAATGGCAGCGAGGAAGGGAACAGGTGTCACGCATCAGTCAAACCAGCTGTAAATGGGTACCTCACTCTGATCTTGAGGTAGAGAAGGCAACGGCAGCGATTTCCCTTGTTTCCGGTGTACCGTTAACTTGTAGAACTGATTCAATTCCGTTCTATTGGTTTATAAACTTTTAAAAAAAAATACGGGCTCCAAAGCCGCGCCAAAACACATAATTTAAGGGGAAAAAAAAATTGAAAAAAAAAAAAAAATTCTACACTACAAATGGGGGAGAGCTCACAATGTGAAATGTCACGTTTTCAGTCAAGAAAGAGTACGGTGATCGGTTTGGGCAATAAATTTGCAAAATAATTATTACCCGGTGAATTAACGCACAAGTACCATAATTTGTACTAATAAATTGTAACACGTGCTTTACTAATAAATGTGTTCATACATTTTTATTACTAAAGTGTTTTATTAATGTCAATTTTTGGAAACATATTTTTAAAAAAGAAGTGGAGAAGTGGAGGTGAGCAGAACAGCAATAGATGAGCTTTCCTTACCTGTGAGCTCATGCCAGTTTGGCACTAAAGTGTTATTTACATTATAGTATTATTATACTATATAATTCTCTAAAATTGTCCTGTTCCAAAATTTTTTTTCTTGCACTCTGAAAATTATATAAAACTCATGCGCTTTTAACCTTTGCACAAACTGCACAACGCTTAATATAGTGCACATCTTTTTTCCCACCAAAGTTGCAGTTGTATTTTAAATAATAAATAGAAAACACATCGTGAAGTGTCAAAAATCTACAACATATTTTATTGTTATTATTTCTAATTTGTCACTTAATTGTTTCCCTTCGATACAAAATAAATTATGTCCCTGAAAAAAGCCAGCATTAACTTTTTCCCATCAAAGCTGCAGTGTGAAAATTACGTAAATGTGGTGCGCTTTTGACCATTGTACTAAATTGCAAGATCACTGAAATTGCACGCTTTTCATGCTAATATTCTTCAGTATGCACAATCAACATAAATGAAACAGTTTTAAAACAGGTCAATAGATTCAAATACCTAAGCATGTTAATAGCATTGTGCAGATGATGTATCTCATTAGTGAAGCGAAGAACATATTTTGTTTGTTTGATTTAATGATGAGAAATGTTCCGTTCAACCTCTGATGGGTTATAATTAGTATTTATTTTGTTTTCAATGACTTTCATGTCTTATAAGTCTCATGTATTATAAGTCTCATTTCTACATGTTTGTGACGGTATTGCATCCCCTGCTTTGTAGTAGTGGTCCAACAGTGGCCTCATGTCTTATAAGTCACATGTATTATAAGTCTCATGTCTTATAAGTCATATGTATTATATAAGAGGTGAAAGTAGCATTCTGTAAAATGAAAGTGGCATCCTATAAAATGAAATGTATTTTATGCAACAACTCTTTGTCAGTGGAAGTATGAAAGATAATTTTTCAGTCCTGACACATGGAAGTGAGTCATGGACAAGTAGTAAACAAGTGGGAAAAGCACTGGAGACCACAGCGGACGTGGTTTGACAGAAGAACGTTAAACATACCACGGACAGTTAAAATGAGTAATGCGGTTGTCATGGAAGAGGCCAATTTGCAAAGGAAGCTTATTCCTTAGGTTTAGAAGGAAGTGACCAGATGAACGTTGACACAGTCTACCAGGGCAAGATTTTAAAAGATACACAAACATTTATGAGAAATGTTGTCATAAAAGAATTATTAATTAGTCAGTTTCCGGTCCATTTGATCAGTCTCCCTTCTCCCCATGTCATTTAGGAAGGTTGCCCCATAGCTTCATGTTTAATACATCCATATAATTTTTACATAAAGATCTAATGAAAGTGACCTGTAATGAAATGACCAAAGTAGAAACAGTGCCATCAGTAATACATGTAACAGAAAGAGCACACTATAATTAAAAACCCATCAAATTTGACGGGTTTACTTACTAGTTTACCTTTAATTTGGATAGTGTGGACTGTTTACACCATATTTAATTTCTATGTTTATTTCTTGATTATTTTTAGTATGGTCATTTTGGTACTGGGCTCTTCACGCTTTTGATTAGCTATGTTGTTTGTGTGGTTATTTCTGTCAGTTTTGATGTTTCTTGGTGAGACATGAAACAGAATTTAAAAGAAAAGGAACATTTTTTGTGTGTGGGGGTATTCTTGCTTTCATTAGTATCATCTGTGTCATCGATACCATCATAAATGTCATCATCTAGAATGTCATAGTTGTCATCCTCATCACTGTACTCAATTATACAAAAGGCACAGACTGAAACACCACATTAAAACCAGTCTTCCAGATTGTTGTTGCCAGCTGATTATATTTCACATTTTTAAAACATGTCCGTATCCAGTTATCCAAAATGCTTAGGCACCAGAGTGTTTCAGAAACTGGGATTTTTCTAATTTTAGATGTCACCAACTGTAGATTGAAAAATCACCCAACTCGAGATCCAAAAGTATCCCAACTTTTGATCCATAACATTTACATCTGTTGTTGTTGTTTTTTTTTTTTTTTTTTCAATGCCATGCCTCAATGTCGGTCACGTAATAATTATTCTTTAAGTGTGAAATAGAATTAGGATACTATTTGTCTGTCTCCACATTCTAAGCCAGGCCTAATTCCTAAAGCAAAACTGCTAGCCGTAACCCTGTTTCTAGCAATTAGTTTTCTTGTAAATAAAAAGTTGTTAAAATTTCATAACAGTGACTGCCAATACTAATATTCACCAAAACTCATACCCTGTTTTGGGGCGTTTTCAATAATAATTATTAACACATAACAGCGAACTGGGGATTTTTAGAGTTTCAGATGTCACCCAACTTGTGACCGAGAAGTAGCCCAACTCTGAATCCATAACATATGCTGTTGCTGCTGTTGTTGTTGAAAGTCTAGTTTCTACATCAACTTGTCTAATGTACTGCACATGCACTAGAGTAGTAAAACACACAGACAGGAAACAAGTTAAAACTGACCCTCGTGAGTATATGGGTCAGTTTTGCACACAAATAAGGTCCTATGAAAAAACATTTATTAATTTTTTTTTTGTACCAAAAAAAAAATATTTGATGTTCAGAGTATTTTGACTATCAGAATATCGGATAAAAGGTTGTGGAGCTGTTTCTCAGAAATAATGAATAGTTTTAATGATGTTGTAGTGTACTAATCTTTCTTCTTTTCTCCTAACTTAGAAATAGTGTATAGTTTTTAATGATACTATGTTGCACACGTTTTTCTGCTTTATCCTAACTTAAAAATAGTGTATAGTTTTTATGATGTGAGGCATACATTTTTCTATTTTTCTCCTAACTTAGAAATGGTGAATAGTTTTTATGATGTTGTGAGGCAAAACTTGTTTCTACCTTTCTCCTAACTTAGAAATGGTGTTTGGTTTTTATAACATTTTAGTGTTTAAATCTTTCTTGTTTTCTTCTAACTTAGGAATAGCGTATAGGTTTTATGATATTGTGGTACATAAATCTTTTTTCTTTTCTCCTAATTTCGGAATAGTGTATAGTTTTCATGATGATGTAGTGCACTGATCTTTACTTCATGTTCTTAACTCAGAAATGATATCTAGATTTCAGATGCTATAGTGCACAAACAATTTTTGTGCTCTCCTACCTGAGATCTATACTCATGCCTTATAGATAACACTTATGCATTTGACAGAGTGAAGCATGAACAAATTATCAGAATGTTAGAAAACCAAAATATTGATAGCATAGACCAGTGGTGGCCAAGCTAAGGTTGGCCGAGGGCCAGATTATGGTAAAGGGTAATACCCGAGGGCCAGACCTATAAAATCCTTAAAAAATAATGTTCTGATATTTAGTTTTACATATATATTGAACCACGTACAGAAAGCAACGGCAAACTACTGTACTGCACATCTGCCAAGACATGTATACCAGTCTTCGAACTGAAATTACCGTAAAAAAAACAATAATGAATCTGTTGTTTTAATATGTTTTGTAATTTGTAATACAACTCAAATGTGAAGTCAGTCCTATTGTATGACTCAGAGACATGGAGAACAACAAAGACAACAACCAAAAAGCTACAGACTTTCATAAATGGGTGCTTGCGTAGAATAGAGGGATTAAAATAATATGACAAGGTTACCAACGTGGAACTGATGACAAGAACTAGACAAGTGCCAGTGGAACAAGAAATGAGAAGAAGACGATGGCGATGGATAGGACACACACTGAGGAAACCTGTTGATAGCATTACAAGACAGTCCTTGTTCTGGAACCCCCAGGGCAAGAGAGGCAGAGGAAGACCAAGAAGTACATGGAGAAGAGAGTTGGAAACAGAGGTGAAAATGATGAGGAGAACATGGAAAGAACTTGAGATGATGGCACGTGACAGGAGGACTTGGCATGTGTTTGTTGAAGGCCTATGCTCCTTTGGGAGTGGAGGGTTATGAATGAATGAATGAATGTAATTTTTTATTTCAAACATACATTTGTGTATTATTTCATTGTGAAGAGTGTGGCTTCAATCAACAATAAGAGGCCGGCCAAAACAGGTTGGCGGGCCGATCAAAACTGGTTGGCGGGCCGTAGTTTGGCCACCGCTGGCATAAACCTAAGAATAATACAGAAGATGCACAGGCAGCAGATAGCAGCTATAAGAATAGACAATCACCTAGCAAAATTTCAGCAGATAAAGCAGAATGATAGGCAGTGATGTCACATCACCTGTGTCACTGACTTCTTCTTTCTGGGCATCAACAGTTTAGTGAGATCTTTGAGGACATGCCAGAAGTGTCACGTGATGGGCCCTGTCTTCTTCCCAATCTAACATGCCAGAAGTGTCACATGATGGGCCCTGTCTTCTTCCCAGTCTAACATGCCAGAAGTGTCATGTGATGGGCCCTGTCTTCTTCCCAGTCTAACATGCCAGAAGTGTCACATGATGGGCCCTGTCTTCTTCCCAGTCTAACATGCCAGAAGTGTCATGTAATGGGCCCTGTCTTCTTCCCAGTCTAACATGCCAGAAGTGTCACGTGATGGGCCCTGTCTTCTTCCCAGTCTAACATGCCAGAAGTGCACTGAGGTTGTCAACCTCAACATGTCATACAAGGTGACTAATTTGAGGTTGTGCACTGAGATTGTCAACTTCAACATGTAAAACAAATTACTACAAAAACCACGACTACAAGATCATGTGATTGTTTTGTGTGCAAGTTTCCTGTTAGGGAACCAGCTGTAGTTATGGTCCCATGCTCTGTAGGGAGCCAAAAGGAAATGATGACCTGGTTATGGACCTACATAAATGATGACCTGGTGATGGACCTACATAAATGATGACCTGGTGATCTGTATTTGACTTGACCATGTTTGTTGAAGTTTTTGTGGTAAAAAGTTTTTTTTACAGGATGGGGTAACCAGCCCCATGCCCAACCCTCCTTAGTCGCTTTTTACGACATGCATGGTAGGGTACAGTGTTACTATTCTTTGCTCCCCTTTCGGGCCCCGGTAACACACGGGTGATGGACCTGGTAATGGACCTACACAAATGATGATCTGGTGATGGAAGATAAACACCTATGCAGGCCATCAAGAACCACTTTTGTCAATAGTGAAACGTCGAAAGCTTGCCTGGTTTGGGCATGTAACTCGTCATGACTCCCTTTCGAAAACGATCCTCCAGGGAACAGTCGAAGGTAAACGGAGAAGAGGAAGGCAAAGAAAATCCTGGGCTGATAACATCAAAGAATGGGCAGGACACGGTTTCTCCACACTTGTACGCATTGCTGAGAATAGAGAGCAGTGGAGGACCCTGTCTGCTGATGCTTCCACCATGGCACCCCTACGACCCATGACGGGTTATGGGTTGAGATGAGATGATGATGGTGATGGACCTACACAAATGATGATCTGGTGATGGACCTACATAAATGATGATCTGGTGATGGACCAACATAAATGATGGACCTACACAAATGATGACCTGGGGATGGACCTACACAAATGATGACCTGGTGATGGACCTACATAAATGATGATCTGGTGATGGACCTACACAAATGTTTATCTGGTGGTGGACCTACATAAATGAATGACCTGGTGATGGACCTACACAAATGATGATCTGGTGATGGACCTACATAAATGATGACCTGGTGATGGACCTACACAAATGATGATTTGGTGATGGACCTACATAAGTGATGACCTGGTGATGGACCTACACAAATGATGGCCTGGTGATTGACCTACATAAATGATGACCTAGTGATGTACCTATACAAATGATGATCTGGTGATGGACCTTCATAAGTGATGACCTGGTGATGGACCTACATAAATGATCTGGTTATGGACCTACAAAAGCCATCTGGGATATGCTAACCTTACCAGCAAAATGGTTACAGAAATTGATTGATACAATAGTGACAGAAAAAAAGATTGAATGTGTAATCCTAAATAGAAAACTGGCAGAAATAATGGTGACCATTATGATGTGACCATCAAAGAAACGGACTTCTCCAACATGCAACTTCAAAACAAATGGAACACTTTTGAAACAACTCAATAAATTCAAATACCTAGGCACATTACTAGTGCTAGGATTTTAATGATCTAAATATTGCTAGAAAATGACCTATACAAAATGCATTAATGACACAAAAATGGCCTATGAAATAAAAAATTACCAAAAAATACACAACTTTATTTTTTAGAAAAATTAGTTTATATTATTAAAAGAAGAAAATGAAAGGCATAAAACAAAACAAAAAGAACCTAACAAAAATAATTTAGTTTCTTGGTGTTACTGTGCCAAACTGAAATTATTTGTTACTAAAAAAAAAAAAATGACACATAGAACAAATCAGGGAGAAGACATAAAAATACAACTTTGTTTTTATATTTTCTGTGTCAAACTGAAAATCTATGTTATTAACCAAGAGAGACACAGACACACATGAATGCACTCACACACCTTTAAAATGCAATTTATAATTTTCACAGTTTCTGTGACAAACTTAAAATTTTATTTTTATTAATAAATTAATTCCTTATAAAAATAAAACACACAGAAAAGACATGAAATAACAACTGATAATTTTTACAGTTTCTTTGGTAAAGTGAAATTTTTTATTTAATCAAGTATCAATGGAAAACGTGCAGATTTTCACAATTTAAAGAAAAGCAATCACTAAATACAATTTTTTTTTCGTTTTGGTGAGGCGAGCACCGTTTAACCTAGACTTAAGGTCATCAGTTATATTAGGGCGAACGTCCAAATATAAAAGACATTGTGGTCTGGTTAATAGATTCTCAAAAGAGGATAACTTTCTTTTGTATGCCAACAAAGCTTTAACCCTTTCAGCACCATTAAGACGTACGCCGTACGGCATAAATCTTGACAATTTTTGTCGCTGTGCCGTACCGAGTACGTCACGGAAGTAGCGCGATACCTCGTTCCCATAATAATAATAGCCCCTTCAGTCATAACTGACTATGGGAATGCGCCCCTGAGGTGACAGCCCTCAGCTGCTTATTTTCCTGGTGCTCCTTTCGACGTTTTCTCCTCACCTCTGCTTCTTGTGTGAGCCTCTCTTCGCCCAAACTGAGGTGGCGCCGTAAATAGCATCGCCACTTAGTGCGATTGGCAGCTTCATCCTCCCATGTTGCTGGATCCATGTCCAGTGCCCTCATATCTCTCTTGCACACATCTTTGAACCTCAGCTGTGGTCGCCCAACTGTTCTCTTGCCATCTGCTAATTGTCCGTAGAAGATATCTTTTGGGATGCGACCATCTTCCATGCGGCGAACATGGCCAAGCCAGCGAAGTCTGCGCTGTCTAAGAAGCGTATACATACTTTGAAGGCCAGCACGTGACAACACCTCGACATTTGTCACTTTATCTTTCCACGAGATGCCGAGGATGCGGCGTAGACACCGCAAATGGAAGGTATTGAGCCTTCTTTCTTGCTTAGCATAGGTCGTCCAGGTCTCGCTGCCATATAGGAGTGTGCTGGTGACGCAGGCATTATATACTGCAGCTTTGGTCTTCATTGTGAGTTTAGAGTTTCCCCAAACACGCGATGTGAGGCGGGCAAAGGTAGCTGCAGCTTTGCCAATGCGGCTGTCGATTTCTGTATCCAGTGAGAGTTTGTCATTGATGGTAGACCCTAGGTATGTGAAGTGGTGCACCACTGCCAATTCATAGTTATCGATAGTGATAACTGGTGCAGCACCCACATCCTGACTCAGCACATTCGTTTTCTTTAGACTTATTGTGAGGCCAAAGTCTTTGCATGCTTTAGTGAAGCGATTCATCAAGCTCTGAAGCTCCTGTTGGCTTTGAGTGACGACTGCAGCATCATCAGCGAACAACAAGTCTCTTATAGTGACCCTTCTGATTTTTGTTTTTGCCTTCAGCCTTGAAAGATTAAACAGACGGCCATCTGACCTAGTGTGAAGGCATATTCCTTCAGTTGCATCTCTGAATGCATGTTTCAAGAGTAAGGCAAAGAAGATTCCGAAGAGGGTCGGAGCCAGAACACAGCCTTGTTTAACGCCACTTCGTATACCAAAGGGCTGTGACGTGCTTCCAGCATATTGGACTGTTCCCTTCATGCTGTCATGGAATGACTTTATCATTTCCAGCATTTTAGAAGGGCAGCCTATTTTCAGGAGGATTTTAAAGAGTCCATCCCTACTAACCAGGTCGAATGCTTTTGTGAGGTCTATAAAGGCGATATATAATGGTCTTTTCTGCTCTCTTGATTTTTCCTGAAGCTGGCGGAGAGAGAAGATCATGTCTGTTGTTGATCTGCCAGCTCGGAATCCACACTGTGACTCTGGATATATGCGCTCAGCTAACTTGTGTAGTCGCATTAAGATGACTTTGGCAAAAACCTTACCAACAATACTAAGAAGAGAGATGCCTCTGTAGTTATTGCAATCACTTCTGTCTCCTTTATTTTTATACAGTGTTACAATCTTGGCATCTCGCATGTCTTGAGGAATAGTTGTCTCTTCCCAGCACTGGCACAGCATCCTATGAAGGGGATGTAATAGCGTGCTCTTACAGCATTTGATTAAATCAGGAGGAATCCCATCACTGCCTGGTGCTTTGCCAGAGGCCAAGCTATCAATGGCCTTGCTGAGTTCCTCTAATGTTGGTTCGGCATCCAGCTCCTCCATAGTTGGCAGACTGTTGACACCATCAAGGGCTGCAGGTGTAACGGTATTGTCTCTAGCGTAAAGCTCAGAGTAGTGTTCGACCCACCTCTCCATCTGCTTACCCTTATCGGTTAGCTTCTCTCCGCTGATGGTTTTTAGCGGTGCCGTCTTACTTTTATGGGGGCCAAGTGCTTTCTTTATACCGTCATACATTTGTCTAATGTTGCCTGTTTGCGCTGCGATCTGGATGCTCTCACTGAGCTGGAGCCAGTAGTCATTTGCACAGCATCGAGCAGTTTGTTGAACTTTGCTTCTCGTAGCCCTCAGGATCTGTAGGGTTCTGGCACCCGGTGAACGTTTGTATTCATTCATAGCACTGCGCTTAGCTTCAATGACAGGTGCCATCACATCTGATGAAGCATCAAACCAGTCATTTGACTTTGCTGTTTTCTTACCAAAGGTGGCAAGTGCAGTAGCAGCAAACCAAGTGATCTGTATCACAGTCTGCACTATGGTACGAGCGCGTGGAGAGCACAGACCTGAAGAGTGGCCTTCTGACGAGAATCAGGTCAAGTTGGTGCCAGTGCTTGGATCGTGGGTGTCTCCATGACACCTTATGCTGGGGTTTTGTCTGAAAGTAGGTGTTGGTCACGCAGAGGTCATGGTGGACGCACAACTCTAAGAGCCGTTGTCCATTTTTGCAAGGATGGGAAACTCTAATATTTTCCAGGGTCATCTAATTTTTCAAGCATCAGATCCATAAAGGATTAATCACTTTTTTTTCTCAGATATAATTATCACTTTGCTGACCAGCAATCCGGAGCATTACCGTCTCCCATTACCAAGGGTGTTTGCAGATTTCTTTAAAAAGAACATTTTTTTTTTAAAATTCATAAAAGATTGAAAAACAGACATCTTTTCCCAATTTTTAGCGAATTTGTTCAACGTCAGCGCAATAAAATGTTAGTGACATGGATGTCAATGAATAAAATAAGCTTGATTGACATATTGATTTAATGATTAATGTATATCAACATAAAAGGCTAACAAAATTGTGAATAAAAATGCAAAAAAACACACTATTTTTCGTGTTTGTCTTTTTTGAATGTATTCTGCATCTGTGGCATGACAATGAGCGTTTGTAAATGTTTGAGTAGCTACGTACCTCTAGTTGGAGTCTGAGCTGCTTCCTTTATTAACTGGGATTGAAGTTGTAGCTGTAGGCCTCTGCAAGAGTCTTTGTCTGGATCGTTGATAATCCTTGACTGTGTGGTATAACTTGAAGCAAGGTATCAGGCATAGAGGTACATTGCAATCTGGGCAGTACATGCAAGTCTGGCTTCTGTTCCCTGCAGCCTTACACACTTTACAGTCTGGTTTGTACCTTGTCCTTTCATATTTATCAATGAAGTGGTGCTCAGTAAGTCGTGTTGTTGTGACCTGTGGTTTTGAAGGTGTCACATTGCGTCGAAGAATAGCAGGTTCAATAAGAGTCATACTGACATCCTGATCTTTGCTTTGATCTTTTTTTGTAGAGTTGGCAGTGTTGTAGGTTATGTGCCCATTGACCAGGGCAGTTTCAACTAAGAAATGATATAAAAATAGGATATGTGTGGGTAGGGGTAGCTTGCACCTAGTTGGCTGAAGTAGTCGACACCTCCCATACTTTTGCTGTATTTTTCTGCAAGCAATGGCTTCTGAATTGTTCTGCCCTAAAGAATTTGTCTTTCTGTCTTGTTTATATTATCATTGGAGTGAACAGTAGATATAAGGTTAAATCTTTTCGTATCATGCCAGGTGACTGTCGGCATGCCTTATCTTCTGTCGCACAAAACACAGGATGATTTGTCTTTTTCAATTTGAGTTGTTTTTTCTTCAATGCTACAGGAAAATGCTTCCTATTTTCAGCTACTGTTCCAAATGCACCAATCTGAATTTCAGGTCTTGAAATAAAGCTGAAGGCTGAATAAAAACTACCACAGAAGAGAATATGTCCCTTGTTGCATATGAAATTTGAATTAAAACTATGGTGACTTTTCACTGAAAAAAGAGTTCAAATAATCTCAGCTCTGAGAGTTTCTTCCTTGGTCACAAATGATGTCAAATCTATAGGTCTCCTAGTAGTGTTAGATGTTTTTAACGTGTCCGAGGGAGTAGTGTTAGATAGTTTTGATGTTTCTGAGGGAAAAACTGTTCCTTGCGGTTGTGTTCTTTTCTGTTTAAAAAAAAAAAAAATGGAACACACAAATAACTTATAAGTATGCCTAAGCTATGTACGGTATATTTACCAAGTCAATGTTCTAAACGCATGAATAATATAGTCAAACAATATTTAACTAGAACAAAAGTTAATATATAGTAATTGGGAGGGTGAAGGTATGATGATATCCTTATAACACTTATGATAAGTGAAAATCTATTAAATACACTGACAAACAACATTTTTCTTTCTTATATAAGAATAAGTGTTCTTAGGTCAGTTTCTTGCGCTGATTTCAAATCTGAAATCCGTTTATCTCTATCACGTCAGGTTCTTAAGATATTTGTGAATAAATATATTTTTGGGAAACCGTTATTTGCTCCGTTTCATTTTTACTATATAACTTATTAAAAATTAATAAAATGCAAAATAATTCTACTTTTTATACTGCTAACAGATGCATGACATATGTTACGCTATTTTTCAAATAGTTACTGTATTTTGAAATAATTCTGAGCGAAATATGGCTTCTAGAAGTTGTAGAAATTCGGCTGATCTGTTCTGTTACGTATGCGGATATTTTACCGATCGTGTTCACCAGAAAAAACTTTACACCATTACTAAAGAAAGAATATGAACGTTATTTCGATTCGAAAGTTGATGATGCAAATAAATCTTGGAAGCCAAATGCAGTTTTTTCGACCTGTGCAAATACATTGGCAGGTTGGTTACGAAAATCGCCGAAGCATAAGTCGATGCCTTTTGGAGTGCCAGTAATATGGCGTGAACCGACAAATCACGCTACTGATTGTTACTTCTGCTTGACAAATATCCATGGTTTCACTTTTAAAACTAGAAAGTCTGTGGTTTATCCAAATATTGAATCGGTATCGAAAACAGTTCCTCATGATCCAATCACGTGTCCGATCCCAGTTCCACCATAACAATATCCGTTGGACGTGAATGAACCATCAGAAAGTGATAGTTTACGTGCTTTAGAAACTAATTCTGACTCGGATTATATACCGGTGAATGATGGTGTTCACTTAATTAACCATTCAGAACTTTCAGATCTAATACGTGATCTCGCTCTTACCAAAGGACAAGCGGAATTACTCGGTTCGCGACTCAAAGAATGGAATCTTTTAGCGCCCAATACTCCGATATCTAAATTTCGTCATAGACACAGAGAACTTGTTCAATACTTTGAGATGGATGATGGCATTTGCTATTGCAAAGATGTAAACGGTCTAATGGTGCACCTCGGTCATGAGCACATAGTTAACGAATGGCGACTTTTCATCGACTCTTCCAAGACTAGTCTAAAAGCCGTGTTATTGCATAACGGAAATTTATTTTCATCAATTCCAGTCGCCTACTCTGTTCATATGAAAGAAACTTATTACAATATGGGTATACTTTTGGCAAAAATAAAGTACAATGACTACCAATGGCGGATTTGTGGAGACCTAAAGGTCATTGCAATTCTCACGGGCATGCAGACTGGGTATACTAAATTTTGTTGCTTCCTATGTGAATGGGACAGCCGCAAGAGACAGGAACATTATGCAAGAAAGGTGTGGCCTATCAGGGATCGTATGCAGCTCGGGCATAAAAATGTAATACATGAGCCATTAGTTAACAAAGACGGCATCATTTTACCACCGTTACATATAAAGTTGGGGCTCATGAAGAATTTCGTAAAAGCGTTAGATAAAACGAGCAAAGCTTTCACTTATCTTCGAGAAAAGTTTCCGCAAGTTAGCGATGCAAAGATAAAGGAAGGTATCTTTGTAGGACCTCAGATTAGGAAAGTTATTGCAGACAAACAATTCGAGAACTTGTTACATGGTAGTGAACTTCGCGCATGGATGGCATTCAAATCGATCGTCGATAACTTTCTGGGAAATCATAAATCTGTCGACTATGTGCATATTGTTAAGCAGTGCATAGATGCATACAGAATTATGGGCTGTAACATGTCCCTCAAAATCCATTTGCTTGATTCGCATCTTGACTTTTTCCCTGACAAACTTGGCGAAGTCAGCGATGAACATGGAGAACAATTCCATCAAGATATCGCCGTAATGGAGTCACGCTATCAAGGACGGTGGAGTGTGACCATGCTTGCCGATTATTGTTGGATGCTTCATCGCGATGTACCACATGCCATTCACCGACGAAAGTCGACTGCAAAGAAATTCAAGCCTACATAACTGTTACACTTCTTGTATGAATGATGTTATAATACTGTATGCCTTGTTAAAAAACTTCAATTGCGTATTTCTAGAGATCCCGACCTGATAGAGAAAAACGGTTTGCAGATTTAAAAACAGCGCATTAAAATTGACCAGACAAACATAGAAATGTTAGAGAAAGAAAAAAAAAGTTTTTTTTTGTTAGTCAGTGATATCTAACTGGAAACATCAGGCCTTTACACACACACCCCCTCCCCATCTTTACTATTTTTGTT
Organism: Oreohelix idahoensis; assembly: GCA_024509875.1. Classification (NCBI taxonomy): domain Eukaryota; kingdom Metazoa; phylum Mollusca; class Gastropoda; order Stylommatophora; family Oreohelicidae; genus Oreohelix; species Oreohelix idahoensis. The sequence goes on along the minus strand of JAMPIV010007234.1, from coordinate 292,547 downwards.
TGATTTTTTTTGTTGGGGTTTGTTTTGTTTTATCGTTTCTGTTTGTTTTGATTAAAAAAAATTTTTTTTATAATTATTTTTAAAATTTTAAATAACATAGGTCTATGCACAAAATTAGTAATTTTCATTTATCCTAATTACAGTGATTTGACAGATGTGACGCCACTTTCATGTATCGGCGGTTATTCATGTTATCTGGAATTGAAAACATGTAGGCCTAGGCATATCCTAATTATAACCCTGCAGAGCAGAACGGGATATGTCTCTTCATCATAAATATAATGAAAAAGCATTCAAAATATATTTATTTCCCAAAAATGTGGTGAAATTAACAGTGGGACACGTCTGATAACAGCGTAGGCTATAGGATATGGAATCGCCATCAATTTATATTCTTGACCATCTCAAACTGTGTCAAATATATTCTCGTAAGCAGTTGTAAACCAAGAAATTTCATTCAAACACTAATTTTGGCCATGGTTAAAAATAAAACTGTAGGCTAAATAGGCCTACATTGTAAATTACGGCCGCAAGTACAGTAGGCCTATCTATAAACTGCACTTAGCCTATGTAAATATGTTTTATAAATGAATTTACTACTTACCTCAGTTGAAATGAACGATTTAATACAACATGAATGCGTAGAGACAAGTTCTTGGTGTTGTTGTTGTTTTTTTTTAAGTTTTGGCGAGGCGCGTCCCGTTCAACCTACTCGGTTATATTAGGGCGCATATCCAAATATAAAAGGCCCTTAGGTCTGAGGTTATAAATACATTTTTTCCTAGTCGTGGGTTTTTGCTCCGCAGTGAATATGTGTAGTTATGTGTCCTTTCGTAGCAGTTAGGGTTAGGTTTAGTATTAGGATTTGGGTTAGCGTTAACCCTGATCCTAACCTTAATACTAAATCTAACCCTAACTGTTACGATACAAGACATAACTACACATATTCACTGCGGAGCAAAAATCCACGAGTAATAATAGGAAATTACCGCTTTCGAGTAGCAACAGACACGCGCGCTAAAAATAAATCTGCTTCACATCGTTAACGCAATTCGCCGAAAACGCAAATCGCCGAAAACACGAACCGCCGAAAACGTCTGGAAATGGATTTTGTGCCCAAAGGGAAGTAAAAATTCTGCGGTAACTGAAGTTTAACGAAAAATACCATCAATAACTGAAAAATGGAAAACTTCCGATTTTTAATATTTTTTCAAGGTCCGATGCGGGAAATTCAAGGCTGTTAGCCATTTTTCCAGGCTTTTCAAGGCCTGGAATTTTTTTTTTCGTTTTCCAGGTTTTTCAAGGTTTTTCAAGGTCGCTACGAACCCTGTGTTAGATTCTCATAGAACTCATCTTTAGCTTCTGAGGCAGAGTACAGGTCGCTACGAAACCCTGTGTTCTCTAGCTTTATTAAGATCTTTCCCTTGCCAATAAAATGTATAGTCCTTCTCGCTCACCGTTCCAGAGCCCGCCAGGCGCGTTTCCTGAAGTGCAGCTATATCCACCTGAAGTCGTTTAAGCTCATCATTAATTATGGCTGTCTTCCTTACATCGTTTACATCCTGTAGGTTTTCGGATAATCCAGTCAACATAGTCCGGACGTTCCAGCATCCCAATCTGAGAGTTTGCTTATTTCTATTTTTTCGATAATTGCTTGGTGCAAAATTTTCTGTCCACAGTTCGGGTTTGACCCTAATCCCCATGCACCCAATGGGGAAAGCAGACAGTGGCGGGACAACACCTTATTGACTGGGGGCTGCCCAGCTTGAAGCGGGCGGTAGCTGTCCAGTGAGATCCTAGAACCTCTCCCACTGTCGGAAGTAGCCCCTGGCGCCATGCCCTACACCAATTGGGCAAAATGCTTATAACCGGTAACTGCTACTTCCCGTGTTTTGCCGACACCTATAGGGTGAAGCTGGAGTGTCCTCTCCAGGGCGCGAGCTTGGGCACAGTTATATGGAGATCAAGCTGTTGCCCATGCAGCATGTTCCCCTCTCCACACAGCCGGTAGATCCAAAGGAACGGCAGTAGCCGATACAGTTTGGTACCAGCCATGTCGCAGGAGTTGCCAGAATAATGTCGAATCGACATTAGACTGCCTTAGGGACTCCGACTCCGGATTTATCCTCAGGGTTTACTCCCGAAGCCAATTCCATAAATGGATATTCCCGCAAGGCAGCGGTGGTTTGAATTCAGAGTTCCTTCTCTTAGATAAGCTACCAACCAAGGATCACGAGCCCTATCTGCCCGAAGCTGCTGGTTTTAAGGCGCCAGTCGCTCGCCTTTGCCCCTTCTCCCGTCAGTGGAAACAGTTCCGCCGGGCTCAAATTGAGCCACACGTGAAGGCCGGGAGCTGGACTTCCTCGTTCCCATACACCTATAAGTATAAGACGTACGGCGCACGTCCTATTTTAAAAGCACCAGAACTCTTCTGTTTACAACAGTATCGACAATTGCTGGGCATAATCGGATTCAGCATTGAAAAATCTGGCCACAGCTTGAAACGAACAAAATATTTTACTGCTAGCGAATACGGTAGAACTGATAATAGTGATTTTACAAAAGCGAAAAGACAAACATGGACGCTCCCGTACCGCCGAACCATAAACATTTTGTGGAAAAAGAGCACGAAAATTATTGTTTGAGTTGAATTTATTCAACTTGAATGATTTTGACAACTCTTTTTACTGAGATTCTGGTAATCTGTACCTTTATTGCCGTCGAGTATGTTTAATATGTGTATTTTCGTACCATTTAGAGTTGAGGTTAGGTTTAGGGTTACCCTAATTCTAATGCTGACTCAATACACATATTATACATACTCGACGGCTCTAAATGTAAAGATTCAGGGTCAGAGTTTGTGTAATCTGGTTCAGAATATACTTTTAATGGGTTTCCTTTTACGATAAACTGTTTACAGTCAAATTAAAAATATGACCCCAAAAATTACAATTATCCTGTCGTTCAGGGGAACGAACTAAGCTGAAAATGGTGTTGTCATTTGGAATGAAAAACCCGTCGTGGCGAAAGGGTTTTAAGCACTGAAAAGCTCTTTTCCACTATTACTAACACCGCAGGAGAATACCAAACTTGAAATTAGCACCGTCAGTTGTTTCAAGGTCCTCGGAATATTCACCAAGAGAAAAGTGTGAAATTAAGCACAGCTTTTCTTTTCCCACATTTTTATTTCACAACTTCCTCAATTATCTTTTGCACAGCCTTTCCCACGTCTTCATTCATACTGTCTCTCACTATTTTCTCATCAAATCTATCTGATCCACTAACAGAACGGCTGACTTCATCAAATCTATCTGATCCACTAACAGAACTGCTGACTTCATCAAATCTATCTGATCCACTTACAGAACTGCTGACTTCTCTAAGAAAGTTATGGCACCAGGCAGAAATAAAAAATTTGACTATGTAGGAAAATTTATCAGCAACATTTGTTTTCAGGGATTTAGGGAAAATGATTAAACAGGAAGGGGAAACAGTGATGTAATTTGTAAAAAATAAGTAAGACACTAAAAAATGTTTTGTTATTGAAAATGCCAAAAAAAAGATAATGACTGAAAACAAAATGCTGTAAAATAACCGAAAAACCTCAAAAAATGCCATAACATCAACAATGGGAAAAAAGCAATGCCTTAACAAAGGCTCTTAAATCATCTTTGTTTTTTTATAAAACTCATTTATATTCAACTGAGCAACGTTTAGGTTAAGCCAAAAACAAAAAGATGCTAAATCATCAAAATTCTAGCCCTACACATTAGTAACATCGGATGGAAGACGCATCTCAGACGTGAAGAGCAGAACAGCCAAAGCAACAACAACAACAAACTTAATAATAACACGAAACTTATTTTATGCAAGAAATCTTTGTCTTTGGTGCTACATAGAGTCAATCTTATTTTAAGGAAGTGAGGCAACACAGTCTGCTGACAAAGAAGAAAATGCCTGGCGGTCACAGAGATGTGAAGAATGTTAAAATATCATGGTAGAAAAAAGTTGTCCCATAGCAGATACTGCCAGAGGGGAGTGAAGTGTTAGAGACTTCACTATATTAGGTCCAGCTTTGAGAGGTCAGGTGACCAGCTAATTTCCTCGTTGCCTTTTTCCTTCCTTTACTCAAGAGCACAGTCAGGTACCTATTTACAGCTAAGAAGCGTGATGCTACAATGCCTCAAACCCAGCACCTTTGCTGCTGTAACCACTCTGCCAATATAAGCTAGTGAGCAAAGGAAGCTTATTACTCATATTGGAAGGAAGCAAGCCACTTTGTTTGAGTATGTTAAGAGAAGAGGAAAGCTGGAATATACTGTGATGACAGGAAGGAAGCAAGCCACTTTGAGTATGTTAAGAGAAGAGGAAAGCTGGAATATACTGTGATGACAGGAAGGAAGCAAGCCACTTTGTTTGAGTATGTTAAGAGAAGAGGAAAGCTGGAATATACTGTGATGACAGGAAGGAAGCAAGCCACTTTGTTTGAGTATGTTAAGAGAAGAGGAAAGCTGGAATATACTGTGATGACAGGAAGGAAGCAAGCCACTTTGTTTGAGTATGTTAAGAGAAGAGGAAAGCTGGAATATACTGTGATGACAGGAAGGAAAAAATACAAGAATGGCTAATGGAGAAGACACTGGGCAGTATAGCATGGCCAGTAAGCACCGATAGTTTTGAAGAGACATGATCAGCTGGCATGGTACCTGAATAAGAAGTGCTCAAATATTTCTGGTCTTCTCAGGAATGGTATATACGAGTAGTTTTCATGTAGCTGTAATGCACAATCTTTCTAGTCTTCTTTGACATACTTCTCCGTTTTCTTTTCCTTGCGTTCCTCTTCCAACCGGCATTATACATCTACCTCTCATTTTCCGTATTAAGTCATGGGAGCCATATATTGTTTAATATTGCTTCCTTCAATTTTTGTAATGTCTGGGCTTCATCAACCATCCTTACTGATTATTGTAATCACTAACTTTCGTTTGAACCCAAATTTACTCCTGGATCTGTGGGGCAAAAGGTTGTTTACGAGTACGTAACACATTTCCGACCAGACAGTTAATGGAAGCGCCCGATTAATACGTAAACTACGCTGGGATGGCCACAGAAAGTTGTCTTATCCCTGGTAATGTTTTCTGTCTGGTCGGTTTGTGGCTTCATAGTTGTTTACTTTCACAGGAACGAGTTGGGCAGTTTCATTCTGGTGATTAATTATAGACACGCACTTAAGATAACTCATGGGATTTGGAGCAGGTAAATGATATAATAAATAAGAATCTTCAACTCAAATGTGAAGTCAGTCCTATTGTATGGCTCGGAGACATGGAGAACAACAAAGACAGCAACCAAAAAGCTACAGACTTTCATAAATGGGTGCTTGCGTAGAATAGAGGGATTAAAATGGTATGACAAGGTTACCAACGTGGAACTGATGACATGAACTAGACAAGTGCCAGTGGAACAAGAGATGAGAAGAAGACGATGGCGATGGATAGGACACACACTGAGGAAACCTGTTGATAGCATTACAAGGCAGTCCTTGTTCTGGAACCCCCAGGGCAAGAGAGGCAGAGGAAGACCAAGAAGTACATGGAGAAGAGAGTTGGAAACAGAGGTGAAAATGATGAGAACATGGAAAGAACTTGAGATGATGGCACGTGACAGGAGGACTTGGCATGTGTTTGTTGAAGGCCTATGCTCCTTTGGGAGTGGAGGGTTATGAATGAATGAATGAATGAAATGATATAATAATTTCCGGGTATATTTGTTGTACGCTATAGTTGAGATAAGTTGTCAAGCTGGAAAGATATTATCAGTGATAGATCTATGAAGTCGTGAGTGTAAACATGATCAATATCTACGGAAGAGAAACATCATATGAGAGTGACTTGCAAAATCACAGTTTATGTGTCATGCAGGAATTTTCCAAGACAGGGTAGTGGGGATATCATCATCATCATTCCTTTTTGTTGCCTGTGGAACATAGGGCAGAAACAGTCACTCTCCGTCGATTTCTATTCTGGGCTGTCTTTTTTAGCTGTGCCCAAGTCATTACAATTTCCATAGCCTCCTCTTCAACAGTTCTTCTCCAAGTTCTCTTTGGCTTCCCTACTCTTCTTTTCCCCTGTGGGTTTCAGTCAAGGGCAATTCTGGTGGTGCTTGATTTTTCTCTTCTGAGTGTATGTCCTATCCATCCCCACTTTCTTACCTTAATTTATGTTTGTATTGGCTGTTGCCCGCATCTTTTCCTTAGCTCTATATTTGTTATTACACCTGGCCATCGTTTACGGAGGATCCGTCGGAGAAATCTATTTACAAATGTCTGCAGCTTGGAGGCTTTACTCTTTGAGACATGCCATGTCTCTGAGCCATCCAGCAAGACTGACTTCACATTTGAATTCCACCTCCTTTGTCAGTGTTACTCCCCAGATATGTAAAGCTTACTACTTCTTCAATGATTTGATATTGTTCTTCATCGAGTCCATCTGCCTATTATTTATTCTCATTTCCTGTTTTATTTACATTTATGTGTAGTCCCATCTTTGCTGCTTCTGTTACTAATCTATCTGTTTTCTCCTGCATATCTTGCTATCTATGTGATAGAAGGCATAAATCATCTGCAAAATCTAGATCCTCCAGTTGTTTGTTAAATGTCCACCGTATTCCAGTTTTCTCGCCCTCTTTTGTCTGTTTCATAACCCAGTCTATGACTATGAGAAAAATTGTTGGTGATAGCAGAAATCCCTGTCTGACCCCACTGTGTACTGTGAAGGGCTCTGATAGTTTTCCTTTGTGTAAAACTTTGCATGAGGCCTCCTGGCATAAATCTTGAATGATTTTAATGAATTTCTTTGAGATTCCATAATGTCTCAGGATTTTCCATATCACAGTACGGTCTATACTGTCGAAAGCTTTTTCGAAGTCCACAAAAATTATAAACAACCGGGTCTGCCACTCATTTGATTGTTCTATTGGAGATATATCCCTACCAAAATGCGCAAATTGAATGATATTGGTTTGGCATTTGAGATGTTCAAATACAACATTTCTTATTGGAGCTTTGTCATATAGTAGCAACGTGGACGCGTGGGCCAAATGTTGCTCATAATCAAGCACGTTCTGAGTCTAAGGCACTGATAATTCAACTCGTTAAGAAGACAGCCAGACAAGCCAGAATAAGAAATAGAATAAAGATTCTACTTTAAAGGACCAGACAACGTGTTTGACTTAACACAGCAAGAAAAATCTACATTTACTAATACGGGCCAAATGAAGATGAGTGAGCTGAGGTCAAGGAGGAATTCTTCGAGCTGCTTCAAAGGACAGTGGACGACTGCCTAGATGAAATTATACTGCTCGGAGATTTCAATACCATAGTTGAAAATGACCATGCTAGATGGGGTGGAGTTATCCGGACGGTATGGAGAAGATACAATTATTGACAATGGAAAGCGACTCCTTAGATTCTGCAATGAGCAAAATCTGATCACTACAAACACAAAGTTCCCCCATAAGCGCATACATGCATACACTAGATGCACGAACCAACAAAGAATGAGAAATCAAGTGATCGACTATGCCATCGTTAGGAAGAGCTCATTCAAGTATGTCCGGGATGCTAGAGTCTGGAGGGGCTAGAGATTGGAAGTGATCACTACCTGCTAACAATCAAAAGAACAACTGAAAGAGTTGCTCGACCTACGATTTGCCTAACATCACTCAAGAAGCTAAGTAAACGAACAGGAAAAATGAGCATTAAGACCTACAAGCTGAGAGAGCCAGAAGGTAAGACCAGATTTCAGGGGCTTATTGCTACAGCAGTGAGAAACACAGAAGAACAATCTGATGAGCTGGAAACCCTCTGGCTTAAATTCAAGGACATCATAAAGACAGCTGCAGCAGAAGCATGTGGTGAAGTCCTTTTTGGAAAGAAGAGAAAGAGGGCACTTTGGTGGACAGAGGAAGTTAAAGAGAAAATAAGATAGAAGAAAAAGGCGTGGAAACAATACTTAGGAGCTTCTTCTTCTTCTTGCGATTGCATCTTTGATGTTTACACCGTCAGACGAGTTCTCATGATTCTTCTTCTTCTTGCGATCGCAACTTTGATGATTACACCGTCAGACGAGTTCTCATGATGAATTCGACTGTTGTTTGAAGTTCCTCTTTAACTCCATATAGCTTTGAGTTTAGTGTTGAGTCATTGGGCCAGTATATCTTTCTTAACTGGTCATACAGAGGACAGTCCTGTAGAACATGCTCAGCAGTTTGTTCGTTTAATCCACATGTGCACAGTGGTGAAGCAGACAATCGTAGCTTGTGCATGTGTTTATTCAGTTTGTTATGCCCTGTCCTGAGTCGAAAAATAGTTGTCTGTCCCTGCCGGTCGAGAGTGTGATAGTCGTCTTTGGGTTGGTTCTGTTCTCTTCTGATAGTCTGGATAGCTCTCTTTTTCTCAAAGTATGTGACTTCATTATCTTCTTGTTCACATTCTCCTCCCTTTTTTGCAAGTTTGTCTGCCTTTTCATTTCCGGGTACACCACAATGAGATGGTACCCACTGAAGTATGGTTCTCTTTTTGGCAGCTACCTTGTTTAGTTCATTTCTCAGATGCGGGAGTTTACCACCCTTGAGAGCTTGCAGGACAGACAGTGCATCTGTGAGGATGACTACCTGGTGGCAGTCAGAGTTGGTGTTATAAATCATATTTGCAGCTTGCTCTAGAGCTTGAACCTCAGCTGTATAGTTGGAACAGAATTTACCAGTGGGAATGTGCCTAGTCTCATAGTGGTTGTCAGGATATGAGATAAAGATACCGGCACCTCCATTCCTAACAGCATTAGTTGCTGATCCATCTGTATAGGCATGTATCCATGATTGATCGGGATAGCTTTCTTGGATCATACTCAATGTAGCAGTTCGTTTTTGCAGATCATTATACTCACATCCACTTGTGAGACCACTGACTGTTGTATTAATTTGGAGGGCACTGCTGGCCTGCTCCCATGGTACAGGGTATAGGGTGGGCTTCAGTGGTGTTGTCTTCATGGATAGGTCTTCTTGATGCTGTCTTATAAGTCTTTTCCCCCGATGCACAAAGCTGCTACGCTTGAGACGTCCCAATGCCAGATCATCTAGTCTTGCCTTCATTGGGTGCATTGGCATACTGTTGTACTTTTCCATCTGGATCATGGTTTTTGTGTCTCTTCTATGGGACAATGTCTGTAATCCAGCAACCTTCTGCATCTCTGTTATTGGTGTAGTTTTCATGGCTCCTGTAATGAGCCTGAGAGCTTGATTTTGCACCTTGTCCAAAGACTGCAGATGTGAGTTAGCAGCTGATGACCATGCTGCTGAGCTAAACTCTAAGTGTGGTCTTATTACTCCATTATAAATCTTCTTTAGATTTCGTTCATTTGCTCCCCAGTTGGTACCTGCTAATTTTCTGAGTATGCCTAGTCGTCTTCGGGCCTTTCCTTCTGCATTTTCAATATGCTTATTCCATGTAAGCCTTTGGTCAAATGTCACCCCAAGATAGGTGGGGTAGCTTTCTTCCTTGATCACGGTTGTCCCTAGGTGTATGTTAGCTGATTTGTCCTTGGGGGCGAGGGAGAACAGTGTTGTGGAGGTTTTGTCTGTGTTTATTGTGATAAGCCATTTCTCTGCCCATGACACTAGCATGTCTGCTGCCCGCTGCATTCTATAATTTGCTGTGGTGACATTTTCATCAGCGCACCAGAGTACTAGGTCATCTGCATATAAGGCAGCTTTAACTCCTGCAGGGAGATCTTTCACCAGGTCATTGATGTAAACAAGGAAGAGTGTTGGGGAAATTACTCCTCCTTGAGGTACCCCCTGATGGAGCAACACTTTTCTGCTCTGCAGACCGTCAAGAGTGACTCTAGTTCTCCTGTTATGCAAGTATGACTGGATCCATTTCATCATGTTGCCTTGGATTCCACTTCTCCTAAGTTTTGCAATGAGGCCATCTTTCCACACCTTGTCAAAGGCCTGCTTGAAGTCGACCCAGATCGTTAGGACCTTTTTCTTCTCCTGGAAGGCATCTTCTATTGCTTGAGACAAGTAAGTAACTTGGTCTTCTATACTGTAGCATTCTCTAAATCCAGCTTGTTCCGGCACCAGGATCTGCTCAGACTCTAAATACCATTTCAATCTGTGGTTGACTATTCGCTCCATAGTCTTCCCAACACAGCTTGTGAGACTGATTGGCCGGTAACTTGCAGCCTCGGTCTTACATTTCCCTTTCTTTAGTATGGGTATTGTGATGGCTTCTCTCCATACTTGGGGTACCGTTCCTTTCAACCAGCTGTGGTTGAATATCTCAAGCAGTTTTGTCTTTGCTGCTGAGCTCAGATTTACTAGCATTTCGTTGCTGATTTTGTCTGGGCCGGGTGACTTTTGAAACTTAAGCTTGGAAATAGCCTTCTGTAGTTCTCCTAGTGTGATGGGTTCCCTCATTGGGGCAGGAGTATCTGTCTGTCCCATGGTTGCCAGTATTTCTTTTCTTATCTCTCTCTGATGGTCTATGTTAATGGGTAAGTTGCTTTCTGAACTGTATCTTCTAGCAAACAAGTCTGCAGCTTGTTTTCCTCTGAAAAGTTTGCCACCTTCATCCAATGTGATAGTCTGCCTTGGTGAGGAATGCTCTTCATTTAGAGACTTGACTAATCTCCAAAGTTTCCTGCCGTCTTTCTCAAGGTTCAGCGATGCCGTTTTAGTTCTCCAGCTTTTCCGCTTTTCTTCTAGCTTTGTTCTCTGAAACTCTGCTACAGCCTTTTTCCATTTGTTGTGAGTTTCAAGTGAAGGCTGAGACTCTGCGTCCTTTCTAGCCTTGTCCATAGCTTCCTGACGTTCTTGGAGTGTGCTGGACCAGTATGGTATGTAGTTACGCCGGCATCCTTTGGGAATGGTTTCTTTTGCAGCTTGTAGTATGCATCTGTTGAAGTCTTTTACCACTTCATTAATGTCTCTGTTCTGTACCTTGAAGGTAGACAGCAGCGTGTTCACCTGATGCCCGAATAAACCCCAGTTGGCTTTTTTGTAGTTCCATCTTGTAATGGCTGGGCCTGTACTGAGAGTTGCACTCTGGACAGTAAGAAAGATTGGGCGATGGTCGCTTCCCCCTAGTTGGTCTCCTACTTCTCTACTAATAGATCCAGCTATATCTGGTGTGGAGAAGGCAAGATCTGGTGTTGAGGTTGTGTGCCATCCTCTGGAGTAGAAGGTAGGAGTATCTGTGGCATTATTGACTAGGATTAGGGAGTGATCATCTTGCCAAGTTTCAACCTCTTCACCTCTGTGATCCAGATGGTTATAGCCCCAGCTCTGTGAGTGGCTATTAAAGTCTCCAACTGCTATAAAGTTGGTGGCTGGTACCTGTATAGAGCTGAGACTCAGGGGTTTGTTGTTCGGACAGTAATAGTTCAGGAGTTCTATTTCCATCTTGTCTACCTTTATCTGCAGCAGCTGATATTCTGCTCCATCCATGAAGGTTTTCCTTTCGTGTGCAGGAATGTTATTCCTTACAAGAGTAAGTACTCCTCCTTTTCGTCTATCTTGTCTGTCGGATCTGAAGCATTGATATCCCCTTATTTTAAAGGTTTGATCTGCTTTCAAGTGAGTCTCTTGGATACAGCAAACACTGACTTGCTTCTCATACAAGATGTTTTCCAGCTCTGTCTTTTTGCTGTATCCAGCCTGCTTGCTGTTCACTCCCTCTGCATTCCAGTGCATCATGACAAGTGGCACTCTGGGTTTCTCTTTTTCTGTTTTGTTTTGGTCAGTAGGTTCTCATGATGAATTCGACTGTTGTTTAAAGTTCCTCTTTAGCTCCATATAGCATTGAGTTTAGTGTTGAGTCATTGGGCCAGTATATCTTACCTTAGGAGCTAAAAACGCAGCAGGAAAAACAGAAAAATATAGAGAATATGTGATACTCAGAACTGAAGCAAAGAACAAGGTGCTAGCAACAAAACAGAAGTCCTGGGAAGAATTTGGAGAAAAGCTAGAAAAATATGCTCAAGAAAACCAGAAATTGTTCTACAAGACCCTAAAGAACATGAGGAGGGAAAAACAGTACCCTCTTAAATTTATAAAGGACAAGCAAGGCAAATTGCTTACTGCCCCAAAGGAAGTAATGGAAAGATGGAAAGAATATTTCTCAGAACTCCTGGATGGTGAGCATGGCGAAGCATCAGAAATGATAACCACTAGCATAGAAGAGAAAACAAATGATGGTGAAGATGACATAAAGATGGAAGAACTGAAGGCAGCACTGGAGAAAATCAAGATGGGCAAAGCACCAGGGCATGATGGTATAACACCAGAAATGGTTAAGTACATGGGAACAGCAGGCAACATATCACTCCTGAGGGTCCTACAGGCAGCTTGGTGCAACAAGACCACAACAAAGGATTGTTAGATTGCCAACATAACACCGATTGTCAAAAAGGGTGACAACCAACAAAGTGGAAATCATAGAGGCCTATCCCTTCTCAGTGTCCCTGGAAAAATCTACTCTAGATTCCTGGAGCAGAGACTCAGACGCATAGCTGAGCCACAATTGGATGAGGTCCAATGTGGCTTCCGAGCAAACGGAAGTACTCAAGACCTAATCTTCACACTCAGACAGCTGAGTGAAAAGGCCCTTCAGTATAAGAGTGTAATGCATCTTTGTTTCTTAGATCTGGAAAAGGCGTTTGACAAAGCCCGCTGGAGAAAACTTTGGGACTGTTTGGCAAGAAGTTACATTCCAGTACCTCTGATTCATGCTATACAAAGCTTCTACAAGTCTTGCTGAAATTATGTGAGGACGGCAAACCATGAGTCAGAAGAGTTCAGGACCACCACTGGTGTAAGACAGGGTGATATCCTGTCACCTTATCTTTTCATTCTCCTCATGAACGATGTCATCAAGGCATGTGGGGAGAGGACAAGAAAGTATTCTGTTGGGTACTGGAAGATGAGATAGGTCTGTATTCCAGAGCTGCATTTACTGATAATGTTGCCCTAATAGCTAAATCAGGGGCACATTTTCAATCCAACCTGCAAGCCTGGAAGGAAGAGCTTGAGAAGAGAGGGATGATCATCAGCAGCTCCAAAACAAAAACCATGCTGATATCACGAGAGGAAACAATGCATCATATTAAGCTGGGAGAACAGGTCTTGGAGCAGATCAACCACTTTAAATACCTCGGAGCTGTCATAGGCCGGAAGGGAGGCATCAACGAAGAGCTGGCTACCCGAAGAGCAGCATCTGGGAGACTTTTTCAGGCCATAAATCGAGGATTCCTCAGAAAAAGAGAAGTTGGCAATAAGAAGAAGATGGCTGTATACCGCTCCACCTATTTCCTAGTCTTGACGTATGGATGAGAGTCATGGGCAATGACTACAACCCCCAAAAACCAGACCCAAACCTCAGAAATGAGGCATCTGAGGAAGGTGATTGAAGTAACAAGAAGAGACATGGTCCGCAACCAGAAGATACGCCAAGGTTTAAAAACCGAACCCCTGCGACCCAAGTAGAACAGTCCCAACTAAAATGGTTTGGCCATGTCTGCAGAATGGGAGAAGATCGGCTACCACGACAAGCATGGGAAACACAGAGCCGGGGTCCCAGACCTGGGAGAACAACATAAGACAATATTGGAAGGATCGAGGATTAGAATGGAACCAGAACAGGAGGAAGACAGCCGATAGGATTGTATGGCGCTCTCTCTTCCAAACCTCTGCACTTCACGGTAGAAGAGGAACGACTAAATACTTAAGTAACATGTGAAAATTGGTGGTGGATGTTCAAGTCATACGAGGCTGACAACTTCAGCACATACAATCGGGGTTTCATGAAGTGCAAGAGCTGGTGACTGCTTCACGCGGGTTTCTCAGAGAGAACCAAATGCAGAGGTAGTCCCAAGTTCCATATGGAGCAAGGAGTGGATGATGACAGAAATAATGTACATAATTATTATATTAACCTTTTCAACCAGTGCATATGTAGAAATAAACATGTTTTAAATAGATGCAGTGGGTGTTTTTCTCTCACTGGGATTAACATAAATGCTCAGAGAGGGTAAAGTTCTGAGGCAGATGGGATAGTGGAATAATAAAAAAAAGGGGGAGGGGGGACCTGATTTTCCTGTCAGGAAACCCAATACTCAGGAGGGTATTTGCTTCTTTTTTATTTCATGATACTAGTCGGTGGTACCAATTGGTGGTACTAGTCTGTGGAAAAAGTGTGTGGTATAAGTGGCTTCAGTCAAAGCTAGACACCAACAGTAGACAGGTCTTAAAAGACGCTGAACAATCTTCGTAATTACCCCACGATACTACGAGGGACGTGGTGCGGCCACCAGCTTGACCAGTAACGAGAAGAACCAGTCAAAAACCTGCAAAGAACAAGCATCGGCTGGAGCAAAAACCAATTGATATCTTACTGGCAGCTACACACTTAAAGCTGCCAAGTGAACTGTAATAACGAAATTTTCTAAAATACCCAGGTTATCACCAGTGATGCATCTTTAAAGAAATATTTTCTATAACACCCCACCCTTATTTATTTTACATTGTTAACTATAATTGATTATTACATTTGTTATTTGTATATGTATATGTCGTTTATCATAAATATTCCGGTGAAGGTCTCCGTGGCCAAAGTAGACTCTAGGGGTAATCACACAACATGGATCAGCATAACTGCAGTAAGCTGACAAACACCTCCTTCACAATTTGACAAATATGTAGTTTATTATACTTGACACAAAGCTCCATGCAATCAGTTCTCGCCAAAAGGCAAATGCAGTAATTAGTAGTAGCCAGTCCGTTCACTATCAAACGCTGGTCAATGGTAATCATACAAACTTTATTATTCATCGTCCACTGGACATCTTTATGAATAGGCATACAGGTCTTGCATCTAGTAAACCAGGGGCACCTCAACTACGTATATTGAAGTCCTGGTGATGGAATGATGCAGGAAAAAACACAGTGTACTGCAGGAGCTCAATACATATACATCCGCTCACATTCAAACACAGGCCGCATCTCCTCTTGCAGACGATCAAGTCACTTCTGCTTCAAAGTTCGCGTCTGTCCTTACCCCGTATCGGCATGCCGTCACTTCCTTTATTAATAAGTAAGTCCGTATAAAACTTATCAGAAAAGGAGCCCTGTCGAGCCATCTATTATACCGACATAATTGTTATGAATTTTAATCATAACAATATATATATATATATATATATATATATATATATATATATATATATATATATATATATATATAATATATATATATATATATATATATATATATATATATATATATATACACACACACACACACTCACACAAATTTATAGTTGATTTAATCATTGTTTGAGTGGACTGCATTCATATGTCTCAGTCATTTTAAACACATATAAACAGAGCTATTGAGGTAATATTTTACTGTTTTAAATCAGTTTGGGGCTCATCAAAATGAGCAAAATTCTTTCTCCTCATAAAAGGTCTGGGAAGATAGACAATTTACACGGCCTGGATCCTATCAGCTGCAGTACTTGATTTCCTAAATTCCTATGAGGCTCCCTAGAATTGAAGCACCATTCTTTAATTCACATCTCTGCCAAGAGTAATCTTGAGCTAATGGTAGATACCTTTGAAGACCCTCAGTAGATACTCTGAATTGTGGCCCCTATTGGACCATCACTGCAGAGCAAGGGGAACAATCCCGTGACATGTTCTCAGCACTCAGGAATGGTATCTAGTTTTCATGTTTCTATAGTGCACAAATCTTTCTTATTTCCTTTTAACTTAAGCATCTTCTCCATCAAGGACCATCAGGTGTCTCTGCGAATGTGTTTGAAGAAACCAATGGTCAGCATTAGATTGCTGACACCTCCAACGAGTTTCTCCTGAACTGGTACAGGCCATATGGACTTTTCTTGTTCCTCATATGTGGAGCACTCCTGCAGCAGATGTTCAACAATAATTTTGTCAGCGCCACAGGTGCAGCAATCAGTAGTTTATATCTTTAGCTTATTGAACAGGAGGTATCTCAATCTGTTGAGGCATATTAAGAGTCTTAACAATATTATATATTCTCTTCTGTTTAGCAGGCAGTAGTCAATACATTTTTAAAGTGTACGATACTGGATGTTCCGTTTCCCACTTGTTTCATTATCTGCTCACGATAATTCTCTTGGTCCCTTTTGAGGTAGCTTTCCAAATAATCCGTACTTAATACTTGTTTTGATAGTCTGTCATTATTTGTAGCTAGCTAATCAAACATAACTTCATCAATTTAAGTGAAGGAGACGTGGTCTGCCACCTTCTAGAGTAGACACTGGGCTTGTCATCTACAGTAACTTAGCAACAATGGCTAATTTTCCTTATACTGTAGTTTTTCTTGCTTTCACCTAGCATATAAATGGTGTAGTTTTTGTGATGCAATTGTGCGCAAAATCTTTCTTATGTTGTCATAACTTAGAAAAAGTACCTAGTTTTAATAACACTGTTGTGCACACATTTGACTTGGTTTTTACTTGGAAATGATGTCTAGTTTTAATAACACTGTTGGGTAAATTTACCTTCAGTGCCACATTTTAAAGTAACGCTGTAAACTAAGGGACATGGTGGACTGCGAATATTAAATGTGCTTTGTTTTTGAAGGGGCTGGCATCAGTGGTTAATGGTGATGTGTCGATTAAACCCAGGTGTATCTTCAAACAATTAGGTCAACGATTTTTTTTTTGGGGGGTTGGTATATTATTTAAATTTTAATTACAGCTCTATTAATGACCAGCTTTAGGGAGCCGCGCTGGTGTAATGGTTACAACGTTGCTCTAGGTTTTCAAGGTTCAAGCCCGGGCGCGTTCATTTGTAAGAGTGGCATCGACCGGGATTTTGACTGAATAACCTGAACGGCTCTTGCAGATAAACCCTCTGTGGATGGGAAGGAGCGAAGCTCCTGACCGGGTTGGAAGTAAAGTCCACTGACTCCCCAGCCTCGCAATGACATGTCATTGGGTCAAAAGGGCTGGAAAGCTCGAGTGCCGCTGGTAAGAAAAAAAAAATGACCAGCTTTCCTGTAAGCGTGACATTAGATGTTTAAAATAATCAATGTATATTTTATTCAAAGACGAGTTTCATTCTACAGAAAATCTAATATTCAGTAATGACTTAAGATCTTAAAACAAGTAACAAACAAAAGAAACACGTAAGGATCCTCTTTCATTGGTGTTACAAATTCACTTTAAAAAGAGGAAAATGAATGTTCCTTAATTTAAATATGAGTGACAAGATATAATTAATCAGTAATTCTTCATATCGATATGTCCAAGTAGTCATTAATAACAACAAGCCATTCACTTTTATTATATGCAATATAAAGTAAAGAACATTGATTTTTTCATTTTTAAGTACATTTCTCAAGAATCTATTTTATACGGACCCCTCAAACTGTTTTCCCGCGATATTTGTTTTAAAAATTAATGCTCTCAAAGTAAGTTAAGACGGTACTTACGCAGAATTAGCCAAAATCAAAACTCCCTGGCTTATTATTATTATGTTTAGCAATATTTCCGGTGTTTAGCTTCACATGCAACACCTGCTTATATCTGGTTCTGGTTGGTAGTCGTCAGAATTATTGCAAACTGCTTTGTGATTGCAACCACGAAAAATCAATATCTCCATCGCATAATGCTAATATTCCGAGTTTAGTTTGACAGAGAGGGAGAGGTAAACGACAGATACAGAAGCAATATATATGTAGATTAACTTAGCCCGGCTAACGGAGTGTTACTTCCCCCCCCCCCCCTCTTTCTCCCCCTCGCGCCCCTAGAGAGCGGGATTCGACACATTTAGCAGTTAGTAAGCCTCAGACCCAAGGTGCCGCACCTTGAACTGGTGGGTCGGCTTGAGTCATTCATTCATTCATAACCCTCCACTCCCAAAGGAGCATAGGCCTTCAACAAACACATGCCAAGTCCTCCTGTCACGTGCCATCATCTCAAGTTCTTTCCACGTTCTCTTCATCATTTTCACCTCTGTTTCCAGCTCTCTTCTCCATGTGCTTCTTGGTCTACCTCTGCCTCTCTTGCCCTGGGGGTTCCAGAACAAGGACTGCCTTGTAATGCTGTCAACAGGTTTCTTCAGTGTGTGTCCTATCCATCGCCATCGTCTTCTTCTTATCTCTGGTTCCACTGGCAGTTGTCTAGTTCTTGTCCTCAGTTCCACGTTGGTAACCTTGTCATACCATTTTAATCCTTCTATTCTACGCAAGCACCCATTTATGAAAGTCTGTAGCTCTTTTGTTATTGTCTTTGTTGTTCTCCATGTCTCAGAGCCATACAATAGGACTTACTTCACATGACTTCACTTGGATTTGTGGCAAAGCTACTCTTGGTTGTGTGGCAAAGTCACTCTTAGATGTGTGGCAAAGCCACCCTTTTATGTATGGCACAGCCACTCTTGGATGCGTGGCGGAGCCACACTTGTATGTGTGGTGCAGCCACTCTTGGATGTGTGGCACAACCACTCTTGGATGTGTGGCACAGCCACTCTTGGATGTGTGGCACAACCACTCTTTAATGTGTGGCAAAGCTACTCTTGGATGTGTGACAAAGCCACTCTTGGATGTGTGGCACAGCCATTGATATGTGTGTATGTCTACGATACGCTTTTGAGCGTTCAGGAAGTGTTTCTTATAATGATTTGAGATAGGATTATTTCAATACATGGCAGATTAGTCATTTGTGGATTTGTGCTCTGCGCACATAGAAGTATACGTTATTGAAAGGGTGGACAGCCTTTGTATCAATGACTTTTTAGATATATGCTTCGTGAGTATCGTCACGATGAAGTACGGTAGCAGACGAAAATACATGAGTGTCATGAGCTCTGTATTATGAGTGTGTCGTGTGTAGACGGTAAACAACATTAGGGGTATGAATTAACACGACGCCACTTGTACAGCTCCATGACATTTAACAGAACATTCACATAAGTCCTGAACATCAATAATATCGTCACGCATGCATTACATCACGTTCAGGCTGACACTGCATGTAGGAAATAACTCTTAACTATACTTCCACGGACTGGTTGACCGTCCACATACTAACAATACACACAACACGTTTCTATGTGTGGCATTCAATCCTCGCACGAATCTATTCACCATCGAGGTGTAAATCACTTATCCCAAGTGATTGGCGGCATGCAACATCGCCATATAAATTCTACTCCAATATAGCTACAAGGTGGACAATACTCAACGCCTTACTCCGCCGTAGCTCCAAAGGCGGGACCAACTCATCGCCTTAATATTTTCTCCACGAACATTACCCAAAGTTCCCCCAGAACACTCCTATGCGGGAAGACGTCGCTTATACAACAATATGTCAGACATAATCCCTATATTCATAATCACTATATCATTATCTCCACTGTCACATAATACGAGCACCCAGCTCGACCACAAATAACAACCTCGAGCGCACAGCTCGGCTATTAAGCACAGACTCTCCCTAGTCACATTTGGGTACTCTCTCAGCCACCCAGACTTGTTCACCACACACGCTTTCTCCATGCGCATGCACAAGTCACAACATACTGACATGAAGTCAGACATAAACTGAATCTCTGAGTTAAACGTAACAAATATTGACAACCTCAGTGACCCTTACTTCCACTCACTCCATCATCCACCCATGAAACTGCTCTGTGACAATGAGCATGTTAGCACCAGGCTGTGGCCTTTGTTGCCTGATATTAAAGTCGCAAGAATGAACGCCAGATCGGAACTCGTATAATGTAACATACAAATGGAGTGTCTTGTTCAACCAAGTGTTTGATTTAATAAACTATCAAGTCGTCAGCCACCGGCATTTTGGGGGTATGATTCAACGAATTTGTGTTCATAAGTTGAACTTCTGTATTTTACATTTCGAATAGACCCCTTGCGTAATTTATGCAGTTAACTAATAACATTTGAATACTTATTCAATGTTTAAAATTATTGAGGAGCTTCGCAACATCTGTTGGCCAAACAAACTAAAGAACACTTACACATAACATGCACATCTACTCTCAACATCTGTTGGTCAAACAAACGAAAGAATACTTACACATAACATGCCCATCTACTCCCAACATCTGTTGGCCAAACAAACGAAGAAACCTTACACATAACATGCCCATCTCCACCCAACACTCCCCTCTGCCACGAGAAGCAGACACGTGAACATGTGCTTTCAGCTTGCGAAGTGTCATTAGGACAAGGACGATACACGGGGCACCACAAAAGAGTTCTAAATTAGCTGGCTGCTACAACAGACCTGGCAAAGGTGAAGGCGAACAGCGAAGTCAGACCGAGTACAGCAAATACATATTTTCTGAGATCAGGAAAGTCAGCACATACTAAACTAAAATGCAGTTTACCATCAATTCTTGACTGTGCAAATGACTGAGAGATGGAAGTAGATCTACCTGGGCGAAGGACATATGCGGAAATCATTAGACAGATCTCGAAGACGATCAGATGTGGTTCTACATTCCTCATCGTACCACTAGAATATAATGATTGAGCAGACCGTGCAATTTGAATCTAAATTCAAATCAAGGACTCGAGACACGACGTGTTCACAACAAGGGTCATGGCTGTTGAGGTAGGTGCAAGAGGTCTAGTAGCTGCCTCAGTGTATGATCTATTGAAACTATTAGGTTTGAAAGGACAGTCAAGAACAAGGGCACTTAATAGGCTCGGTGAAACTACGGAAAACGCATCCTGTTGGCTGTGGAACAAACACAACGGGCTATGGAATACAGGACAGTAATTTATTTACAAAATAATGGTTACTTTCACAAATGCCTTCAGCTGGTAGCGTGCATAAAACCAGGAGTAAAAATGAAAGCTACAACCAAGGGAGTGGGTTCAATTCCCAGCACAGGCTGGAAAGACATAAGGAGGAGGATTCTTTGGAGCCATGACCAAAGTGGGCCCACCCTCCTCAGAGTGTAAAGGAGATTAAATAGCCGAAACACTTGATCGACGAGGGAACTTTTTCTGATGATTAGATTGCCTCCTATTGTAGCAATATGTTTAGAGTTTCCTGTCATAATACGCATCTTTCCAACAAGCTACGTTGACTGGAAGAAAATGAATTTCTGGCTCCTTCAATGGAGAACCCCTTACTTTGCCATAAATAATTCACTGATAACGATTTCAGTTGTTAAATTCTTGAATTTTTATTGATTTGCTGTCAGGTTTAACGTTATTTTTATGAAACTTGAACATAAGTTAGGGATCCCGTTACACGCCCATTGAGGCATATTGGGAACATGGTGTTAAGCCCATATTTTCTTGACCATCGGCACACTAGGGGTGACGTGGTCAACATCACGCCGGCCGCCTTAACCTTCCCAGAGATGCTCTGGTACCCAGTTGGGGCTGGGTCGACCCAGGAGCCGTTTGCGGCCTAAAAAAATTCCCACCTCATCTGGGGATCGAACCATAGACCACTGTGCTAGGAAGCCAGTGCACTTACCACTATGCTACCGCGGCTCCCGAACATAAGTTAAAATTGAAGTTATTGAGGTGTTTACTGTACACCAAATTTAAAACAAAATTATTTGAAATTAAATGAAGCCAAAATGAGCCATATTTCTAATAAATTTAATAAAATTCAACAAGAAAAGCAGTGGTTGTTAAAGCTTGATTAATTAAACGCTATTTTACTTAATAGATTGTTATTTTGTCTGCACTCGTGAAATATTTTACATTCGATTACATTATTTCTGTTCAGTATTACACAAATTTGAGGAAAACGGGGTAGGAGTAGGAGACTGATGACGTCACTTGAGAGAGATATTTGTGTTTGTGACTAAATTTGTCAATGGGGGGTGGGGGGGGGGGGGGGTTAAATGGCGTAGGTTGCGTGACGTCATAAATGGACGACCTCCATGGCTTTTGAGTAGGGCTTTGCACATTTGGATTTGGGGGCCTCGAGCACAAATATACCGTATATACTCGAGTATAAGTCGAGATATTTTTCCCGTTTCAGACCTTAATAAAAACAAACCACCGACTTATAGTCAAGTAAAAAAAAAATCATGAAACCAGTCAGTGTTGCCCCTCGCCATTTCCGCCGCATACTCGTATCCTTCAGATTTAAACTTGCTTCATCTTTACATTTTTTAAACAAAACATCTTTAGTAATACTATACTGTTCAAAAAAAAAAAAAAAGAAAAAAGAAACGCATAGCTACTGAGGACATACACATAGCCATAATTTTGACATTCAATAACTTTTTAAATTTAATGAGTTAATTGTTCAAATTGCACACAAGAATACCTTAGGGTTCAGCCGATCAATTGACAGTTGTTTTGCATCTGAGTCACGAGAGTTTTTTGGCGTACGGGCTTTCCCGTTAGTATGGTGTGTGGCCTCCTCTTGCATCGATCAGCGACTGGCATCTCCTGGGCATGGATGCGATCAGACGTCTGATGTGGGCCTGTGGGATGGCTGCCCACTCTTCCTGGAGTGCCTGGAACAGATCACGACGATTGACCGGAGCAACGTCTCGGCGACAAACACATCTATGCAGCTCATCCCACAGGTGCTCAATCGGACTCATGTCTGGAGACAGGGATGGCCAGGGAAGGGTGAGAATGTTGTTGGCAGTCAGGAACTGCGGGGTCAACCGTGCACAATGGGTTCTGGCGTTGTCCTGTTGAAACACAGACCTTTGGGCAGCCAAAAGTGGAAGGACATGGGGTCGAAGAATTTCATTGACGTATCGTTGCGCATTCAAGCCTCCTTCAATGTGCACCAATTGACTCCTTCCGTTGTAACTGATCATTCCCCACACCATTGCACCTCCACCACCGTGCGTCTGAGCTTCATCAACGCAATTTTGGGCAAAACGTTCATTTCGCCTGCGGTAGACCCTACGCCGCCTATCATGACGCTGCAACAAAAAGAAAGATTCGTCACTAAACCAGACACGTCTCCATTGATTGTCAGCTGCCCAGGAACGACTCTGGTTGGCTCAAAGAAGTCGATTTTGGCGATGGCGGCGCGTAAGGACAGGTCCTCGGTGAGGTCGTTGTGCCCAAAGTCCAGCGTCATGCAGTCTATTCCGGACAGTTTGATCAGACACATGACGTCCTGCAGGCAATGACTGGGCAGTTGAGGAAGCTGTTGTAAACCTGTCTCTGAGGTGACGAAGCCGAATAAAGCGATCCTCCGCTGCTGTTGTCACTCTGGGTCGTCCACTGCGATGCCGGTCTTCAACTGAGCCAGTGGCTTGGAACCGGTGCCAAAGTCGACTGATGGTACTCTGATGCACGTTTAGATGCCTGGCAACCTGACTTTGAATTTCGCCTGCATGCAGTCGGCCAATAGCAATG
This sequence comes from Oreohelix idahoensis, assembly GCA_024509875.1. Lineage (NCBI taxonomy): Eukaryota > Metazoa > Mollusca > Gastropoda > Stylommatophora > Oreohelicidae > Oreohelix > Oreohelix idahoensis. The sequence continues at coordinate 269,119 of JAMPIV010007234.1, read as the reverse complement.
TTCCTTAAATTTATCGATAGAGACGCCATAAATGTCTGCTTGAAAATGAACTGAATTTTTTTTGTGTGTAGCGTTATCCTTTTATAGGGTTTCAGTTGCGTAGTCAGTGAATAGTGTTTACCCCAAATTTTGTTGCTTTCACCTGCGTGCAACATGAGCTGTGGTAAAAAATTGCGTCATAAACACTATTGACCACTGCGTTGTAACGATTACAAAAACGAACGCAATTCAGGTCAACACGTGCATTTGACAATGTAAAGAACATTTGAGGCTGGTTTTTGTATACCCTAGCACCAAATTTTACTTACAAACTCATAAAAATGAGCCCTCGGATAGCTATGCGTTTCTTTTTTTGAACAGTATACAAGTATATATTGAAATAGCGTGAAATGAAGTGTAGTGGAGCGTGTTCTTCGATGTCACCCCTGTAAGTCACTAAAAACGTTATGGTTATGATTAAGGTTATGATTAAGGATAAGCCTTAATTTTCGCGCCCTTTAATCGAAAATGAGTGAGAAATCGCAACATACCAGAAATATTGACATTTCTTGCATCCGCAGGCTGGTGTAGCAGTTTTATGAACCGGTTTTCTCTGTCTCGTCGCCAACGCACAACACTTGCACATAAATTACCAGCAGCTTTGGAGAGGAAACAATTCTAGCTTTTCGTAAATTCATCATTGAAGTATCATTATTTTGCTTCGATTTATATAATCAGGTCATTCATTTTGAAAGCTTTTTATGCCATAAAATCTGGGGGTCGACTAATGGTTGGATCGACTTATACTCATGTACATAAGGTATAATTGAGTTAATGCAACAGAAAATCTATTTAAAAATGAACCCGCAAGTTCATGCTTGCCTAGGACCTCGCACAACCTAAAAACGCCACTGCTCATCTCTCTAATACTGACTATCCTTAAATCATTAGTAGAACACACGACGTTAAACTTCCTCCACTGTTCATCTCTCTATTATTGACGTCTTTAAATCAGTAGTTGAACACACGACGTTAAACTTCCTCCACTGTTCATCTCTCTATTATTGACGTCTTTAAATCAGTAGTTGAACACACGAAGTTAAACTTCCTCCACTGTTCATCTCTCTGTTATTGACGTCTTTAAATCAGTAGTTGAACACACGACGTTAAACTTCCTCCACTGTTCATCTCTCTGTTATTGACGTCTTTAAATCAGTAGTTGAACCACGACGCTAAACCTCCGCCACTGTTCATCTATCTATCATTCTGTGTCCTTAAATCATTAGTTGAACCACGACGCTATACTTCCGCTACTGTTCATGTCCCTATTATTAACGTCATTAAATCAGTAGTTGAACCACGACGCTAAATCTCCGCCACTGTTCATCTCTCTGTTATTAACGTCCTTAAATCATTACTTGAACAAACAACGCTATACCTTGTAACAGATGAAAATGGGCAACCCTTAATGTTTCTCTTTAATATCATCGGGGGCCCTCACTATTTGGACTCAAGCAAGATTAACACGTTGGATTCTCCTCACAGGCTAATTAAGTATGCACAGTTAAACACGTGGAAGCCAGGTTCGCTGTAGCCATCATTCCGATTCTTAGTCTAGCCACGCCTCCTGTCTTTGGTTTCATGCACTAAGAACTCAGATATGTAGATGCATAAACTGTCTTACTTTTAAAAGGGGTTACCTGCTGTCAGGATTACGTCAGCACGTCAACTGAAACACTGGAAGGGCGGGGCATAAGAGGTTTTATAGTTCTAGAGAGACAACGGTTTGTTTATGACAGTATAGGGGCGTTTACCGCTTGTAGCGACTGCATTTCCATTGATCGTACTCACAAAGGACGCAAGTTGCTCACGTAGAGAAAGATCTAAAGGCAGCCGCCGGCGAGTGAAATGGTCCACGGGCGGTAATGGTGTGATTTCGGACTTTCATACAAAAATCGACCAGCAAACTTCCCAAAAATTGAACAGAGGTGTTAAACTCCGCACAGGAGATGAAAGAATAGCCATTTTAAATATACAACTCGTCAAAGGTCAAGGGCCACTTAGAAAAACCTTGGTTGAAACCATAAAACAAATCTGATATAAACGTAATTGGTATCAGTCAAAACGGCATTTATTGAATACCAAATTAACATGTCACGTAAAGAAATGGAAACACACGTTCAAACGCAATGAAGCTGTGAAGTGTGTCACCTACCTTTTCAAAAGTCACTCATTAGATATTGGACAAATAGACATTTCAAAATCGGGTATGACCACCGTTTGCAGCAAGGCATTCAAGACAGCGTAGACGCATCGAGTCCACAAGGGTCCGAAGAGTATCCTGAGGAACAGCTTGCCATTCCTGAAGCAGAAATGCAGTCAGCTGTGCAACATCCATTGGCAGGGGGTGATTTGTTGACAATCTTCGACCAAGGACATCCCAGAGGTGCTCAATCGGAGAAAGGTCAAGTGAATGAGCTGGCCACGCCATCCTGATGATCCCATGTTGCTGAATAAACTCATTAACCACACGAGCTCGATGGGGTCGAGCGTTATCATCTTGGAGGATGGCATTACCACCTATGGCCTCCAGAGCAGGATGAACAATTGGTCTCAAGATTTCGTTCTGGTATCTTGGGCCGGTCAAGTTGCATTGGATGATGTAGAGTGGGGTTCTGCCGTGAATGTAGAAGCCTCCCCAGACCATGACAGAACCCCTACCATAACGATCCACCTCTCGAATTGTGTCATCAGTAAATCGCTCTCCTGGTCGTCTCCAAACTCGAATCCTGCCATCATTGAATGACACAGTGAAGCAAGATTCACCAGTGAAGAAAACTTGACTCCATTGTTGCCTTGTCCATTGGATGTGCTCGCGACACCAAGCAACACGGGCTCTGCGATGAGCAGGAGTAAGAGGGATTCTGACTGCAGGACGTCGAGAAGCCAGTCCAAATTCATGTAAACATTTGCGAATGGTGCTTTGACTGACATTAACGTTTACAGTTTGTCCCAGCTGACCTTTTAGAGTGGAACAAATCACTGTTCGATGGCGCAGGGCTGACAACAAGAGGTACCGGTCATCATGTCAATTGGTGCATCTCGGGAGACCTGGCCGGTGGCGATCCTCCATACTTCCTGTGACCTGAAATCTCTCCAAAATTCTTTGGATAGTAGAGTGTGACACTGCAAGCCGTCTAGCAACCTCACGGACAGATAAACCACTTTCAACCCACGCTATAGCCCTCATTCTTTGTAAGGTGTCAAGACTTCTTCTCGGGGGCATGGTTTTTGCAAGTGATGAAACTACCCTAAGTCTGCTGATTGTAAAACAAATTAAGAGTGAATTATGTTCACGAAAAGTCACCATTGCACGTGGAATGTCAATCAGCACGATTACTTCACCTGTTTGGTTGTACGGAAGTTTGAAAAAACAGATTAAAAATGTGAATTTATGGTCAGCAAACCAAATTGCACGTGATCACCATGGTTGTCGGTGAGTTGTTTTTATGCTTAACGTGCATAGAGGACTGTCAGAGGAAGATATTGCACTTATTTTTACTAAAAACTTCCTTCATTTAATCATTCTATGCGCTTATATAAAAGTGTATTGAAAATAATATGGTGGCCCTTGACTTTTGACGAGTAGTATATATAGTAGGGAGCATCTAATTCAGTGGTCAGTTTGCAAAATCAAGATTTCTGGAATGGTCTAGCGCGCAGTTTCGGAGTCAAAATTTATCAGACTTCCTACAGAAATTCGTGGAGAATTAAAAATTCTAGTTTCTTGTGTTTTGCGGTAAAAAATATAGTTATTAGCATCTAAGTGATTAAATCGTTTAAAGATTCATTTTATTTCACTAGGATTTTTCTGTGTATTAAAACGTATTAAATAAACATATAAAAAATTCTCCAGATATAACGTAAATTTAATTACCCGTTTGTTCTGCAGTGACAGATCTATAAGCCACTAGACGATTGATAATTGATTAATGCAGTTTAGTTCTATTTATACGTGTGTATTTTCTAACGACTAGACACTCGAGGGGAGTTTTTAAATATATATAATTAAATACCGGAGTGGTTAAAATAGTCTTACCTGTAAAATTAACGCGCGTCAGAATATGATTTGTATTTTTTTGATTACATGTTTTTTATTTTTATATATAGGCTGGACAATACCTTTGCGTCCTAGTATTTCATAGCGTCCTACAGACTTTGGTTCTTACACCATCCAGTGATTATTGAACAAATAAAAATCTTCGTGTTGTGACTCATATGAGAGTAGTCAAACCAAGAACTTTACTCATAATCAATTCTTGTAAAGTATAACTAAAAGAAAAACATTGCCAGAAGTGATTCTATAAATTTTTACTGCTCTGCTGTGGCAGAATTTATATCGTTATTTTACAACTAACAGTAAACTTTTTTTCTACTGGAGTAACCCCCCGAAAGAAAAAAAAACTCGCTGGTCAGCATTTGCCATCACTCTGTGTTCATCACGCCATAGAAGTCTCTTAGCCACCAGCGGTGAAACCCCACGGGACCAATATATTCTTACATATATACATCGATTAAATCCCGAGGACAGTGCCATCCCATAGAACCATTGGAAAAGAAAAAAAAAGACCCTAATGCTTCGATTTTCAGCGACTATGGGAAAAATAGCTGAACGCACAACCCACTAGTCTAGGGCTGAAAGAGGAAGACAATGACTCAGAGTATTTTGAGCATTTGCTAGATTTATTTTGTTTTTTTTTTGTTATTTCATGGAATGCCGGCGTCAACGATCGGTAAGTGTGAATGGTGTGGCCACTGCGAACGTGCATTGAATGAATGAAAAATTAGATAACTGTTGCGTGCATATTTTGACGCACATATTACAAAAATCGATATGGCTATTTAATATGGAAAAGATGTAGACATTCATTCATTTGTGTATGAAAATGCTGTCTATGGGGAAGGCTAGATAATCCATAATTGTTTTACCCTTTTGATTAAAGGAGTAATCGTTCTTGATATTAATTCGGCGCATGGATATGACACCCATGTCTGTACCTATTTCTTAGGGCCAGAAAATAGATTAATTTGCTTATTATGTTTATGGCCTGAATTCATATGTATTACATATTATTAGTACAAGTAGAATCAGTCCTATATTGTATATTTTGGATGGGTAGGCAGGACTATATTCTTGTTACACCGCTCTAGCGGAAGTAGGAGTTGTCTTGTCTAGTCGTGATGAGTTCCGATGTACCGTGACAATGGCGGGTACGCATTTTTCCAGGGCTGGTATATTCTTCAGTAAAAATGATTTTCGAAGTAGTTTTTCTTCTATAGGAGATTGTGTCTCTACTAGAGTTGTGTTAGAGACTCTCCTAATGTACGGTACCATGTATGATTCGGACTCCAGGTAATTCCAGTCCCTGTTTTGATGATCTCAGGTCGGTTAGGCCTAGCGGGAATTTTGTGCTTCGCAACGCTAGGGTCAAATTTGTATCGACGGAGATGACAGGCTCCATACTGTAATTATGTCTACGTGAGGTAACTGGATTACGGTAGATCTGTATGGAGGAACTTTATGAAATTATGCATATGTATTGCAAATTAACTTTGGCTTATATATATATCCTCCTGTGAGCGAGTGAGCGACAACTCAGGTAGGCGGCCATGTTACATTCCTGTCATCGCATTTTTTGGATCACTGTCTAAAGAACGGGGCATGTATCTTATTATTCGGACAGTGGCAAGGAGATCTCAATTTGGATAGAAACCCCTTATCGTGGTTTCACAATATGATAAACTGTGAATATAAAGCAACTTTAGTTACTTACCGATCCGCCTTCACTGACGCGCTTATTCAGATAGGGGATGCGGCCATTGATGTACTACCTATTATTTATGAATGTGCCATGACATAGGATCTACTATGTATGCCTGCAAATTGATATGTCAACATACCCATGATTTACTCGTTATGTCCCAGTGTGAGCGTCCAAATAAACTGTGTAAACAAAGATTCCAGCAGTCTGCATTGGTGCCTTGTAGACACAAGTGAATGAGTGTTTAGATTGGTCAGAACACGAACAGTACACCATTCGCGGTAAACACACTCTACACTTCTACCCATATCTACACCATCCTGCGTCGGTTGAAGTGACCAAGTTTAGGGCCTGCTTCCCCTGGAGCCTTAGAGGGAAACTACTGTTTACAGCTGCCTTTGTCTTCCCTAACTTAGGACTAGGGTGAGTTACCCATTTACAGCTGGGTAGACTGGAGCATGCCTGATCTCGACAACTCTGTACACTACCATGGACACATACAGTAGTGGCACCACAAACAACATGCTACAGTGATTGATAGTGGAGCTTTACAGAAGAAAGAGAATACACCACACTTTACAGAAGGTTTACAGTATACAACTGATACTTCTTTACAGACTGACATTTTGCAGTAACAGTGTGTGCAAGCAAACTTTACAGTGGTGAGCCAGATACCTGGGTCCAGCCTACGCAGTCTTGTGTTGAGAATCACATTTTACAGTTACAAGAACATTTGTTTGACCACATCAATACCAATAGGACAGCTATACAATCAATGTCAGCTTGACCTGTTCTGACAAGTGTAGCAATATCTGGGACAGCACTTGTTGACATTTGGCACAGTACAGTCAGTGTTCTAAACCAGTGATTGTTTATCCTGCTGTAATAGAAGAGCATTGTTGAACATAAAGTGCAAATTTCATCGGTGGATCTTCTAATGTGCTCAAAAAAAATTGGACAGTGTAATAGTTAGAAAGCAAATCTATTACTCAATAAAGTGGTAGTCTAATTTATTAAATCTGAGCATACTTTGCAACACATTCTATCCACAACACATATATTATATTATATATGCATTTATGTTATTTGTTATGTATTAAATTAGTTTATGTTCTGGGTGACTAGTACAAGGTATGCCGAGTGACATTGGTCTGGTACTAGTATTCTATAGGTACACAATTTCTTAATTGGAAATTTGTTAGCAACAATTTGCTGCTATTTCTGTTAGTTGTGATGAGGTGTTCTTTTCTTCGTTGTTTTTGTTAATAATTTTGTGTTCCTTAGTTTTGTTTGATTTGTTTGCATTTGTTGGTCTAATCTTTTCTATTTTTGATTTCTTTACACCCTTATGTTTATACACTGTGGCGTTATTTGTCTTGTTATCTTATTGCAGTTATCATCACGGATTCTGTGATCATTTTTTTCATTTCTCCTATTTAATTTAATTTGATCTCTGCAAATGTTTTCAGATTGTCTTTTCTTGTTTGTCCTTTGTAATGTCTTTAGTTGACATATGACATATGAGGTATAGTGGAATACACTTATATTATAGTACAGATCAGTACTTTATGATTGTTATTGTTATAAAACAAAATGTACAAGACCTTTATAAGGCTTGTCTCCCAAAGTGATTGGTAAAGGGAAATATTATTTTCCACAGGTACTCAAGTGATCATTGATTACATTAGGGTATACAAGACCTTTGTAAGGCTTGTCTCCAACAGTATTTGAGATATACAGTTATTGTTTTCCACAGGTACTCAAGTTATCATTGGTTATATGATAAACAAAATAACCATACAAGTTTTTCACTAAGACTAAGTCTATGGTATAGACTTGTCTCACATTAAAGTGAAATAGGGTAATTTATTTACTTTTTCAGGTTTCTGATTTAAGAAGACAAGATGTCTACATTAGATTACTTTATTGCACAAGGAAAATCTCTTGATAAGACTGGGAAAGACTTAGAACAATGGGCTGTTGCTCAATATGACAAAGCATTAGCTGCAGAAGAGAGAAAAGCTGCTGCTGAAGAGAAAAAAAGCTGCTGCAGAAGAGAGAAAAACTCTGGCTGAAGAGAAAAGATTAGAAAGAGAAGCTGCTGCTGAAGAGAGAAAAGCTCTGGCTGAAGAAAAAAGATTAGAAAAAGAAGCTGATACTGCTGCTGAACTAAAGAAATTGCAGATGCAAGTGGAGGAAAGGAGATTTGATGCAGAACAGAAAAAATTAGAAGTTGCAGCTGAACAGAAAAAAATTAGAAGTTGCAGCTGAACAGAAAAAATTAGAAGTTGCTACTGCTGCAGAAAAAATTAGAAGCTGCTGCTGCTGCAGAACAGAAAAAATTAGAAGCTGCTGCTGCAGCTGAACAGAAAAGATTAGATAGAGAAGCTGAAGAGAGAAAAGCAATAAGAGAACATGAGTTTGAATTAGAGAAATTAAGATTGACTAGTATGAGTAATATTAATCAGGCATCTGGTGGTAATGGTAAACCTTTTAATTATAAGGTCAAGGTGCCAGCGTTCAACTCTGCCAGTGATGATATAACATTCTGGCTTGATAGATTTGAACGTGCTTGTCGAGCTCATAATGTTGACAAATCACAGTATGTGCATCAGTTGTCTGAAAATTTAAAAGGGGAGTCTCTGACTAAGTTATCTTTGGTTGAAGAGGCCGACAAGGATAATTATGATGCTATTAGGGCAGCTTTGATAAAGAGATATCAGCTGTCAGAAGAAGGTTATCGTCTTTTGTTTAAAACAATGAGACCTGAGGTAGGTTTAGAATTCTCAGATTTCATTTCAAAAGCACGACTTACACTCTCACGATGGATTGAATTATCCAAAATAGAGAAAACATTTGATGGTCTTACGGATTTATTGCTAAGAGACAAGGTCATGTCTTCGGTAAATAAACCATTCCTAGAGTTCTTACATGAGCGTAAACCTAGTACATCAAAGCAAATGGAAGAATATTGTGACCAGTATGCCACGGCACACCCTGACATGATTCTTAGTAACTCTAACATCAAAGAGAGTATGCCAGTTGCTTCGGCAACAGAATATAATCAGAATTACTCACACAATTCCAAGGAGCTAAAAATAAATTTGATAAAAAGGTTAATTGGAATAAATATCAAAACCAAGATAACCACTCAAATCAGGGTTCTTCTTCGAAGAACTGGAATCGGGCTGATAGTCCTCGACACGCGAGGGGTACCCATAATTTTAGACATTCTCGAAAGGGGAGTAGCTATAGGAACTACCCAAGTGCTTCATGGAGAGAAAAGAACCAATATTACAGGGATACTCAGTATAATGAGCGTGATGATTATGATCATGAATATTATGATTCAAACCCAAATAGGGGTTATAAAAGGGGAAATAATAATTATAGAGACAATTATAACCGAGGTAGATCACAACACAAAAGACATGGTAAATCTTATTACCAGGCTAACTCTGCACAACAGGAGTTCCACGACACCGGTAATCAGAATAATGATAAAAAAGACTCCAATAGTGTAGCAAATTCCGCTTTCGATTTTGCTAGAGCATCTGAGTGTTCGCAATGCAAAACATTATTCGATCCAACCACAGTTTCTACTTTAAGCTGCGGTCACCCGCTTCCCGCTCTCCCTGCGTCAATCGCACATAATGGAAGGGGTGCTCTTGTTTTCAATAGAGGCTTAATAGATGGTACACCAGTATCAATTCTTTTCGATTCGGGGTGCACTACCATCGGAGTGAGGCAATCACTCGTAAATCCTTCTCGAGCTACAGGCGATGTAGTCAAATGTGTAACATTTGGTGGCACATTGGAGAAGTACTCCACTGCCATTATCAATATTGCTACGCCTTTCTTTACAGGAGAGGTGCAAGCATGTCTCTTGCCGAATCCGATCGCTGATCTTATCATCGGTCGCATTCACGGAGTGAAAGAATGCACTCCACAGCAAATTTCTAATTGGGAAAATGTTAATATGCAATCTGCCAATGCAGTAATCACTAGGGCTCAAGCTCTTAATATGCCACAATCTTCACATTCTGAAGATAATGATGCGCAGATCCAAGATGATCCCTTGGAGATTTCCCATGATTCCTTTATAAAACAGCAGGAAGATGATCCTACTCTAAAGAAATTCTTTACTCTGGCAAAAAAAGGTGATCCGAATAAGGATACAAATCGTAAATCTTGGATTACGATGAAGAATGGCGTACTTGTACGTATGGTACAAGACTCCGCTAAGTCCATTCATTCTCAAATCCTTGTGCCTAAAAATATGAGAGTTAAAATCTTACAGCATGCTCATGAGATTTCGCAAAATGTGGCGGGACATGTAAGCTCATGTCACGGATTTGTCCAATGTATTAAAGTATGGGGTTCTCCTTTAACTAAAAATTCTTTGAATAGAGAATTCTTGGTCACCAATCTAAATCTTTTTGGCCTGCTGTGAATAAGGACATACGAATCTGGATTGTCGTTTTTTAAATGTTTCAAAAATGTCAATGGAGATTTCCCACCAGGTCCAGGTCCACGATGAAAGGTTGGTTTACAAAATGCATAATGGGATATACCATTCTCAATTGGCAATCAAATCCCTTAATGCCCTGCAGAATGCCTCCCTGAGATTGATATCTTATCGATTTACCTAGCACACGCTCATAAATGGGATGGCTGATATTGTGTGCAATGGGTACATTCATTGGGTCCATTCCCGATTAAGTTTAAGATAAAGAAGTTCATTTCAGGGAGGACAACTTTGGGTTTTATTGAGTTAATAGGACACACGTTGGTTATGGGGTCAAATCTATTGTCGGATATTCTAAGTACTAAATTGGTTAAAATCCGAGGTCCTATGTTCCCCCAAAGAGGAACAAGAACTACTGCGTGATGACGTGCAAGATGCTTTGGCCTTGAATATTTTCAAGTCGGGGAATAAGGAGCATTTCCAGCATCAGGTTTTGGCCTGATTTTATTATTTCTTAAAGGACATGTAAATGGCGATACTATTGACATGTGATAACCACTGTCTCAACCCTCCAATGTCGACCATCTTAAGATAGAGGATAGACTGAGTGGACCATTTAGATAAATTTTTGGGACACCAATTTTATTTTGACGGTGATTGATGGTGCAAACACGTTGGCCGGAGGGGATTTTCCTCTCTGAAAAACTAACTAGTAGCAAGATGTTGATGTCGCAGATGCATCAGGTTAATATTTTCCTGGGATGGGGTTTTTACCCGCAAAAATATTTATCCGACCATGGACCATGTTTGGTACGCCAACGATACGGATACCATGTCTCTCCCTAATGTCGACTCTTAAGATAGAGGAGATCGCTGAGTAGTATTTTTATCATCCTATGTCCAATGGGATGGTGGAACGTCTGAATAGAACTCTGAAAAACCTACTAGGTAAGATAACAGAAGATCATCCTCAGGATTGGGATAGGGTTTTACCCGCGGCTCTCTTTGCATATAGAGAGGTCGCCAACGAACATACAGGATTTTCTCCCTTTGAACTTGTCTTTGGCGCGAAACCGCGAGGTCCTATGATGTCCTTTTACTTCATGATCTTATAATATTGTCGATGACACAAAATCCTCTTATGCATCGCACTAGACACAAGATAAAGCATTTGTCTTCTTCTGACACAAGGATTTTGCCAATAAAAAGAGATGCTTGCGACAACTTTGTCCAGGTGACAAAGCATTTGTCTTGCTACCTTGTAGGGAAAATAGACTTCTTATTTCTTGGAAAGGTCCGTACGATATAATATCAAAAGTTTCCGATGTTGACTATATCGTCGATATTGACGGGAAGCGTAAAACCTTCCACATCAACATGCTCACGGAATTCCATGAACGTCCGGATTATTTACAACCTGTTTTCCAGGCAACGGACGATTTTCCAGTCCAACATGGACAGTACTCATCTCTGTCAGTGGGGGCCGCGCTAGCGTAGTGGTTACAACACCGCTCTGGCGACCGGGTGAAACAGGATCAAACCCGGGCGACGGCATTTGAGGATTTTTCGTTGACCGGGATTTGGACTGGATTAACTCGAGACCTGGCGAGGACATTTGAAGGAGTGTCGTCGACCAGGGACTGGCGGCTCCTGAGCCGACCCAGCTCTAATGGGTACCTCCGAAATCGGAGAGTATTTGCCTGAATGGCGAGGGACACCTGTCTCTGTACAAGAAACAAAGGGATACTCACGTAAAATCAATGTCAGGTTAAAATATTAATAATAACCTGAGATTTCGCCTCGAGTATTAGCGGGCGTACGAAAAAAAAAAAAAAAAAAAAAAAAAAATCTCTGTCAGTAATACAGGATGAGGAAACGAGTTTCTCGGATGTAAATCTACCTTTTCCAATGATTCCTCTTCACTCTAATGAATCATGGAAAGATGTTGCAATTTCTCCCGAATTATCTCCAGGAGAGCAGAAACAAGTTTCTACTATGTTAGAACAATTTCAGGATGTCCTTACTGACATTCCTGGTCAAACTGATGTCATTCAACATGACATTATTCTTACTGACCATAGTCCTATAAGAGTCAGACCGTATCCTATCCCGATACATTTTCAAGCACAGGTAGAGAAAGAGTTGGATGAGATGATAGAGTTAAAAATTATTGAACCATCCACATCAGCATATTCTTCGCCGATGGTTATTGTACGAAAAAAAGACAATAACATACGTCTTTGCGTGGATTATCGCAAATTGAACCAAGTGACGAAATTTGATGCTGAACCTATGCCTTTACTAGAAGAGCTACTTACGAGACTATCGAATTCTCATTTCTTTACTAAACTCGATTTGTCTAAGGGATATTGGCAAGTTCCATTATCCGAACACGCCAAACCGTTTACTGCTTTTTCGACGCCTAGGGGTCTATTCCAATGGAATTTCATGCCTTTCGGTCTTATGAATGCCCCTGCAACATTCGTACGCATGATGCGTCGAATCCTATCTCATCGCTCAGATGTCATTGCATATCTTGATGACATCTGTCTTTTCAGTGATACTTGGAACGATCACTATAATGGGATAAATGAACTATTGTCTATCTTACGCGAGCATAACCTGACAGCGAAACCATCGAAAGCATGTATTGGTTTTAGCGAAATATCTTTCTTAGGACACCGTGTTGGTCATGGGTTCCTAAAAACAGAAGACCATAATACAAGTAAGATACTTAACATTTCTATTCCTAAGACTAAAAAGCAAGTACGAAGTCTCTTAGGTCTAATACAATTTTATGGACGATTCATTCCGAATCTGTCCTCCATTATGTCACCTCTTTCTTCCTTACTAAAGAAAGGGTCTCCTAATGTAGTCCACTGGACTCAAGAATGTCAATCCTCTTTGGATAAGGTTAAAACTATGTTTTCTACTTCACCTATCCTAGTATTGCCTTCTAAGGATAAGACATTTATTCTTCGTAGTGACGCTTCATCCACCGGGATTGGAGCAGCACTAATGCAAGAGTACTCCGGAACTCTGCATCCTGTGATGTATATTTCTCGGAAATTAAATGCCGCAGAGAAGAATTACTCGGTCCTAGACCGTGAATTATTGGCTATGGTTTGGTCAATCCTTAAACTGCAAAGATTTCTTCTTGGCGCGCATTTCATTGTGGAAACTGACCAGAAAGCTCTTACGGCTATTCAGAGTAAAAATCTGAAGAGCGCGAGATCAACGCGTTATGCGATTGCTCTGCAGCCATTTCATTTTTCGGTGCGAGCTATCCGTGGGTCAGAAAATGTGATGGCAGATATTTTGTCTAGATGCCCACATGATTCATAACTGTTATACAACTTTGATACAGTTGTTCCTATGTTGAAATGTGTACACACATGTAATATCATATATTGATTGTAACACTACTTAGCGGTTCATTGATATTTATTCACCGCTGATTTTTCAATGTTTTTTCGTCTTTGATGATCATGATGTTAAGATATCTTAGATGAAATTTATGTATAAACTAATGTACAAATTGTGTCATTGCTAATATTGTAGTATGCGTTGGTGACACCTCACTGGAAATATTTATACTTAGAGAAATACTTTCTCTAAGGTCAGAAAACGTATGCTTATCATCTGCGCATTGTTATGGGTGCGTTGTGAGCCTATTGTATGTTGCTCCTAGATGTATTTCAAAAAAAAAAATGTACCATTTTTTTTCCCGAGGGGTGTGGTAATCTGTTGCGTGCATATTTTGACGCACATATTACAAAAATCGATATGGCTATTTAATATGGAAAAGATATAGACATTCATTCATTTGTGTATGAAAATGCTGTCTATGGGGAAGGCTAGATAATCCATAATTGTTTTACCCTTTTGATTATAGGAGTAATCGTTCTTGATATTAATTCGGCGCATGGATATGACACCCTTGTCTGTACCTATTTCTTAGGGCCAGAAAATAGATTAATTTGCTTATTATGTTTATGGCCTGAATTCATATGTATTACATATTATTAGTACAAGTAGAATCAGTCCTATATTGTATATTTTGGATGGGTAGGCAGGACTATATTCTTGTTACACCGCTCTAGCGGAAGTAGGAGTTGTCTTGTCTAGTCGTGATGAGTTCCGATGTACCGTGACAATGGCGGGTACGCATTTTTCCAGGGCTGGTATATTCTTCAGTAAAAATGATTTTCGAAGTAGTTTTTCTTCTATAGGAGATTGTGTCTCTACTAGAGTTGTGTTAGAGACTCTCCTAATGTACGGTACCATGTATGATTCGGACTCCAGGTAATTCCAGTCCCTGTTTTGATGATCTCAGGTCGGTTAGGCCTAGCGGGAATTTTGTGCTTCGCAACGCTAGGGTCAAATTTGTATCGACGGAGATGACAGGCTCCATACTGTAATTATGTCTACGTGAGGTAACTGGATTACGGTAGATCTGTATGGAGGAACTTTATGAAATTATGCATATGTATTGCAAATTAACTTTGGCTTATATATATATCCTCCTGTGAGCGAGTGAGCGACAACTCAGGTAGGCGGCCATGTTACATTCCTGTCATCGCATTTTTTGGATCACTGTCTAAAGAACGGGGCATGTATCTTATTATTCGGACAGTGGCAAGGAGATCTCAATTTGGATAGAAACCCCTTATCGTGGTTTCACAATATGATAAACTGTGAATATAAAGCAACTTTAGTTACTTACCGATCCGCCTTCACTGACGCGCTTAGTCAGATAGGGGATGCGGCCATTGATGTACTACCTATTATTTATGAATGTGCCATGACATAGGATCTACTATGTATGCCTGCAAATTGATATGTCAACATACCCATGATTTACTCGTTATGTCCCAGTGTGAGCGTCCGAATAAACTGTGTAAACAAAGATTCCAGCAGTCTGCATTGGTGCCTTGTAGACACAAGTGAATGAGTGTTTAGATTGGTCAGAACACGAACAGTACACCATTCGCGGTAAACACACTCTACACTTCTACCCATATCTACACCATCCTGCGTCGGTTGAAGTGACCAAGTTTAGGGCCTGCTTCCCCTGGAGCCTTAGAGGGAAACTACTGTTTACAGCTGCCTTTGTCTTCCCTAACTTAGGACTAGGGTGAGTTACCCATTTACAGCTGGGTAGACTGGAGCATGCCTGATCTCGACAACTCTGTACACTACCATGGACACATACAGTAGTGGCACCACAAACAACATGCTACAGTGATTGATAGTGGAGCTTTACAGAAGAAAGAGAATACACCACACTTTACAGAAGGTTTACAGTATACAACTGATACTTCTTTACAGACTGACATTTTACAGTAACAGTGTGTGCAAGCAAACTTTACAGTGGTGAGCCAGATCCCTGGGTCCAGCCTACGCAGTCTTGTGTTGAGAATCACATTTTACAGTTACAAGAACATTTGTTTGACCACATCAATACCAATAGGACAGCTATACAATCAATGTCAGCTTGACCTGTTCTAACAAGTGTAGCAATATCTGGGACAGCACTTGTTGACATTTGGCACAGTACAGTCAGTGTTCTAAACCAGTGATTGTTTATCCTGCTGTAATAGAAGAGCATTGTTGAACATAAAGTGCAAATTTCATCGGTGGATCTTCTAATGTGCTCAAAAAAAATTGGACAGTGTAATAGTTAGAAAGCAAATCTATTACTCAATAAAGTGGTAGTCTAATTTATTAAATCTGAGCATACTTTGCAACACATTCTATCCACAACACATATATTATATTATATATGCATTTATGTTATTTGTTATGTATTAAATTAGTTTATGTTCTGGGTGACTAGTACAAGGTATGCCGAGTGACATTGGTCTGGTACTAGTATTCTATAGGTACACAATTTCTTAATTGGAAATTTGTTAGCAACAATTTGCTGCTATTTCTGTTAGTTGTGATGAGGTGTTCTTTTCTTCGTTGTTTTTGTTAATAATTTTGTGTTCCTTAGTTTTGTTTGATTTGTTTGCATTTGTTGGTCTAATCTTTTCTATTTTTGATTTCTTTACACCCTTATGTTTATACACTGTGGCGTTATTTGTCTTGTTATCTTATTGCAGTTATCATCACGGATTCTGTGATCATTTTTTTCATTTTGTTGCTGAGTTATTTGCCGGTTGAAGATCATGCACTGAGTATGGTTACTTTAGTGATCTCTTGTTAATCGTGCTTTGTTTAGTATTACGCGAATTAGGGTGAAGGTGTTCATACAACTCAGTAGCATGGTATGAAGAAGTAGTTCATGTAACTTGAACTCAGCAACATTAATGAAGTAATTAATTCCTTCAGATTGAGTCCGTAATATTTAATCACATGTACACACAGGATGATCATTTCAATCAGGAGTAGAACATAAGTCCAGATAAGTCATGCATAAATTAATCAATAACGTAGACTGCTGGTTTACGAGTCAATGTCCGTTTAAGGATACAATGCAGTATTGTCGTCAGAACATCACAGCTATATGCACGCGCAGCTAGACATGGCTACCTGCCGACAGTGAGACTGCGAGTCTGAATATTTCATATAAATTTGACGATTATTCTTCTCCTTCTGAGAATTCTAGTTAAATACTAACCTCCATAAATTTCCCTCTCATATAGAGTTCTAGGACTGACCCTGGTCCATCAAAAAATGCATATGTAAATGGCTATATCATGCCATTGAATTGGAGGGTTAGAAAAACGCAGCTATACAGCTTGGCGGTCAAGTAACAAAGGGTAGCGTTTCTTAGTTACCGACTGTGTCCTAAACAACGCTATACACGTCATAATCGATCGTGTATGGAGCGTTTAATAATTGAAACATCTATCGCAATATATTAAATGCCTTAACCTTTACAATTGCACGTCCGCTAACCTTTAGCAGACGGCGTTAATATCATATACCGTAACAATTCCCTGTACACCGGGGAAAAAAAATCGATAGATTTTTTTTTCAAGATCTATCCGACTTAACAATTTTTCAAAAAAAAAATTTAATACAATCGTGACATATGGCCGACGATGTTCTGAGTAGAACCGTGTCGCGGTCATGTCAACTAACTATTTGTCATAGTCATCTAACATTAATCATATTATATATCAATATTATACATATTATTATATCAACTAAATAAATGTCTAATGTTAGTAGTGAATGATATAATTAAATTAAAGTAAGGTCTGTCGTATTAGTATGTCATATAGGAATTAATTTGACTAATTAAAATTAAATTAATTAATTAAACTAAGAGTTAAATTATTAAGATTCTAATGTAACGCGATGTTATGAGAGAAGAAAAGACAAAATAAGTGAGAAGAAATAGAAAGAAATTCGAATATAAGTTTAACTTAATTGTGTGTGTTAAGTGTTAGTGAATAATAACTATCTAATTTAACTAACTAAATAATAGAATACTTGTGTGAGATTTATTTTCTCTTTTCATAATTTCTTCTTTTTATATTTCGTTCTCTTTTTTTGTTCTTTCATTTCATTTTTTTCTCACATTTCATTTTATTGATAATAATTCAATTAAGAAGTTAAGTTAACTAATTAATTAGTATAGGATATGATGATCCATCCGTAGTCTTGATCCTGATGAATTCTTTTAGGCAAAAATGTTCAAACGTTTACGTTGGAAAGAAATGTCATTTATCCCAGCATCCAAGAATTAAGTAAAAAAAAAAAAAAGGTAAAGGAACCCGTTACACGCCCATTTAGGCATATTGGGAATATGGTGTTAGGCCCATATTATCTTGACCGTCGGCACACTAGGGGTGATGTGGTCGGCATCACGCCGGCCGCCTTAACCTTCCCAGAGTAGCTCTGGTACCCATTTGGGGCTGGGTCGACCCAGGAGCCGTTTGTGGCCTAAAAATTTTTCCGCCTCATCTGGGGATCGAACCATAGACCACTGCGCTAGGAAGCCAGTGCACTAACCACTATGCTACCGCGGCTCCATTAAGTGCACATAGGATAATAAGTTCGACTTGTCGTCAGATATTGTTCCATGATTGTTCAACGAATATTCATATATCGTGTATGGACGTTAGACGAAGTTTCATTTCAATATGTATACCTTGATTGTCTTTTAGTTCAATTCTGTGATGCATATAGTGTTTATAAAGTTTAAATTGAAGGCAAGGTTAGTTCTCTTATAGTTGATATGTTTTAGGAATGTCAATGTTGATTATTCGTCGTCAATAGGATTACGTGACAACGCATCAGCCACAATGTTTTCAGTGCCAGGGATATGTTCAATGGAGAATTCAAATGGCTGTAGGATGATTGCATATCTGGCGAGTTTCTGGCTTTTATGATTAGATCGACGCAAAGATGCTACAGCACGTTGGTCCGTCTGTATGGTGAAGGGAGCACCAAGGAGGAACTTTTCAAGTTTAGTTATTGCCCATATCACAGATAAAAGTTCCTTGTCGACTGTGGAATACTTTGTTTCTGCCGGCTTCAGCTTTCTTGAAATGTATAAGGTAGGATGTAGAATGCCATCATGGTTCTGGAGCAGGCATGCACCAATGCCGTAGTTACTAGCATCTGTTCGTAAGAAAAATCTTTTGGAAGCATCGGGAAGTCTTAAAATTGGTTCATGCGAGAACAAATTTATAATTTTGTTGAAAGTTTCATTGCATGTACCAGTCCATGTCACCTTCACCGGCATGTCTTTCTTTAACAATGAAGACAATACAGCCGTGATGGATGACAAGTTTGGTATGAATCTACTGTAATATTGAACAAGTCCTAACAAACTCCTGACCTGTTTCTTCGTCTGAGGAACTGCTATGTTTAGAATTTTGGAGACTGTACTAGGTAACGTTCGGATATATCCCGATCCAATGATATGTCCCAAAAAGGTTATCTCATTACACGCGATTTGCACCTTTGTAGGTTTAGCAGTTAGATGATAATTCCTTAGAGTGTCGAAAACATATCTAAGTCCCGAAACATGTTCCTCAAACGACGAACTAAACAAGCATATGTCGTCAATATATGTAATAACGTCTGGTCTACCTGATAAAATTTGTCGCATCAGGCGAATGAAGGTAGCTGGCGCATTAACAAGCCCAAAAGGCATCACATTCCACTGGTATAGACCTTGTGGAGTGGAAAATGCGGTGTAGTACTTAGCCTTTTCGGTCAGTGGTATCTGCCAATAACCTTTAGTTAAGTCTATCTTACTAAATATAGTTGCGTTGGATAGACGTGGCAGTAAGTCGTCGATAAGTGGATGTGGTTCGCTGTCAACTATAGTCTTAGCATTTAATTTTCTATAATCAACACATAGTCTGATGTTATTGTCCTTCTTCCGGACAATCACTAATGGAGAAGAGAATGGCGAATTACTAGTCTCAATGATTCCCAGAGACAACATCTGTTCAAGTTCCTTAGTAGTTTTAGCAAGGAAATGTAAAGGAACAGAATAGGGATGTACATGAATAGGTGTATCATCATTGAGAGTAATGTCATGACTGATAGCCGATGTGCGACCCGGGACGTCGGTCAACACATCTGGATAAGATTGTAATAGATTAGCAATCTGTAGACGCTGTTGCGGTGTAACCGTTGAAGAGATGGTTACATCCCGCCAAGATTCAGTAGGTTGAACTATTGGTACCGGTAACGGTAACTGTACCTCAGGAAAAGAAGATTCTTCTTCCTGGATGACGGATAAGTTAGAATAATAACAAGTAGATACTGTGTTGTCATCTAGTTCATGAAAAATTGACTGTAAGTGTTCAGGACGTGTATGAAATTGCTTGAGCATGTTAATATGAAATATCTTTTTGTGTCCCTTGATATCTAAGACGTATAAGAATAAATGACCAATAAGGAAAAGAAATGATGACTGACTAGAGCTGAGTCATCAAGAAATAAGACAAAAGGGTGAGCGTACACCATTATCTGCGTGGCGCAGAATCAGGTACTAATTGTAACTTTAGATAACGGTGATGAAAATAAACACCATTATCACGCTCGATTACCCAACGAGCGTCTCGATTGTTACGAAATGTAACCATCGTCTGTCTATTCTGCCCATTGCATGATGGCAGAAGACGAACAAACTTAACGTTTGCTGTATAATCAAAAAAAATTTCTAAGTGCCTGCCAGGTAGTATCCTGCGGCAGATTTCGCACTAACACTGTGCGAGAATACGCACTTTTCCCAATATATGTAGTATCATTGTCACGAAATAGTGGGCAATGATGATATGTATTCTTTGTCAAAGAATTAACCTTCCCTTTCAACACCGACATTGTCTTTCTGTTGGATGTCGTATCATCCTGACTGGACTGAGGATGATACCTATCATCACCAACGGTATTAAGTTTCCTACATGTCGTAGACATGTCCTTGCTGGGCAAAGTAAAAACTTTTTCATCATAATTATTTGTGTTAACTTTATGTTTCCTTTTAAGTCCAGCATTATTATTTAACCTATTATTCTTCCTCATAATGTTTTTGTCAATGTTGACAACGTCAACAGTTTTATTAGGATCAGTTATATCCTTAGTATGTTGTCCAATAGATCTATCATCTTCATCAATTTCCAGGATAGTACTGAGAGTGGAGTTGGAAACTGCTGTGCCACATGTATTTATGTTGTTGGCACGAAGTGTAGCCATATCAACAACAGCATTAGCGTTGCAATGCGATTGCACATTCTTTAATTCCCATTCATCAATTTCCTGTGGGGAACAATCCTTACTACCATGGATGCGTCCCAACATCAGGTCTGCAATTGGATTCTGAAGCATGCATACCTTTACGTTCCCTGTGAAAAAAGGTGTGTTAACATGAATAATAGCTGTGGGGTAAAACTCAATAGTTCCCCCAAAAGTCATGCAACGGACATATTCCCCCGTTGCACAGCTAGGATGTACCAGCGACTGTCGTACACCAATCGTTGTGGATCCTGAATCCCTCAGCACTGAGACGACGGATCCATTAACTAATCCCCTGTTAAAAATTAGTAGGCCTGTTCCATCGTTGACTGCAAGACCTACCTCTGGTGTAATATGTCCGCAGTTAAGCACTGTTTCTTTCGCCTTCTGAAAAATAAGATTGCATTGTTGGCAACTATTTGCCACATTATAATTAATAGCAAAACATGCAGCAGAAGACTGTGTTGTATTATTGTCAAGTGGGACCTGAGCTATAGGGGTAGTATTATTTGTAACTGCCGCCCCTGTATTATGGTTGTAATGAGATGATCCCCGAGAATGAGATCGATTCCGAGTATAATTGTTAGAATTATCTCGTCGTCCTCTATAGTAACTATTATCTCGATGTCTCGAGCCATGATTATTACCATTCCAGTTACTATTATTATTGGGAGTATGTGATAGATTATAATTAGTGTTATGTTGACCATTGTGGTAGTTTGTTTGAGGTGAATAATTTCTATCTCGTGATCTACCTCTGTTGAACTCATTTTTATTGTTGAAATCATTATTATGTCCCTTCTGAAAGTTAACATTGTGATTTCTTTGGAACCTGCTTCTGTCTACACTGTGATGTCTTTGTTTGTTATTATGATTGTAGGCCATATTAGACGCCACAGGTAGAGGTTCTCTTAATGAGGAGTTAGAAATGGTTGCATTCGGATGTGCCGAACAGTAGTTTAAAGAAATTTTTTCTAACTCGTCCATAGTACCTGGTTTACGCTCCTGCAGATATGCAAAAAATGGCTGGCTAACCGAAGATAATACCTTATCCCGTAGTAGTAAATCAACTAATTTGTCGTATGATTTGTTGACTTCTGCCAGTTCAACCCATCTATTAAATGTATTGCGTATGTTCGCAATGAATCCTGCAAAATCTTTTGGAGATTCAGGTAAAATTCCCTTAAATTTCAACCTACAGTGTTCCTCGTCCAGGTGAAACCTTCGTAAAAGCAAGGACTTAATAGCACCGTAGTTATTTGCTATTGATGGGTCAGCATTTTGAGAAGCCGTCAATGGTTCTCCAACCAAGAATTCATTTAACTTGAGTACCCATGACTCTTCAGGCAAATGGTTAGTTTTGCAAGTCTGTTCAAAACGTGACAGGAACGATGAAAGGTCGTCCACGTTCAAGTTGAGAGTGGGTAATTTAAAGTTGTAGAAATGTTTAGTTTGGCTGGATGACGATCCATTTTGTGCGTTATTATTCTGGTTTGCATCAGCACTTTGTGCTTGTAATTTTGCTGTCTCCAATTTGATACGCGCCAATCCCATTTCTTGTTGTAAAATAATTTCCTCTCGTTTCAATTTATTCTCTTCTTCCTGTCTGGCGATTGCTCTTTGCTCTTCTCTTTCACGTTGAGCAATCTCTCTTAATCTATTTTCCTTGTCAATTTGCTTCATCTCACGTTCTGCTTCCTCTTTCTTTAATGCAGCCTTTTGTTCCTCTTCCTCTTTCTTTAATGCAGCTTTTTTCTCTGCTTCTTTTCTTTCATATTTTTCCAGTTCTGCCTCAGCAAACTGACGAAGTTCTTGAGATTTAAAACCATATTCCCTACCAATTTTAACGAAATGGTCTATAGTAAGCATTTTGACTTTTATCTGTAAGTAATTATTGATAATTACTGATTAAAATAGTCAATAGTAGCTTCAGAGTAATTATTATACTTACTCAACTTAGAAATATTCAATATAAATAATCACAATAGTACTGAACTCTTATGTCTAATTTCAACCAATAGACAATATTTTGTAACAATATTGTATTTAAGTACTAACTATATCATAAATAGTTATGATATCTGTTAACTATAATGTAATTATATCACACAATTAATCTCAATATCCAATAATGTTGGGTATGATTCCTAGTAATTATATTGTTCAATGTACTAAGTCACTCTCTTAGTACCAGAAAAGTATATTAAATAATATACAATGGGTCTATTACCTCAAAGGTAGACTATAAGATTATTTTATTTGGTCAATATATATATTATTATTATTATGCCATAGGCATCTCTTATAAATTGTAGTGCTACTTTCTTGGACTATCACTGCATAATTATGCAATGTCCCATATTAACCTTAAATATCAGAAAAAATTAATTAAATTAAATTACAAGTGTATTATTGCATATAATATCATATTATTAATGTAGTATTTAATATATATTATGAGGACAAACAAAACAATGATGCAACTAAAGGGTACAAACAATGTTAAGACGCAAACAAGACATTTTCACAATTAAAAATGAATTTATGAACTAAATAAAACAAGCGGAAGTGTCACAAGCCAAATGAAGGGTCAAGGTCTGACCCGAGGTCAACTTAATATTCAAAGTACACAAAAAAAAATGACTGCAAAAAATGATGACATCACAGGACTCATAACGGACGAAAATTTAACAATCATAAAATAAATTGATAGTCAGAGTAGACTGGACGAAATAGTTAACGAACATGATACAGAACTAAATAAAATTGTTAACTGAGTACGAATAAAATACACCAGTTATCTACGGGACGGTACAGCTAACACAAATCGTCAAACGACAGCAGATTTGGACAGATAGTCCAATGGCAAACCTCAATGGGGCTTCCAAAAGTGCAATCGTTTAACCGCCTTAAGAAACGACCGAAATCAATTCAGGCATCGTGAGAGCCACAGAATCTAATTTCGGTTCATCCTCCCTACCTCCCACGAATTAACAACACATTAAGACAACAAAAAGTACATTAAACATAGGTAAAAACATGTCAATGTAGGCAGAGGGCATGGACTTAGTTAGCACTGTTTGCAATAACAACAGTTAAACACCTAGACTTATCTTTTCCGTTGCTTATATCAGTGCTAGAGGTCGTCAACAGCTAGGCCTGTGCCTTTGACTGTCTGCTCCTGATGGGCAGGCAACGGTAGTCCATCTTGTGCATCTTGATAAATTTGAAGCGAACTAGAGAGGCGTTGAAAAGATGTCTTCTTCACTGCGACAATGTAACAGTGACGTCATGTTGCTATTCATGATCACGTGCGTCACGTCAGCTTCGTAATGGTCATGTGATTGAAACTTGATCGTAAATATTATGGTTGATCTGTGCGTAAGGAACAGAAGTTTGTTTCTTTTTTTCTGTCGTTCCACGCACACCGGCCGCCACTTTGTTGCTGAGTTATTTGCCGGTTGAAGATCATGCACTGAGTATGGTTACTTTAGTGATCTCTTGTTAATCGTGCTTTGTTTAGTATTACGCGAATTAGGGTGAAGGTGTTCATACAACTCAGTAGCATGGTATGAAGAAGTAGTTCATGAAACTTAAACTCAGCAACATTAATGAAGTAATTAATTCCTTCAGATTGAGTCCGTAATATTTAATCACATGTACACACAGGATGATCATTTCAATCAGGAGTAGAACATAAGTCCAGATAAGTCATGCATAAATTAATCAATAACGTAGACTGCTGGTTTACGAGTCAATGTCCGTTTAAGGATACAATGCAGTATTGTCGTCAGAACATCACAGCTATATGCACGCGCAGCTAGACATGGCTACCTGCCGACAGTGAGACTGCGAGTCTGAATATTTCATATAAATTTTACGATTATTCTTCTCCTTCTGAGAATTCTAGTTAAATACTAACCTCCATAAATTTCCCTCTCATATAGAGTTCTAGGACTGACCCTGGTCCATCAAAAAATGCATATGTAAATGGCTATATCATGCCATTGAATTGGAAGGTTAGAAAAACGCAGCTATACAGCTTGGCGGTCAAGTAACAAAGGGTAGCGTTTCTTAGTTACCGACTGTGTCCTAAACAACGCTATACACGTCATAATCGATCGTGTATGGAGCGTTTAATAATTGAAACATCTATCGCAATATATTAAATGCCTTAACCTTTACAATTGCACGTCCGCTAACCTTTAGCAGACGGCGTTAATATCATATACCGTAACACATTTCTCCTATTTAATTTAATTTGATCTCTGCAAATGTTTTCAGATTGTCTTTTCTTGTTTGTCCTTTGTAATGTCTTTAGTTGACATATGACATATGAGGTATAGTGGAATACACTTATATTATAGTACAGATCAGTACTTTATGATTGTTATTGTTATAAAACAAAATGTACAAGACCTTTATAAGGCTTGTCTCCCAAAGTGATTGGTAAAGGGAAATATTATTTTCCACAGGTACTCAAGTGATCATTGATTACATTAGGGTATACAAGACCTTTGTAAGGCTTGTCTCCCACAGTATTTGAGATATACAGTTATTGTTTTCCACAGGTACTCAAGTTATCATTGGTTATATGATAAACAAAATAACCATACTAGTTTTTCACTAAGACTAAGTCTATGGTATAGACTTGTCTCACATTAAAGTGAAATAGGGTAATTTATTTACTTTTTCAGGTTTCTGATTTAAGAAGACAAGATGTCTACATTAGATTACTTTATTGCAAAAGGAAAATCTCTTGATAAGACTGGGAAAGACTTAGAACAATGGGCTGTTGCTCAATATGACAAAGCATTAGCTGCAGAAGAGAGAAAAGCTGCTGCTGAAGAGAAAAAAGCTGCTGCAGAAGAGAGAAAAACTCTGGCTGAAGAGAAAAGATTAGAAAGAGAAGCTGCTGCTGAAGAGAGAAAAGCTCTGGCTGAAGAAAAAAGATTAGAAAAAGAAGCTGATACTGCTGCTGAACTAAAGAAATTGCAGATGCAAGTGGAGGAAAGGGGATTTGATGCAGAACAGAAAAAATTAGAAGTTGCAGCTGAACAGAAAAAATTAGAAGTTGCAGCTGAACAGAAAAAATTAGAAGCTGCTGCTGCAGCTGAACAGAAAAAATTAGAAGCTGCTGCTGCAGCTGAACAGAAAAGATTAGATAGAGAAGCTGAAGAGAGAAAAGCAATAAGAGAACATGAGTTTGAATTAGAGAAATTAAGATTGACTAGTATGAGTAATATTAATCAGGCATCTGGTGGTAATGGTAAACCTTTTAATTATAAGGTCAAGGTGCCAGCGTTCAACTCTGCCA
Organism: Oreohelix idahoensis; assembly: GCA_024509875.1. Classification (NCBI taxonomy): domain Eukaryota; kingdom Metazoa; phylum Mollusca; class Gastropoda; order Stylommatophora; family Oreohelicidae; genus Oreohelix; species Oreohelix idahoensis. Next base: position 242,826 of record JAMPIV010007234.1, on the reverse strand, counting down.
GTGATGATATAACATTCTGGCTTGATAGATTTGAACGTGCTTGTCGAGCTCATAATGTTGACAAATCACAGTATGTGCATCAGTTGTCTGAAAATTTAAAAGGGGAGTCTCTGACTAAGTTATCTTTGGTTGAAGAGGCCGACAAGGATAATTATGATGCTATTAGGGCAGCTTTGATAAAGAGATATCAGCTGTCAGAAGAAGGTTATCGTCTTTTGTTTAAAACAATGAGACCTGAGGTAGGTTTAGAATTCTCAGATTTCATTTCAAAAGCACGACTTACACTCTCACGATGGATTGAATTATCCAAAATAGAGAAAACATTTGATGGTCTTACGGATTTATTGCTAAGAGACAAGGTCATGTCTTCGGTAAATAAACCATTCCTAGAGTTCTTACATGAGCGTAAACCTAGTACATCAAAGCAAATGGAAGAATATTGTGACCAGTATGCCACGGCACACCCTGACATGATTCTTAGTAACTCTAACATCAAAGAGAGTATGCCAGTTGCTTCGGCAACAGAATATAATCAGAATTACTCACACAAATTCCAAGGAGCTAAAAATAAATTTGATAAAAAGGTTAATTGGAATAAATATCAAAACCAAGATAACCACTCAAATCAGGGTTCTTCTTCGAAGAACTGGAATCGGGCTGATAGTCCTCGACACGCGAGGGGTACCCATAATTTTAGACATTCTCGAAAAGGGAGTAGCTATAGGAAAACCCCAAGTGCTTCATGGAGAGAAAAGAACCAATATTACAGGGATACTCAGTATAATGAGCGTGATGATTATGATCATGAATATTATGATTCAAACCCAAATAGGGGTTATAAAAGGGGAAATAATAATTATAGAGACAATTATAACCGAGGTAGATCACAACACAAAAGACATAGTAAATCTTATTACCAGGCTAACTCTGCACAACAGGAGTTCCACGACACCGGTAATCAGAATAATGATAAAAAATACTCCAATAGTGTAGCAAATTCCGCTTTCGATTTTGCTAGAGCATCTGAGTGTTCGCAATGCAAAACATTATTCGATCCAACCACAGTTTCTACTTTAAGCTGCGGTCACCCGCTTCCCGCTCTCCCTGCGTCAATCGCACATAATGGAAGGGGTGCTCTTGTTTTCAATAGAGGCTTAATAGATGGTACTCCAGTATCAATTCTTTTCGATTCGGGGTGCACTACCATCGGAGTGAGGCAATCACTCGTAAATCCTTCTCGAGCTACAGGCAATGTAGTCAAATGTGTAACATTTGGTGGCACATTGGAGAAGTACTCCACTGCCATTATCAATATTGCTACGCCTTTCTTTACAGGAGAGGTGCAAGCATGTCTCTTGCCGAATCCGATCGCTGATCTTATCATCGGTCGCATTCACGGAGTGAAAGAATGCACTCCACAGCAAATTTCTAATTGGGAAAATGTTAATATGCAATCTGCCAATGCAGTAATCACTAGGGCTCAAGCTCTTAATATGCCACAATCTTCACATTCTGAAGATAATGATGCGCAGATCCAAGATGATCCCTTGGAGATTTCCCATGATTCCTTTATAAAACAGCAGGAAGATGATCCTACTCTAAAGAAATTCTTTACTCTGGCAACAAAAGGTGATCCGAATAAGGATACAAATCGTAAATCTTGGGTTACGATGAAGAATGGCGTACTTGTACGTATGGTACAAGACTCCGCTAAGTCCATTCATTCTCAAATCCTAGTGCCTAAAAATATGAGAGTTAAAATCTTACAGCATGCGCATGATTCGCAGTGTGCTGGACATATGGGTTTATCCCGTACTAAAGCTAGAGTTCTTGAATCTTTCTTTTGGCCTGCTGTGAATAAGGACATACGAATCTATTGTCGATCTTGTAAAGTATGTCAAGAGATTAAATCCAGAGGTCCACGTCATGATGCACCTATTCAGGCTGCAGACATTCCCATTCGACCATTTCAAAAAATGGCGATAGACATCATTGGTCCATTTAAGATAAAGTCTGCTAGAGGACACCAATTTATTTTGACGTGTGTTGATATGTGCACACGTTGGCCGGAGGCTGTTCCTCTAAAGAGCATAACTACTGCTGATGTCGCAGATGCTCTTTGGTTAATATTTTCTCGTCTGGGGTTTCCAGCAGAAATATTATCCGACCATGGTACCCAACTCATATCGGATACCATGTCTCAAGTAATGTCGACTCTTAAGATAGAGAGATCGCTGAGTAGTATTTATCATCCTATGTCCAATGGGATGGTGGAACGTCTGAATAGAACTCTGAAAAACCTACTAGGTAAGATAACAGAAGATCATCCTCAGGATTGGGATAGGGTTTTACCCGCGGCTCTCTTTGCATATAGAGAGGTCGCCAACGAACATACAGGATTTTCTCCCTTTGAACTTGTCTTTGGCGCGAAACCGCGAGGTCCTATGGCCTTACTTCATGATCTTATAACGGCTGATAATATTGTCGATGACACAAAATCCTCTTATGAATATGTCATCGCACTTAGACACAAGATTATTGAAGCATGCAAATTGGCAACTGCTTCTTCTGAATTTGCGAAACAGAAGGCAAGGGATTTTGCCAATAAAAAGAGATGCTTGCGACAACTTTGTCCAGGTGACAAAGCATTTGTCTTGCTACCTTGTAGGGAAAATAGACTTCTTATTTCTTGGAAAGGTCCGTACGATATAATATCAAAAGTTTCCGATGTTGACTATATCGTCGATATTGACGGGAAGCGTAAAACCTTCCACATCAACATGCTCACGGAATTCCATGAACGTCCGGATTATTTACAACCTGTTTTCCAGGCAACGGACGATTTTCCAGTCCAACATGGACAGTACTCATCTCTGTCAGTAATACAGGATGAGGAAACGAGTTTCTCGGATGTAAATCTACCTTTTCCAATGATTCCTCTTCACTCTAATGAATCATGGAAAGATGTTGCAATTTCTCCCGAATTATCTCCAGGAGAGCAGAAACAAGTTTCTACTATGTTAGAACAATTTCAGGATGTCCTTACTGACATTCCTGGTCAAACTGATGTCATTCAACATGACATTATTCTTACTGACCATAGTCCTATAAGAGTCAGACCGTATCCTATCCCGATACATTTTCAAGCACAGGTAGAGAAAGAGTTGGATGAGATGATAGAGTTAAAAATTATTGAACCATCCACATCAGCATATTCTTCGCCGATGGTTATTGTACGAAAAAAAGACAATAACATACGTCTTTGCGTGGATTATCGCAAATTGAACCAAGTGACGAAATTTGATGCTGAACCTATGCCTTTACTAGAAGAGCTACTTACGAGACTATCGAATTCTCATTTCTTTACTAAACTCGATTTGTCTAAGGGATATTGGCAAGTTCCATTATCCGAACACGCCAAACCGTTTACTGCTTTTTCGACGCCTAGGGGTCTATTCCAATGGAATTTCATGCCTTTCGGTCTTATGAATGCCCCTGCAACATTCGTACGCATGATGCGTCGAATCCTATCTCATCGCTCAGATGTCATTGCGTATCTTGATGACATCTGTCTTTTCAGTGATACTTGGAACGATCACTATAATGGGATAAATGAACTATTGTCTATCTTACGCGAGCATAACCTGACAGCGAAACCATCGAAAGCATGTATTGGTTTTAGCGAAATATCTTTCTTAGGACACCGTGTTGGTCATGGGTTCCTAAAAACAGAAGACCATAATACAAGTAAGATACTTAACATTTCTATTCCTAAGACTAAAAAGCAAGTACGAAGTCTCTTAGGTCTAATACAATTTTATGGACGATTCATTCCGAATCTGTCCTCCATTATGTCACCTCTTTCTTCCTTACTAAAGAAAGGGTCTCCTAATGTAGTCCACTGGACTCAAGAATGTCAATCCTCTTTGGATAAGGTTAAAACTATGTTTTCTACTTCACCTATCCTAGTATTTGCCTTCTAAGGATAAGACATTTATTCTTCGTAGTGACGCTTCATCCACCGGGATTGGAGCAGCACTAATGCAAGAGTACTCCGGAACTCTGCATCCTGTGATGTATATTTCTCGGAAATTAAATGCCGCAGAGAAGAATTACTCGGTCCTAGACCGTGAATTATTGGCTATGGTTTGGTCAATCCTTAAACTGCAAAGATTTCTTCTTGGCGCGCATTTCATTGTGGAAACTGACCAGAAAGCTCTTACGGCTATTCAGAGTAAAAATCTGAAGAGCGCGAGATCAACGCGTTACGCGATTGCTCTGCAGCCATTTCATTTTTCGGTGCGAGCTATCCGTGGGTCAGAAAATGTGATGGCAGATATTTTGTCTAGATGCCCACATGATTCATAACTGTTATACAACTTTGATACAGTTGTTCCTATGTTGAAATGTGTACACATATGTAATATCATATATTGATTGTAACACTACTTAGCGGTTCATTGATATTTATTCACCGCTGATTTTTCAATGTTTTTTCGTCTTTGATGATCATGATGTTAAGATATCTTAGATGAAATTTATGTATAAACTAATGTACAAATTGTGTCATTGCTAATATTGTAGTATGCGTTGGTGACACCTCTCTGGAAATATTTATACTTAGAGAAATACTTTCTCTAAGGTCAGAAAACTTATGCTTATCATCTGCGCATTGTTATGGGTGCGTTGTGAGCCTATTGTATGTTGCTCCTAGATGTATTTCAAAAAAAAAAAAATGTACCATTTTTTTTCCCGAGGGGTGTGGTAATCTGTTGCGTGCATATTTTGACGCACATATTACAAAAATCGATATGGCTATTTAATATGGAAAAGATATAGACATTCATTCATTTGTGTATGAAAATGCTGTCTATGGGGAAGGCTAGATAATCCATAATTGTTTTACCCTTTTGATTATAGGAGTAATCGTTCTTGATATTAATTCGGCGCATGGATATGACACCCTTGTCTGTACCTATTTCTTAGGGCCAGAAAATAGATTAATTTGCTTATTATGTTTATGGCCTGAATTCATATGTATTACATATTATTAGTACAAGTAGAATCAGTCCTATATTGTATATTTTGGATGGGTAGGCAGGACTATATTCTTGTTACACCGCTCTAGCGGAAGTAGGAGTTGTCTTGTCTAGTCGTGATGAGTTCCGATGTACCGTGACAATGGCGGGTACGCATTTTTCCAGGGCTGGTATATTCTTCAGTAAAAATGATTTTCGAAGTAGTTTTTCTTCTATAGGAGATTGTGTCTCTACTAGAGTTGTGTTAGAGACTCTCCTAATGTACGGTACCATGTATGATTCGGACTCCAGGTAATTCCAGTCCCTGTTTTGATGATCTCAGGTCGGTTAGGCCTAGCGGGAATTTTGTGCTTCGCAACGCTAGGGTCAAATTTGTATCGACGGAGATGACAGGCTCCATACTGTAATTATGTCTACGTGAGGTAACTGGATTACGGTAGATCTGTATGGAGGAACTTTATGAAATTATGCATATGTATTGCAAATTAACTTTGGCTTATATATATATCCTCCTGTGAGCGAGTGAGCGACAACTCAGGTAGGCGGCCATGTTACATTCCTGTCATCGCATTTTTTGGATCACTGTCTAAAGAACGGGGCATGTATCTTATTATTCGGACAGTGGCAAGGAGATCTCAATTTGGATAGAAACCCCTTATCGTGGTTTCACAATATGATAAACTGTGAATATAAAGCAACTTTAGTTACTTACCGATCCGCCTTCACTGACGCGCTTAGTCAGATAGGGGATGCGGCCATTGATGTACTACCTATTATTTATGAATGTGCCATGACATAGGATCTACTATGTATGCCTGCAAATTGATATGTCAACATACCCATGATTTACTCGTTATGTCCCAGTGTGAGCGTCCAAATAAACTGTGTAAACAAAGATTCCAGCAGTCTGCATTGGTGCCTTGTAGACACAAGTGAATGAGTGTTTAGATTGGTCAGAACACGAACAGTACACCATTCGCGGTAAACACACTCTACACTTCTACCCATATCTACACCATCCTGCGTCGGTTGAAGTGACCAAGTTTAGGGCCTGCTTCCCCTGGAGCCTTAGAGGGAAACTACTGTTTACAGCTGCCTTTGTCTTCCCTAACTTAGGACTAGGGTGAGTTACCCATTTACAGCTGGGTAGACTGGAGCATGCCTGATCTCGACAACTCTGTATACTACCATGGACACATACAGTAGTGGCACCACAAACAACATGCTACAGTGATTGATAGTGGAGCTTTACAGAAGAAAGAGAATACACCACACTTTACAGAAGGTTTACAGTATACAACTGATACTTCTTTACAGACTGACATTTTACAGTAACAGTGTGTGCAAGCAAACTTTACAATAACCTTAAATTATCTTTATTTTTGTTTACTTGGTAAACATCAGCATACTTAATTTCTTGTTTTTTCTCTCTGTGGGGTTGTTTAATTTTCTTTTCCCCCTCCCTTAATCAGCTTAGTCAAGGGATAACATTGAGAATAATAGGAATCTGTTCCTATACCCCATCAGTTAAAAATAAATCTCTCTTTGGGTTAATTACCTCTCTGATAGAAATTGTCTTTGGATTGGGTTTTCCTATACCAGAGGGGGTAAGGGGGGGGGGGGGGGGGGGGGGCCTATTGAAATACTATTTTTCTCTCCCCCCCCCCCTTGTCTGTAATTATTGACTTTTTAAATGTAACTTGATTGATGTTGTGATTTTGGTTTAATGATAATAAACGCCATAAACCTTTAATTACTGTGTCGGTCGACCCATTAACCCATATCTGATATACGTAGTTTGTATTCACGTCTGTGCGTTTGTATCACCAAACTGGTGTGTGTACATGTGTGTAGGGTAACTGGAAAAATTGTTTAGCCAGGAGAGTAAGGAGTCTACAGGTAAATAAATGTCGTAAGATAGGCGGAACTGGAGAAATTACACGATTCAGAGATTGTCCTTCCTCTTACCCCAGCACCCTTGTGAATCAACTACTCGTATTTCTTAACCCTTACTATAAATGGGTACCAGAGCTACTCTGGGAAGGTTAAGGCGGCCGGCGTGATGCCGACCACATCACCCCTAGTGTGCCGACGGTCAAGATAATATGGGCCTAACACCATATTCCCAATATGCCTCAATGGGCGTGTAACGGGTTCCTTTACCTTTTACTATAACTTAGTATTCACTATCATCCTCCACTCGGACGGGCCCACTATTTCTAAGACCTATCTCAGTAAAATTTACGACATTAAATGGGTTGCTCGCCGGGATTTTGAGCCAGATCTAGAAATTAGTACCACTTAATGGGTAGCTCCATTTGGATCTGATCTTAAAGTCTGAGTCTAACTCTAGATAGAGAGTGTTTGTGAGTTTGTCTTTGTGAAGATAGGGCATAAAAATAATTATACCCCTAGACAACGCTTTTAGTACTGGGTGTCGACCACACATATAGGATTGTTTTTTTTTCTTTCCATAGCAGCAGAGAGTTACGTAAAATTCGTTATTGTAAACACGCTTTGGCAGATATTTAAAATTTTTTTTTTTGTTTTAACAAAGATTGCTAGGACTCGTGATTGTGTAACAGTCACAAAGGTTTTGAAGTTAGCAGAGTTGAGCTAAGCAAAGGACGGCTAATTCTGATTTTTCTTAAATCTAGTTAATAACGTCCCTTCTCTTAACTGACTTCGGTGAGGAGAGTCTTGGGTGGAGTATTTTTTTTAGGAAAATTTTTTTTTCCTTAAATTTTTAAAAAATAAATATAAATTTTTTTAAAAAATATTTTTCTCTACCGATAGTAGTAGTAGATTTTTCTAGTTGTTAGCTGACCTACCATTTATTCCATTTATTGTGGCATATTCGTCTGCATTAAGAGCCTTAATTGCCAGATAATAGCAGCGATAGGTTAGAAAATTAATAACTGTAGGAGGTATCTCAGGTAATTTATTTTTGTCTGTTTTTCTTTCGTAAGCTGGTTAGAGTTTTTTTTCCCTCTCCTTCTTTTCTTCTTCTTTTCTCGAATTAGTGGCATTCAGTTCTTTGACATGGCTGAGCGCGCAAAACTTAGGGCGATGCTTAGAGAAAAAGCAAGGGAGACAGGATTGCAGGGAAAAGAAGTGACCGCGTTCGTCAATGAAGAACTTGACAGGTATGACGCGGAGAAGAAAGTAGCAGAAGCTAGGGAGAAGGAAGCACAAGATAGAGCAAAAGCTAGGGAGAAGGAAGCACAAAATAGAGCAGAAGCTAGGGAGAAGGAAGCACAAGATAAAGCAGAAGCTAGGGAGAAGGAAGCACAAGATAGAGCGGAGAAGAAAGAAGCGGAAGATCGTCAATTGGAACATAAGAAAATTGAGGCAGAGATGGAATCTCGCAGGGAAAGAGAGAAGGAGAGACAACGTGAGGAGAGAGAGAAGGAGAGACAGCATGAATTGGCGCTTAAGGCTTTAGAGAATCGGGGTGCTTCTACTTCCAGTAATGGAGAGCCGTCTTCAGCCCAGTCTCATTTAACTGGTCTCTCCAGCACTCAATCTTCCCAACTAACAGCGATGTCTTTTACCTTAGAATCTTTTCCAATCCCCAACGAGAAAATTGCCACTTTCCTAGAGAAATTTGAGAAAATTGCGAATCTGTATGGGTTAGAGTGAGTTCCCGGTGGTGCCTAAAACTTTCACAGGCCCTAAAAGGTACCGCTTATGATGTCTACGTGAAGCTGGGAAGCAGCCAAGATAACTACGACATGTTAAAGAAGGCTTTACTGGAGCGTTTCGAAATGACCGCTCGCAAATTTCTGCAAATGTTCAGAAACAGCCAAAAGGAGAGCACTGAGACATTTCAGCAGTTCTCTTCACGCCTGACGAGCTATTTGGCTAAGTGTATGGAACTTTCCGAGCTTCCCCTTTCATACGAAGGACTTCTAGAATTTGTCCTTACAGAACAAATAAAAAACACTATGTCGAACGAAACCCGCAGATTTCTAGCAGAACAAGGCGCAGTTAAGTTGGATGACATCCTCAATAAGGCGGCACGTTACGTAACCGCGTTGGCCAAACTTCCCAGCACAAAACGTAAACCTACAGATGAGCCTTTTCGAAGAAATAATCTAGTCTCCCCATTCTTCCAATTCTTCCCAGCACTATAACTAACGAGAAACCGTATCCCAGAGACCTCCCCAGGAGAAATAGAAATTCTACAAGACCCGATATTTCACCAACAACAACAATCCTGATCAACCTGCAAGGCCTACATCGCAGCCCGGCCACCAAGGTCAAGGCAAGGGAAAGACCCCTACAGCAAGGACCTCTGATCAGGGCAAGCACACCGGGCCAAATCGCATCGGATGCTTGCAAACAGCCTCGCAAGGAAGAGTCAATATCAATGATTCTCAACCTGAGGGGGAGATGCCCTCCACGCAAGGAACTGTTATTTTAAACGGTACTTCAACAACTTGTCTTTTTGACACTGGATTATCTTTTGACTGTATTGTCGCAAGGCACCTAGTCAAACCCGGTCAGGAGACAGAGGACACTGTCAAACTATATGGAGTTTTCAAGAGTGATGCACACAGGACGCTTCCTATCGCACTGGTGGAAATACGCTCTGATTTTGTCAGAGGTATTATTAAAGCGGCCATTATGGATGATCCTATCTACCCAGTTATCCTTGGATGTAGATATGTGTTTGTTGGGAGACCGAAATAGCCGATTGTGGCAGCATTAACCACAAGAGGGCAAACCCAGAAGGAACGGGAGCCTGCCTCAAATTTGTTGCCGAATGAACTAAAAGAGGCGCAACAAAAGGACCCTACTTTGGAGCCCTGCTTTAGAAAACTGCCCATGGCTAAGGACCCCAGACACCACGGAGACATCTTTTCGAAGGATGGCGTATTGTATAGTAGAACGGGCGACCCTGATCAAGGGAATAACCAGCTTCTAGCACCGACGCAGTACAGAAGCCAGATCTTAGAAATGGGACACTCTCTTCCCTTTACTAGACATATGAAACAAAACGCCCCTATTCAGCGAATATCGACTCACTATTGGTGGCCAGGAATGAACTCTGAGATTATCAGATACGTGAAATCCTGCGCCTAGTGCCAACGTGTGGCACCCAAGCAACGGACACCCTTTGTTCCCATGGGTGAAATGCCAATAGTGGGGACACCATTTCAACGGGTTGTACTCGACATTTTAGGACCCTTAGAAAGGACTAAAAGAAGGCACAGGTTTATCCTGACCTTAGTCGACACATGCACTTTGTGAGCCGAAGCTATACCGCTAACATACACGGATTCCAAGCATGTCGCAGAAGCCCTCGTGCAGATATTTACACGGTTGGGATTCTCTCAACAAGTTTTGACGGATAACAAATCCCCATACCGTAGCCTGTTGATGGAGGAGATCGTTAAGATCTTGAGGAACCAGCACAACAGTGGAGTGTGGAAGGTTTTCACGTGTTTGGTGAATACGAATGAAAGGGGTCAGTCAGAGAGAGATGTGTGTTGAGTCAGTAGTGTGTTGGGTTAGTAGAGAGTTGAGTCAGTAGAGAGTAAACAGGAGACAGCGAAGAGCGTAGAGAAGAGAAGGGTGGATGTCTATAGTAGTGCGCGAGTAGAGGGCCATAGTTGTGCAGTGGATGTATGTAGTAGCCTATGTTGTGGCTGTAGTTATTCTGAGGGTCAGAGGGATCGTAGAATACTCGGGATTTGTTATGTCTCCAATATTTGTAATGGCCCTGCGCCTATTGTGACATATTTGTGATATTATATATTCACGGAGATTGATATGTTGTTGGAGTTGGTGTATTACTCCTTATACAGTGAGCTAGGACGAGTGGTGTATAAGTGTTGTCTGATCGTCTACATCCACCCACAAACATCCTATCCGTCACAGACGTCATCATTAGTTGAACACACGACGCTATACCTCAGTCTCTAATGTCTCTGGTATTGACGTCATCATTAGTTGAGCACACGACGCTATACCTCAGTCTCTAATGTTTCTATTATTGACGTCACCATTAGTTGAAATCACGACGCTTTACCTCAGTCTCTAATGTCTCTATTATTGAGTCATCATTAGTTGAACACACGACGCTTTACCTCAGTCTCTGATGTCTCTATTATTGACGTCATCATTAGTTGAACACACGATGCTATACCTCAGTCTCTAGTGTCTCTATTATTGACGTCATCATTAGTTGAACACACGACGCTATACCTCAGTCTCTAATGTATCTATTATTGACGTCATCATTAGTTGAGCTCACGACGCTATACCTCAGTCTCTAATGTATCTATTATTGACGTCATCATTAGTTAAACACAAGACGGTATACCTCAGTCTCTAATGTCAAAAACCTACGTCATCCACCACCAACAATATTATAATAATTTTCAAAGCATTAAAGTGAGAAAATTTAAATATCTTGGACACAGAGAGAGAGAGAGAGAGAGAGAGAGAGAGAGAGAGAGAGAGAGAGAGAGAGAGAGAGAGAACGAAAAAACGAAGGAACGAACTTTATTTTCAAAGGGTTTAGAATTGGGCACGCAGGCCCGTCTAACATTCTGCCCTTCCTTTCTCTCATCTTCCATACTGAATCCATTTATTCTCACATGTATCTTAAATATTACTTAAATAATAAAATAACAATATAAAATAAAATCCCAACATTGTAACAGTACAATAACAGTTACACAGATTTACAGTACCTAATCATAATTAATATTAAACAGGACAAAATTATCTTTAAAACCTACATATGATGTTATGTAATTATTTAAGAACATAACGAAATTAGGGTGGCATATAATCTGCACTCATGATGTATTTGAAAAGTCTGTGATTGAATGAATATGGACTAAGAGTATTTTTTAAGTCGTGTGGAAGAGTATTTCACAGATGAGCAGCAGAAAAAGCTAAACTTTTCTTGAATAAGTCGAGATTAGGCTTTGGCATGTGTAATTTATTTAAGCTTTGACTGCGTCTGATGTATTTGAAAATAGGCCACAGATACGTTGGAGCATTATGTGACAAGATCTTGTGAATAAATTTGGCTTTGTTGAAGAGAAGGCGCTTTCTTAGTGGTAATATGTTAAGATATGTATATGCGTTTACACACTGTGTGAGGTTTTTGTTTGAAATTAGGCGCACTGCACGTTTTTGTAACGAATAGAGTCTTTTAATGTTGGACATGGTGCAGCCATCCCAAATTGTGGAACAATAGTCCAGATGTGTTTGTATCTGGGATGTATAGAACATTTTTCGTGTCTCCTCATCTAGGAAATGTTTGATTTTAGCTAACTGGTAAACTTATTGTGCCGTTTGTTTGGCCAGTGCTTGTACATGCGAATTCCAACTTAAATGTTGGTCAATTATGAGTCTGTTACACAGGGGTCGTCGTGTTTATAGTAGTGTTATAAATCCAGTGTTACCAAAGGGTTCTTCAGTGATTACCATTACTTTCATTTTTATCCCTTGTCTTTTTCAGTCAATTATGAGATCGTGCTAGTGATGTTAAATTACGCGAAGGTGGGATAGAATATTGGTCGACTTCATGATAGAATCAAATTCCAACGTTAGAGACTTGATAAGTCATTCATAGAGTCCACATGTATTTATTATATCACTTCCATACACGAACAGTTCATACATGGTCATTATGAAGAATTATACATAATAAGTTGCAGTTCATATTTCATATATTATTCCTTTACCAATCAGTCCTTTGTCTCGTAGCTTGAGAACATAATAGTCAGAACAACATAACTGTATGCACGCGTGGTTGGTAATTCCAACGACCGACAGTGAGATTATGCGTCTGGCATTAGAATAACTAAAGCGGAATGTTAATTCATCTTGACAAGGTTTAGTCACTTACTAAAATGTAACTTCATCTTTCTTCATCATCACATTGGACTGACCCATGTCCATTATTTAATACAATATAATCGTGCGGCAATACATGCCCGGCAATATAACATTCCAAGGACACGTCTTATCGGCTCGACGGTCGTCTAGAAAAAGGTCCCGTCTCTTGGTCACCGTGCGTGACTACTAACGCTGAAACGTCACAGCGTTCACTAGACTAATAATACTTTTACATTACATTACACGTTGTAACCCCTAAAATCGCATGCTGCTAACCTCTAGCAGACCATGCCAATTAATCTACCGTAACAATTCCCTGTCCACCGGGGGAAAAAAATCTATTAGATAGATTTTTTTTTTTCAAAAACCTATCTGAATGAATATCAAAAAATTTAACAATATCAAAAAAATTTAACCAAAAAAATGCGGCATATGGACTACGATGTTCTGTCTAGAACAAATGTCGTGGTCATGTTGACTAACTAACAGTCATCTAATATATTAATGATCATATTATAAATAAATGTTATACATAAATTTTATATGAACTAAAAGAGAATTGCTAATGTTGATATCTAATTAAATAATTAACTTAAAATATGTCGTAATGAAATGTCATGTCAGACTAATCTATAGAGTTAAAATTAAACTAATTAATTATATTGAGTGTGTAATAAGAATAAAGTTGTTGAAAATCTAATGTAAGAGAAATGAAATTATATGTTAAGGAGAGAAATAAATAAATGAAGAATAAAGTAGCGAAAGAAAGTAATGTGTAAATTTAACTTAGTTATGTGTGTTGGACATCAATTAAGTGTAGTATTAAGTTGTTAATACCTATCTAACTACTTCCAATAATAATATAGTATGTAATGTATCAACATCAATATTAACTATATAATATAATAGTTACATACAATAATAGTATATAAGAATCACGTGAGTTCTTATTTTTTTTCTTTCTTTCATTTATTTTCAAATTTCATTTTTTTTTTCATATTCATCTCACTTTTCATTTTAATTTTCATTATTTTAATGTACTTAATTAAAATTAATTAAAGTTGGATATGATGATCCATACGTAGGCTTGATCCTTGTGAATTACGATAAGAGAAGACTGTTTAAGTGTTCTGATTCAGAATAAGTATCGATATTCTTAACGTCCAAGAGTTCCTATCACAAGCTTCAATTAGTTCGAAATGTCATCAAGTATTAATATCAAAGTTGTTTCAACCAGTTTTATCCGGAACGGACACTAGCCAAAGTCCCGGCGTAAAATACGAACACACTGTCTCTTGATTTAGTTCATTTCGTTTTCGCACTCGTCTGTACAAGTTATTTAGTTGAATTGTAAGCAAAGGTTTATCTCAATGTTAAGAATTTCGCGATAGGGTTCAGTCTTCTGTGACACGTAATTTCGGTTGACGTATTAGAAAAGTGTCAGTGTTGATTACTCGACATCCAAAGGATTTCTGGATAGTGCGTCTGCGACGATATTGTCTGTCCCAGAAATGTACACAATCGTAAAGTTGAACGGTTGAAGGAGAATGGCGAATCTGGTGAGTTTTGGACTTTTATGATTCACCCGTCGTAGTGATGCTACGGCCTTCTGGTCTGTTTGTACTACGAAAGGGGCTCCTAACAGGAACTTCTCCAGTTTCGTTATCGCCCATACCACTGCCAAAAGTTCGTGGTCGACAGTTGAGTATTTGACTTCAGGTGGTTTCTGTTTGCGTGAGACGTACAAGTTTGGATGGAGGATGTCGTCATGATATTGGAGCAAACATGCGCCAATTCCGTAGTTACTCGCATCTGTGCGGAGAATAAACTTTTTGGAAGCATCAGGTAGTCTCAAAATTGGTGCGTTTGAAAATATATTAATTATTTGACGGAAAATTCTATCACATTGATCAGTCCATGTCACCTTCACTGGCATGTCCTTCTTTAATAATGAAAACAAGACAGCCGTGATAGATGACAAGTTAGGTACGAATCTACTGTAATATTGGACTAGACCTAACAAGCTTCTAACCTGTTTCTTCGTTTGAGGAACGGAAATGTTTAACATTTTTGAAACTGTACTGGGTAGTGTTCGGATATATCCTGCTCCAATAATGTGACCCAAAAAAGTTATTTCATGAAATGCCACTTGTAATTTTGTGGGTTTAGCAGTTAAATTGTTAGTTCTTAAGGTATCCAAAACGTATTCAAGACCCAAAAAATGTTCCTCAAAAGATGAACTAAATAAGCATATGTCTTCTATGTATGTAATAATGTCTGGTCTACCTGAAAAAATGTGTCGCATCATGCGAACAAAGGTAGCTGGAGCGTTAACAAGCCCAAAAGGCATAACATTCCACTGGTATAGACCTTGCGGAGTGGAAAACGCTGTGTAGTATTTAGCTTTTTCGGTTAGTGGTATCTGCCAATAACCTTTAGTTAAGTCTATCTTAGTGAATATAGTTGCTGTCGATAGACGTGGCAGTAAGTCGTCGAGAAGTGGATGTGGTTCGCTATCAACTATCGTTTGTGCATTTAATTTTCTATAGTCGACGCATAGTATAATGTTATTGTCCTTCTTTCGGACAATAACTAATGGAGAAGAAAATGGGGAATTACTAGTTTCAATAATTCCTAAAGATAACATCTGTTCAAGTTCATTAGTAGTTTTAGTAAGAAAGTGTAGAGGAACAGAATATGGATGTACCCGAATTGGAGTATTATCATTAAGAGTGATGTCATGACTAATGACTGATGTGCGACCTGGAACGTCGGTCAACACATCTGGGTAAGATTGTAGAAGTTCAGCAATCTGTTGATGCTGTTGCGGTGTAACCGACGAAGAGATGGTTACGTCACGCCAAGATTCACTAGGCTGTACTGCAGGTACAGGTAATGCTAACTGTACCTCAGGAAAAGAAGATTCTTCTTCCTGGATAACAGACAAATTAGAATAGTGACATCTAGGTACGAAAGTGTCCTCTAGTTCATGAAAAATAGCTTGTAGATGTTCAGGTCGAGTATGAAATTGTTTGAGCATATTTATGTGAAATATTTTGTGATGTCCCTTAATGTCCAGGACATAATCAACATCAGAAATCTTATTGATAACCTGGTATGGACCGTTCCATGAGATGAGTAATTTATTATTGTTATGTGGCAATAACACATAAGCTTGATCTCCTGGAAATAATTGACGTAATCGTCTACTATTGTTTTGGAAAGTTCTAGCTTTCGATTTAGCAGCCTCAGATGAAGCTGTTGCCATTTTACAGGCATCAATAATGTTATTCCGGAGATTAATTACATATTCATAAGATGACTGGGTATCCTGAGTCATCTCGGAGTCGATCAATAAGTCTTTTATTAGTCCCATAGGACCTCTTGGCGGAGCGCCAAAGACTAACTGAAACGGAGAAAAGCCAGTTTGTTCATGTGGCACCTCTCGATAAGCGAATAACACGGCTGGGAGTACTCTGTCCCAGTCCTGTGGATGGTTAACTGTAACTTTATGTAACATTTGTTTGAGTGTGCGGTTAAGTCTTTCTACAGCACCATTACTCATTGGGTGATAAATGCTGCTGAGATTTCTATCTATTTGCCAAGTCTTCATTACTTCAGTCATAGTCTCAGATATAAATTGAGATCCATGATCTGACAAAAGTTTTCTAGGAAAACCTACTCTAGAGAAGATTAGGTGTAGTGCATCAGCTACATCTGTGGTGGTGGTTGTTTTTAATGGGATGGCTTCTGGCCATCGTGTGCATAAATCGATGCACGTGAGAATAAATCTATGTCCTCTGGCTGATGGTAATAGTGGGCCAATAATATCAATGACCATCTTGTCAAAGGGTCTCACAGATATGTCACAAGCCTGAATAGGCGCCGTGTGAAAGGCTCCTCGTGCTTTCACTTCTTGGCATATCGTACAGGAGCGTACGTAATGTGAAATATCTCGTGATACTCCCGGCCAAAAAAAGAAGATAATACTCGTGAACGTGTCCGAGTATATCCCATGTGACCTGCGCACTTAGAATCATGTGCGTGTTGAAGTATGTACCGTCTAAAAGCAAAAGGTACCATGACCTGTTGTCTTACTTGAGTTTTATCCATAAAACATCTTAATAAAATGTCATTTTTAATAATAAACCAATGATTATTATTATTGTTTATAACAAGATTGTCAACTTTGTTGACCAATGCAAAAAATTTTGTTAATGACCTGTCTTCCCTCTGTTTTGCAGCGAAGGATACTCGGTCAATAGCAGAATGAACCTCGATACTTTCATGTTTGTCTGTTTCCTTGTTTTCCGTGTCCATATTATCTAATTGTTTTGTATGTGCTCTGGTTATTACTGCATTTCCTATGTATAGATTATCTTTTTCCCATTTGATAATATCTTCCGGTGTGCAATCTTTACTTCCGTGTATACATCCCACCATAAGGTCGGCAATTGGATTTCTTAACATGCATGCTTTAACGTTGCCTGTGAAAAAAGGTGTATCAATATGTATAATTGCAGTTGGATAATATTCTATAGTTCCACCAAAGGTCATACACCTGACATGTTCTCCAGTTGCACAATTTGGATGAACAAGTGTCTGACGGATTCCGATCGTGGTCGATCCCGAATCTCTTAAAACTGAGACGACTGATCCATTAACTTTTCCTCTGTTGAAGATCAGCGAGCCTGTTCCGTCATTGACTGCTAGACTGACTTCTGGTAGAATGTGTCCGCAGTTCAGAACTGTCTCTTTCGCCTTCTGAAATATAAGATTACATGTTAGGCAACTATTTGCCACGTTATAATTCATTGCAAAACAAGTAGACGAAGACTGTATTTTGTCATTAGTAGATGAACTCTGAACCCCAGGGGTTGTAGCAGTAGTAACAGCTGCCCCTGTATTATGATTATAATTTGTCGATCTACGAGAATGAGAACGATAACGAGAATAATCAGTTGAATTATCTCGTTGTCCTCTATTGTAACTGTTATCTCGATGTCTCGAGTTATAATTATCGCTATTGTTCCACTTGTTACCATTATTATAATTATATGACCGATTATAACTTGAGTTACGTGGATTACTGTTGTATCTGGGCTGAGGTGAATAATTTCTGTTTTGTGGTCTTCCTCTATTAAAGTTATTGTTATAACTATTACGCCCCTTATGAAAATTAATATCATAGTTTCCCTTGAACCTACCTCTGTCCACACTGTGTGTTCTGGGTTTGTTATTACTATGATATGCCATATTGGAGGCTACAGGAAGTGGTTCTCTTATTAACGAGCCAGAAATGTTAGCATTCGGATGAGCGGTGCAGTAATTTAAAGAAATTTTTTCTAACTCATCAATAGTTTCTGGTTTCCGTTCTTGCAGATAAGCAAAGAATGGTGGGCTGACAGATGATAACACTTTATCCCTCAATAACAAATCGACTAACTTGTCGTAAGATTTGTTGACACCTGCCAGTTTAACCCATCTGTTAAAAGTATTGCGTATGTTAGCAATAAACCCTGTGAAGTCTTTATTATTATCTGGCAACAAACTTTTGAAACGTAATCTACATGCCTCTTCGTTCAAATGGAACCGACGTAATAACAACGTCTTAATGGCCTCATAGTCTGTGGCTAATGTCGGATCAATATTTTGTGCTGCACTTGCAGGTTCTCCATCCAGAAATTCTTTGAGTTTAAGTGCCCATGCTGTTTTGTCAAGGTTATTGACCTTACATATATCCTCAAAGCGCGCCAGCAATGATGATAGGTCATCCACGTGTAATTTGAAAGGTGGTAGCTTAAAGTAATAATTGCCCTTAAGTCGGTTGGAAGAAGATCCCGATTGAGCATTATCATTTTGGCTTGCTGCAGCACCCTGCGAATTAAGTTTTGCTGTTTCCAATTTAAGCCGTTGCAATTCCATTTCTTGCTGCAGTATGATTTCCTGTCGTTTCAATTTATTCTCTTCTTCAATCCGTAGGATTTCATCTCTTGCCATCTTTCTTTCTTCTTCTTGTCTTAATTCTTCTTTCTCTGCCTTAGCAATAGCTTTCTTTTCAGCCTCTTTTCTTTCAAGTTCCTCCATCTCTGCCTTATATTTTGTAAGTTGTTGTTCCGCAAATTCCAGGAGTGCATCTCCCTTTTTATTACAATCTTTTCCAATTTTAATGAAATGATCCAAGGTAAGCATTCTTGAAGTTGAATTATTTACGTATTCAATTACTTATGTCTGGTAATCACTACTAGAATATATGTCGATATTCTAATTACTTAACAAATGAATAATCAATATAAGAAATTGCAATATTCCTGTACTGTTATTTATAAGTTCCACAAATCTATAATATGTTGTAAAAATATTATATATATACCCACTAATATCTATAATAAATAGTTATGATAGTTAGTTATATCAGGTGCCGAAATTATATTGTGCACTTAATATTAGTATCCAATAATTATGTGTTATATCCCTAAATAATTAGGTTATTTAATCTTAATAGTTATTAAGTTCACACTGTAGTACTGAGAAAGTGTACTAATTAACATTAAATATGTCTTAATATGTTATAAAGTTATAATAATTAATCATGGTATATTATGCCATAATCATGAGCTATAAAGTGCATTGCCCATTTCTTGGACCACTACTGCAAAGATGTGCAAAGTCCCTAATTCCTCCTTAAAAGTCATAAAAATTTAATCATATTCATCTACACTATTATTAATGAAGAAATTATAGCATTAATATTAAATTATAAAAGGATGAAATGAAGACAAACAATACAATGTGTTAATCAAGGATTACAGAACAGTATTACCATACGACAAGACATTTTCACAATAAAAAATGCATTTATAACTAAGTGGTATAAAACGGAAGTGAGAGATTAAGAATGAACTGAATAGAAAACTAACCTGCGTACACAAAAATTAGTGACGTATACATGGACTCATTGACGATTGTACAAAAAATATAAACTGAATGATAGTAAGGTCAGAAAAAACACGATAGGTTACAAACATTGTTACAAAACTGAATAAAAATTAGAACAAAATACACTAGAATACCCCAATTATAACTAGACTGGACATCTAACATGCAAGGTCAATTAATTGCAATTACGAACGAACGAAAATCATCGGAAGGTCGTCGATGGGTTCTTCGTTAAAAGCAATTAACTAACGGCCTTAAGGAACATTCAGAATGAATATCGGCATCCTTAGAGCCATGTTATTCATTCAGAATCGCCACCCATCCATACCCACGAATAAGGGACAACATCAACGGAAAAAACAGATATGACATAGATATATAATAAATAGCAAGGACATGCCTGCACAGCGAAATGGACTTTGTATTGTGTTTTATGACGGACAATCGTCCTAAGTCTAAACTTATCTTTAAAAGGCTCCGGCGATGTCAAGTTCATCAACGGCCTAGATCAATGCCTAGTACTGTTTGCTCTTGATTGATTGACAACCGTATTCAATCGTTTGGTCTTCTTGATAAGGTAAATCTTCATCAACTTGGAAGGCGTTGACGGTTGTACTTTCAGAGCGTGGCATCTACGCATGATGTTGTGACGTCAGATTTAACCTTCGTAGTCATGTGTTGAACGTCGTTTTTATTCATCATGTGACTTTCTTGTAATGGTAAACAGTCTGTAAAAGCATGTAAACAAGAAAAAAAATTTTCCTTTTTTTCTTTCGTTCAGCGATGGCCAACTAATTCTTTCTTTCGTTCCACATCAATGGCCAACAGTGTTACACGGGGGTCGTCGTGTTTATAGTAGTGTTATAAATCCAATGTTACCAAAGGGTTCTTCAGTGATTACCATTACTTTCATTTTTATTCCTTGTCTTT
Organism: Oreohelix idahoensis; assembly: GCA_024509875.1. NCBI lineage: Eukaryota > Metazoa > Mollusca > Gastropoda > Stylommatophora > Oreohelicidae > Oreohelix > Oreohelix idahoensis. The sequence continues at coordinate 222,055 of JAMPIV010007234.1, read as the reverse complement.
TTCAGTCAATTATGAGATCGTGCTAGTGATGTTAAATTACGCGAAGGTGGGATAGAATATTGGTCGACTTCATGATAGAATCAAATTCCAACGTTAGAGACTTGATAAGTCATTCCTAGAGTCCACATGTATTTATTATATCACTTCCATATACGAACAGTTCATACATGGTCATTATGAAGAATTATACATAATTGTTGCGTGCATATTTTGACGCACATATTACAAAAATCGATATGGCTATTTAATATGGGAAAAATATAGACATTCATTCATTTGTGTATGAAAATGCTGTCTATGGTAAAAGCGAGATAATCCATGTTTGATTCACACTTTTGATTATAGGAGTAATCGTTCTGGATATTGATCCGGCGCAAGGATATTGCGCTTACGTTTGTACTTATTTTTTAGGGCCAGAAAATATATTAATTTGCTTATTGTGTTTATGGCCTGAATTCATATGTATTACATATTATTAGTACAAGTAGAATCAGTCCTATATTGTATATTTTGGATGGGTAGGAGGGACTAGATTCTTGTTATTCCGGTCTAGCGGAAGTATGAGTTGTCTTGACAAGTCGTGATGAGTTCCGATGTACCGTGATAATGGCGCGTACGCACTTTTCAAAGGGCTGGTAGATTCTTGAGGAAATATGATTCATGAAGTGGTTTTCTTCTAAAGGAGATGGTATCTCTACTATAGTTTATGTTAGAGACTCTCCTAAGGTACGGTACAATGTATAATTCGGACTCCATGTATTGCCAGACCCTATATTGATGATCTCATGTCGATTCGACCTAGATGGAACATTGTGCTTCGTATCGCTAGGGTCGTGTTTTGTATCGACGAAGATGACAGACTTTCCTGCAGCGGTTATGGCTACGTGAATTAACCTGATCACCGTAGAGCTGTATGGAAACATTTATGAAATCATTTATATACCCATTATAAATTAACTCTGGCTTATATTCTCCTTCCTATGAATGAGTGAACGACAACTCAGGGAGGCGGCCATGTTAGATTTCGGTCATCATATGTTTTGATCACTGCCAAGAGAACAGATTATTTATCCTATTATCGGACAGTGACAGGGAGATCTCAATCTTGCTAGAAACCCCCTCTTTCGTGGTTTCATAATATATGCTACAAACTATGGACGTCAAGTAACTTTAGTTATTTACCGATCTGCCTTCACTGACGCGTTTAGTCAGATAGGGGGATGCGGCCATAATGTATCATGACAATTGAACTTTTGATGTACTGCCCATTATTTCTGAATGTGTCATGACTTCAGATCTGCTATGTATACCTACAAATTGATATGTCAACATACCATGATGTACTCGTATGTCCCAGTGTGTACGTCTGAATAAATTGAGTAAACAAAGATTCCAGCAGTCTGCATTGGTGCCTTGTAGACACAAGTGTATGAGTGGTTATATTGGTCAGCACACGAACAGTACACCATTCGCGGTAATCACACTCTACACTTCTACTTCATACATACACCATCCTGCGTCGGTTGAAGTGACCAAGTTTAGGGCCTGCTTCCCCTGGAGCCTTTGCCTTCCCTAACTCAGGACTAGGGTGAGTTACCCATTTACAGCTGGGTAGACTGGGGGCATGCCTGATCTCAACAACACACCACTCTTCCTTACAGAGCATACAGACTGACACTTTACAGAGTGGAAAGAAGAAAAGAAACTTTACAGTGGCGAGCCAGATTCCTGGGTCCAGCTTACGCAGTTTTGTGTTGAGAATCACAGTTTACAGCTGAAAAAACATTTGTTTGACCACATCAACACCAGTAGGACAGCTATACAGTCGATGTCAGCTTGACCTGTATTACCGATAGGATGCTGTATCTAGGTCAGCGCTTGTTGACAGTTTTTCGCTGTACAGACAGTATTACACAGGACAGTGGTATCAAGTGTAGAAAATATCTGGAGCAGTATTGTTGACATTTCTCAACGTACAGAAGAATCACAGTGTTGTTGAACATAAAGTGCATAGTTCATCGTTGGATCTTCATATGCTCAACAGAGAAAAATTGACAGTGTAATAGTTTAAAATTAAATCTATTACTGAATAAAGTGGCAAGTTATTAGTATTAAAATAAACTGTGCCTGCTTTACAACACTATACCTGCAACACATTCCATTCATGACATAAATTATATTGTATGCTATATGCTATTTATGCTTACATGTTATTTGTTATGTATTAAATTAGTTTATGTTCTGTGTGACTAGTACAAGGTATGCCGAGTGACATTGGTCTGGTACTAGTATTCTATAGGTACACATTTTCTTAATTGGAAATTTGTTAGCAACAATTTGCTGCTATTTCTGTTAGTTGTGATGAGGTGTTCTTTTCTTCGTTGTTTTTGTTAATAATTTTGTGTTCCTTAGTTTTGTTTGATTTGTTTGTATAATTGTAGGTCTCATCTTTTCTATTTTTGATTTCTTTACACCCTTATGTTTATACACTGTGGCGTATTTGTCTTGTTATATTATGGCAGTTATCATCACGGTTTCTGTGATCATTTTTTTTTTCATTTCTCCTATTTAATTTAATTTGATCTCTGCAAATGTGTTCATATTGTCTTTTCTTGTTTGTCCTTTGTAATGTCTTTAGTTGACATATGACGTATAGTGGTATACACTGATAGTATAGTACAGATCAGTACTTTATGATTGTTATTATTATAAAACAAAATGTACAAGACCTTTGTAAGGCTTGTCTCCCAAAGTGATTGGTAAAGGGAAATATTTTTTCCACAGGTACCCAAGTGATCTTTGATTACATTGAGATATACAAGACCTTTGTAAGGCTTGTCTCCCACAGTATTTGAGATACAGTTATTGTTGTCCACAGGTACTCAAGTTATCATTGGTTATTATAAACCATACAAGTTTGGACTAAGACTAAGTCTATGGTATAGACTTGTCTCCCATTAAAGTGAAATAGGGTAATTTATTTACTTTTTCAGGTTTCTGATTTAAGAAGACAATATGTCTACATTAGATTATTTCATTGCACAAGGAAAATCTCTTGATAAGACTGGAAAAGACTTAGAACAATGGGCTGTTGCTCAATATGACAAAGCATTAGCTGCAGAAGAGAAAAAAACTGCTGCTGCTGTTGAAGAAAGAAAAGCTGCTGCTGAGGAAAAAAAAGCTGCGGCTGAGGAGAGAAAACTTCAAATAGAAGAAAAAAAAGCTGCTGCAGAAGAAAGGAAAGCTCTAGCTGAAGAAAAAAGATTAGAAAAAGAAGCTGATACTGCTGCTGAACTTAAGAAATTGCAGATGCAAGTGGAGGAAAGGAGATTTGAGGCAGAACAGAAGAAATTAGAAGTTGCTGCAGAACAGAAAAAATTAGAAGTTGCTGCAGAACAGAAAAAATTAGAAGTTGCTGCTGCTGCAGAACAGAAAAAATTAGAAGCTGCTGCTGCTGCAGAACAAAAAAAATTAGATAGAGAAGCTGAAGAGAGAAAAGCAATAAGAGAACATGAGTTTGAATTAGAGAAATTAAAATTGACATGTATGAGTAATGTTAATCAGGCATCTGGTGGTAATGGTAAACCCTTTGTGTACAAGGTCAAGGTACCAGCGTTTAACCCTACCAGTGATGACATAACATTTTGGCTTTCTAGATTTGAACGGGCTTGTCGATCTCATAATGTTGACAAATCACAGTATGTGAATCAGTTGTCTGAAAATCTAAAAGGGGAGTCTCTGAGTAAGTTATATTTTGTTGAAGAGGCCGACAAAGATAATTATGATGCTGTTAGGGCAGCTTTGATAAAGAGATATCAGCTGTCTGAGGAAGGTTACCGTCTTTTGTTTAAAACAATGAGACCTGAGGTAGGTGTAGAATTCTCAGATTTCATCTCAAAAGCACGAATTACACTTTCACGATGGATTGAATTATCCAAAACAGAGAAAACATTTGATGGTCTTACGGATTTATTGCTAAGAGACAAGGTCATGTCTTCTGTAAATAAATCATTCCTAGAGTTCTTACATGAGCGTAAACCTGGTACAATAAAGCAAATGGAAGAATATTGTGACCAGTATGCCACGGCACACCCTGACATGATTCTTAGTAACTCTAACATTAAAGAGAGTATGCCAGTTGCTTCGGCAACAGAATATAATCAGAATTACTCACACAAATTCCAAGGAGCTAAAAATAAATTTGATAAAAAGGTTAATTGGAATAAGTATCAAAACCAAGATAACCACTCAAATCAGGGTTCTTCTTCGAAGAACTGGAATCGGGCTGATAGTCCTCGACACGCGAGGGGTACCCATAATGTTAGAAATTCTCGGAAAGGGAGTAGCTATAGGAACTACCCAAGTGCTTCATGGAGACAAAAGAAACAATATTACAGGGATACTCAATATAACGAGCATGATGATTATGATCATGAATATTATGATTCAAACCCAAATAGGGGTTATAACAGAGGCAATAATAATTATAGAGACAATTATAACCGAGGTAGATCACAACACAAAAGACATGGTAAATCGTATTACCAGGCTAACTCTGCACAACAGGAGTTCCACGACACCGATAATCAGAATAATGATAAAAAAGACTCCAACAGTGTAGCAAATTCCGCTTTCGATTTTGCTAGAGCATCTGAGTGTTCGCAATGCAAAACATTATTCGATCCAACCACAGTGTCTACTTTAAGCTGCGGTCACCCGCTTCCCGCTCTCCATGCGTCAATTGCGCATAATGGAAGGGGTGCTCTTGTCTTTAATAGGGGCCTAATAGATGGTACTCCGGTATCAATTCTTTTCGATTCGGGGTGCACTACCATTGGAGTGAGGCAATCACTCGTAAATCCTTCTCGAGCTACAGGCAATATAGTCAAATGTGTAACATTTGGTGGCACATTGGAGAAGTACTCCACTGCCATTATCAATATTGCTACGCCTTTCTTTACAGGAGAGGTGCAAGCATGTCTCTTGCCGAATCCGATCGCTGATCTTATCATCGGTCGCATTCACGGGGTGAAAGAATGCACTCCACAGCAAATTTCTAATTGGGAAAATGTTAATATGCAATCGGCTAATGCAGTAATCACTAGGGCTCAAGCTCTTAATATGCCACAATCTTCACATTCTGAAGATAATGATGCGCAGATCCGAGATGATCCCTTGGAGATTTCCCACGATTCCTTTATCAAACAGCAGGAAGATGATCCTACTCTAAAGAAATTCTTTACTCTGGCAACAAAAGGTGATCCGAATAAGGATACTAATCGTAAATCTTGGATTACGATGAAGAATGGCGTACTTGTACGTATGGTACAAGACTCCGCTAAGTCCATTCATTCTCAAATCCTTGTGCCTAAAAATATGAGAGTTAAAATCTTACAGCACGCTCATGATTCGCAATGTGCTGGACATATGGGTTTTTCCCGTACTAAAGCTAGAGTTCTTCAATCTTTCTTTTGGCCTGCTGTGAATAAGGACATACGAATCTATTGTCGATCTTGTAAAGTATGTCAAGAGATTAAATCCAGAGGTCCACGCCATGATGCACCTATTCAGGCTGCAGACATTCCCATTCGGCCATTTCAAAAAATGGCGATAGACATCATTGGTCCATTTAAGATAAAGTCTGCTAGAGGACACCAATTTATTTTGACGTGTGTTGATATGTGCACACGTTGGCCGGAGGCTGTTCCTCTAAAGAGCATAACTACTGCTGATGTCGCAGATGCTCTTTGGTTAATATTTTCTCGTCTGGGGTTTCCAGCAGAAATATTATCCGACCATGGTACCCAACTCATATCGGATACCATGTCTCAAGTAATGTCGACTCTGAAGATAGAGAGATCGCTGAGTAGTATTTATCATCCTATGTCCAATGGGATGGTGGAACGTTTGAATAGAACTCTGAAAAACCTACTAGGTAAGATAACGGAAGATCATCCTCAGGATTGGGATAGGGTTTTACCCGCGGCTCTCTTTGCATATAGAGAGGTCGCCAACGAACATACAGGATTTTCTCCCTTTGAACTTGTCTTTGGCGCGAAACCGCGAGGTCCTATGTCCTTACTTCATGATCTTATAACTGCTGATAATATTGTCGATGACACAAAATCCTCTTATGAATATGTCATCGCACTTAGACACAAGATTATTGAAGCATGCAAATTGGCAACTGCTTCTTCTGAATTTGCGAAACAGAAGGCAAGGGAATTTGCCAATAAAAAGAGATGTTTGCGTCAACTTTGTCCAGGTGACAAAGCATTTGTCTTGCTACCTTGTAGGGAAAATAGACTTCTCATTTCTTGGAAAGGTCCGTACGATATAATATCAAAAGTTTCCGATGTTGACTATATCGTCGATATTGACGGGAAGCGTAAAACCTTCCACATCAACATGCTCACGGAATTCCATGAACGTCCTGATTATTTACAACCTGTTTTCCAGGCAACGGACGATTTTCCAGTCCAACATGGACAGTACTCATCTCTGTCAGTAATACAGGATGAGGAAACGAGTTTCTCGGATGTAAATTTACCTTTTCCAATGATTCCTCTTCACTCTAATGAATCATGGAAAGATGTTGCAATTTCTCCAGAATTATCTCCAGGAGAGCAGAAACAAGTTTCTACTTTGTTAGAACAATTTCAGGATGTCCTTACTGACATTCCTGGTCAAACGGATGTCATTCAACATGACATTATTCTTACTGACCATAGTCCTATAAGAGTCAGACCGTATCCTATCCCGATACATTTTCAAGCACAGGTAGAGAAAGAGTTCGATGAGATGATAGAGTTAAAAATTATTGAACCATCCACATCAGCATATTCTTCGCCGATGGTTATATTACGGAAAAAAGACAATAACATACGTCTTTGCGTGGATTATCGCAAATTGAATCAAGTGACTAAATTCGATGCAGAACCTATGCCTTTACTAGAAGAGCTACTTACGAGACTATCGAATTCTCACTTCTTTACTAAACTCGATTTGTCTAAGGGATATTGGCAAGTTCCACTATCCGAACACGCCAAACCGTTTACTGCTTTTTCGACGCCTAGGGGTCTATTCCAATGGAATTTCATGCCTTTCGGTCTTATGAACGCCCCTGCAACATTTGTACGCATGATGCGTCGAATCCTATCTCATCGCTCAGATGTCATTGCGTATCTTGATGACATCTGTCTTTTCAGTGATACTTGGAACGATCACTATAATGGTATAAATGAACTATTGTCTATCTTACGCGAGCATAACCTGACAGCGAAACCATCGAAAGCATGTATTGGTTTTAGCGAAATATCTTTCTTAGGACACCGTGTTGGTCATGGGTTCCTAAAAACAGAAGACCATAATACAAGTAAGATACTTAACATTTCTATTCCTAAGACTAAAAAGCAAGTACGAAGTCTCTTAGGTCTAATACAATTTTATGGACGATTCATCCCGAACCTGTCCTCCATTATGTCACCTCTTTCTTCCTTGCTAAAGAAAGGGTCTCCTAATGTAGTCCATTGGACTCAAGAATGTCAATCCTCTTTGGATAAGGTTAAAACTATGTTTTCTACTTCACCTATCCTAGTATTGCCTTCTAAGGATAAGACATTTATTCTTCGTAGTGACGCTTCATCCACCGGGATTGGAGCTGCACTAATGCAAGAGTACTCTGGAACTCTGCATCCTGTGATGTATATTTCTCTGAAATTAAATGCCGCAGAGAAGAATTACTCGGTCCTAGACCGTGAATTATTGGCTATGGTTTGGTCAATCCTTAAACTGCAAAGATTTCTTCTGGGCGCGCATTTCATTGTGGAAACTGACCAGAAAGCTCTTACGGCTATTCAGAGTAAAAATCTGAAGAGCGCGAGATCAACGCGATACGCGATTGCTCTACAGCCATTTCATTTTTCGGTGCGAGCTATCCGTGGGTCAGAAAATGTGATGGCAGATATTTTGTCTAGATGCCCACATGATTCATAACTGTTATACAACTTTGATACAGTTGTTTCTATGTTGAAATGCGTACACATATGTAATATATCATATATTGATTGTAACACTACTTAGCGGTTCATTGATATTTATTCAAAGCTGATCTTTCAATGTTTTTCGTCTTTGATGATCATGATGTTAAGATATCTTAGATGAAATTTATGTATAAACTAATGTGGAAATTGGGTCATTGCTAATATTGTAGTATGCGTTGGTGACACCTCTCTGGAAATATTAATACTTAGAGAAGTACCTTCTCTAAGGTCATAAAACTTATGCTTATCATCTGCGCATTGTTATTGGTGCGTTGTGAGCCTATTGTATGTTGTTCCTAGATGTGTTTCAAAAAAAAAAGTACCATTTTTTTTTTCCCGAGGGGTGTGGTAATCTGTTGCGTGCATATTTTGACGCACATATTACAAAAATCGATATGGCTATTTAATATGGGAAAAATATAGACATTCATTCATTTGTGTATGAAAATGCTGTCTATGGTAAAAGCGAGATAATCCATGTTTGATTCACACTTTTGATTATAGGAGTAATCGTTCTGGATATTGATCCGGCGCAAGGATATTGCGCTTACGTTTGTACTTATTTTTTAGGGCCAGAAAATATATTAATTTGCTTATTGTGTTTATGGCCTGAATTCATATGTATTACATATTATTAGTACAAGTAGAATCAGTCCTATATTGTATATTTTGGATGGGTAAGAGGGACTAGATTCTTGTTATTCCGGTCTAGCGGAAGTATGAGTTGTCTTGACAAGTCGTGATGAGTTCCGATGTACCGTGATAATGGCGCGTACGCACTTTTCAAAGGGCTGGTAGATTCTTGAGGAAATATGATTCATGAAGTGGTTTTCTTCTAAAGGAGATGGTATCTCTACTATAGTTTATGTTAGAGACTCTCCTAAGGTACGGTACAATGTATAATTCGGACTCCATGTATTGCCAGACCCTATATTGATGATCTCATGTCGATTCGACCTAGATGGAACATTGTGCTTCGTTTCGCTAGGGTCGTGTTTTGTATCGACGAAGATGACAGACTTTCCTGCAGCGGTTATGGCTACGTGAATTAACCTGATCACCGTAGAGCTGTATGGAAACATTTATGAAATCATTTATATACCCATTATAAATTAACTCTGGCTTATATTCTCCTTCCTATGAATGAGTGAACGACAACTCAGGGAGGCGGCCATGTTAGATTTCGGTCATCATATGTTTTGATCACTGCCAAGAGAACAGATTATTTATCCTATTATCGGACAGTGACAGGGAGATATCAATCTTGCTAGAAACCCCCTCTTTCGTGGTTTCATAATATATGCTACAAACTATGGACGTCAAGTAACTTTAGTTATTTACCGATCTGCCTTCACTGACGCGTTTAGTCAGATAGGGGGATGCGGCCATAATGTATCATGACAATTGAACTTTTGATGTACTGCCCATTATTTCTGAATGTGTCATGACTTCAGATCTGCTATGTATACCTACAAATTGATATGTCAACATACCATGATGTACTCGTATGTCCCAGTGTGTACGTCTGAATAAATTGAGTAAACAAAGATTCCAGCAGTCTGCATTGGTGCCTTGTAGACACAAGTGTATGAGTGGTTATATTGGTCAGCACACGAACAGTACACCATTCGCGGTAATCACACTCTACACTTCTACTTCATACATACACCATCCTGCGTCGGTTGAAGTGACCAAGTTTAGGGCCTGCTTCCCCTGGAGCCTTTGCCTTCCCTAACTCAGGACTAGGGTGAGTTACCCATTTACAGCTGGGTAGACTGGGGGCATGCCTGATCTCAACAACACACCACTCTTCCTTACAGAGCATACAGACTGACACTTTACAGAGTGGAAAGAAGAAAAGAAACTTTACAATAATAAGTTGCAGTTCATATTTCATATATTATTCCTTTACCAATCAGTCCTTTGTCTCGTAGCTTGAGAACATAATAGTCAGAACAACATAACTGTATGCACGCGTGGTTGGTAATTCCAACGACCGACAGTGAGATTATGCGTCTGGCATTAGAATAACTAAAGCGGAATGTTAATTCATCTTGACAAGGTTTAGTCACTTACTAACCTGTAACTTCATCTTTCTTCATCATCACATTGGACTGACCCATGTCCATTATTTAATACAATATAATCGTGCGGCAATACATGCCCGGCAATATAACATTCCAAGGACACGTCTTATCGGCTCGACGGTCGTCTAGAAAAGGGTCCCGTCTCTTGGTCACCGTGCGTGACTACTAACGCTGAAACGTCACAGCGTTCACTAGACTAATAATACTTTTACATTACATTACACGTTGTAACCCCTAAAATCGCATGCTGCTAACCTCTAGCAGACCATGCCAATTAATCTACCGTAACAGAGTCCTAGTGTTTTATTTTCATTTACATTTTCAATTAAAGAGGTTCCAATGTAGAGCTGAAGTGTTGTATTCGGTGAGTTTTGTAATTTTTGTCTAGTTGATATTATCATACATTTTGTTTTAATGATATTTATTTGCATGCAGTTTTCATTGCTCCACTTAATAAGATTGTCTGTGTCGCTTTGTAATAATATTTCTAGCGTGTTGTACCTTTTATCACTAGTATAAATGGTAAAATGATTTTTCTTTTCTTTGCGAATTAAATATTGAACCTTGTTCCTGTATACCCATTATAGAGAGATAGAGGGAGGGAGAGAGAGGACGTTAAATGGTGGTCTGAGCATGAACTTCGACCTAACCTGTATGGACAGGATGATATGTGAGTTTACACATTCGGCCCATTTTACACAAGAATCAACCCGTTCAGTACATGTTTATTTGTAAGGAACAACACTGTTCATCAGTTACACAGACAGACATAAAACAAAATGTGTTGACATCTCGACAGCCGTAATCAGCTACCATCACGAGGCTAGCCAACCAGATAATCTGATGACAGAGCAAAGGGACGCTTACGGAGATTGTGGATAGACAATGGTCAGTATATTCGGCAGAAATAGGGATAAACGCTGCACAAAGAAAGACATTACGGACAAGATCGAACACGGCCTTCCCTCACGACAATAAAGTATAAATAAAATGTAAAAGGCAAGTTAAGCGCCAGGGTTGAACACATAACTATTTAGTCTCTTACATCTCCTTATTTATATTTTTATTAGTCTATATTCTTTTAAATCATGATAATCTGAGTAACATGATTGCCTACGCCTGATTGCAAGACACATTTTATCTATATAATTTCAATGACAGTCTGAGGTTTAAAGCTGTCTTTAATAAAGAAGTTTTCGCTTTCTAAAAACCGTAGAAACACCGTACTGGCATAGAAACATCGACAAAAATAGGCAGTCAAGCCTTTCTGAAGCCTATCTAAATGAAAACTAACACAACGAACGTGGGATATATTCTAAAATATGTCGACTGAAGGCTATTGATTCATTACAAATCGAAATCTACAGCTGTCGTCTTAGCATTGTAGTCGCACGCCATCTTGTGGTCTTACGATCAACGCGTCATATTGCAGCCACAGTAAAAGTGTATTAAAAACATGTTTATCACCTATATACTTTCATGGCATAAAAAAAACAACAACAAAACAGTAAGTAGATCAGGAACGTGTTGTGGGAAGACAAGACTGTGGTAACCAAAAGCTGAAGACTGCAGTTCATTGAGAGGTGAGAAGTATTTAGGGGACATATTTTTAACAATGGGTATAACGGTTAACTATAATCAGATGCAATTCCGTCTCCACATCGAAGTTTTGAGGTAATGGATTATCAACAATTTCCATCTCTTGCCTTTATGATCAACAGAGACAGACCTATTTTCTGTCATCATCCTAGCCTTTATGATAAACAGAGACGACTTATGTTCTGTCATCATCCTCGCCTTTATGATAAACTACGACAGACCTATTTTCTGTCATCATTATCACATTTATGATAAACTGCGACAGACCTATGTTCTATCATCATTTTCGCCTTTATGGTAATCTGCGACGGACCAATTTTCTGTCATCATCCTCGCCTTTATAATAAAGTACGACAGACTTTTATTCTGTCATCATCATCACCACATTTACGATAATCTACGACAGACTTTTATTCTGTATTCATCATCATCCACATTTACGATAAAATGCGACAGACACATTTCCTGTCATCGTCATCACACTTCAGCTTCCCAAAAAGCATAGGCCTTCAACAAAGTTATGCTAAGTTTTCCTGTCCCGTGTCATCTCAGATTGTAAGTGTGTGGAGCAAGTTGTAGATATGAACGATGACTGGCGAACTGGATGTCATCTCAGATTGTATGTGTGTGGAGCAAGTTGTAGATATGACCGATGATTAGCGAACTGAATGTCATCTCAGATTATAAGTGTATGGAGCAAGTTGTAGATTCTTCTTCTTCTTCTTCGTATACTCTCAGACGTCCACTTGAATGTTCTCACAGAAAGCAGTAGTCAGTTTGAGGCTATTTGAATCCCCGTAAAGCTTTTCCATAAAGGAGCTGGCGTTGGCTATATGCACTTTCTCTGTACCACATATAAGGGGCACCTTTGAAGCAGATGTTCAGCAGTCATTTTATCAGTGCCACAGTTACACTGATCGGTAGTTCCTATCTTTAGCTTGTTGAATAGATGATATCTCAATCTGTTGTGGCCAGTGCGGAGTCTGAAGATTACCACTTGTTCTCTTCTGTGGAGCTGGTAGTAAGCATCATTCTGTGTGTGACCTGGATGTTCTACATTACATTTGTTTCTGTATCTGATTCTGATAATACTCTTTGCCTCCTCGAAAGTTATGCTTGCATCAGGCTGAGGTAGATGTGAACCTTCTTTTGCCATTCTATCAGCCTCTTTATTGCCGGTGATGTTACAATGAGATGGGATCCATTCAGTGGCGTATCCTGGTAATGCGAGCTAGGCGTGCTGCTACTTAAAATGAATATGTACGCCTACTATTTAACTTCTTCCCCTCTTAATTTAAAAACCAACTATATTCAATTACGCAACGATAGTTATTAGGGGTATATGTCAATTATCTCCGAAATACTAATTAACTTACAACTTGAAACTCACTGTCACTGTAATAATGTGAATTCCCGGCAACTAACAAAAATTAATCACAAAAAACACTGGACGGACACAGCCGATTTTTACAACTCGAGAGCTGCAAGACCACTGCACGCATGTTCGCATTGTATTTACGTATCTGGCCATGACCCCGATCCAATCAAACCAGTGTTCAGTCGTGAATCCGAAGGGTGCCGCACGCATTGTGACGGAATTACCCGAGAAACTTCGGGCGATTGCTACCAACCAATAAAAACTGCACTATAAAAAGCGTCTGGGAAACTGAAACTAGATTATACTCGTAGATTCTATGCGGGAAAATCCGTTTTCCTGGTGCGTGCGGTCCGAAAGCAGAACATTAGAAGAGAAATGTTTTATAGAATAATAAATTAAATTTTTATTTTCCTTCGGGCATAGGTGTGCGCAGCACGCACAGCACACATAGAGAATACGCCACTGAATCTATTGGGTCACAACACTTTTGAATCGTTGACAAAGTTTGTGGAGCACTATTCTGAGATCATCCAGGTCTGTATTATTTTGGCTTTTCAACGTTGCAATTAATGACTGTGCATCAGTAAAGAAAGCAACTTGTCTCTCTGCGCTTTCTTCTGTCAATATAACTTCTGCTGCAGTTTTCAAGGCCTCTGCCTCTGCTCTGAAGTTGCTGGAGAATCGTCCTGTCGCCACTGACAGCCTTTTCTCTGCACCAGTGCTTAAGGTCAGAAAGACACCCCCACCTAAATTTTCTGTTGCATTTGTTGCTGATCCATCTGTGTATGCATGGGTCCAGGTGTTGCGTGGGTAATGTTTCTCTATGTATTTTGTCGCTATGGATTTTCTATCTGTTGCAGATTTGCTCTATTTTCTTTCAATTCCAGGAATGTTTTCTATCATTTTAGGGAAACGATTTTGTTTCCAAACTGGAAGCTTGTGTGCAGAGTAGATGGGTTTAACCGTGGATATTTCATCTATGGATACTGCTCTCATTTGTGGTTTGGTTGATTCTACAAAATTGCTTCGTTTGAGTCTTTGCCTTCTAAGAGCATTTATTCTATGGCACATTTCGTGGCCTGTTAGTCTTTTGAATTTTTCGGCCTGTTGCTGAGCCCTGCAGTCTCTTCTATCTGTCATTGGCTGGAGGCATGTAATCTTTTCGAGTTCTTTTATAGGTGTTGACTTCATGCCTCCCGTTATAATTCTCATTGCTTGATTTTGGAGTCTGCTAATTTTATCGAAGTTTGTCTTAGCTGCTGTTGCCCACGCTGCCATGTCATATTCAAGGACTGGCCACACTCGCCCTGTGTACAACGTCTTAAGCACTTTCTCATCTGCACACCAAGTTGTTCCAGCAAGTTTTTTTCATAATTGCCATTCTTTGTCTTGCTCTCATTCGATTTCTGTCAACCTGTTTTTTTCCAAGTTAGACGGCGATCAAAAATAATGTCTAGGTAGTTTGGATTTTCATTTGTTGTAGATGTGACCGATTATAGCCAATTGGCGATGTAGTTGTAGATGTGACCGATGATTAGTGAATAGGATGTCGTCTCAGATTGTAACTGTATGGAGCAAGTTGTAAAAATGACCGATTATTAGTAAATAGGATGTCATCTCAGATTGTAAGTGCATGCAGCAAGTTGTAGATATGAACGATGATTGGCGAACTGGATGTCATGTCAGATTGTAAGTGTGTGGAGCAAGTTGTAGATATGACTGACAATTGGCAAACTGGATGTCATCTCAGATTGTAAGTGTGTGGAGCAAGTTGTAGATATGACCGATAATTGGCAAACTGGATGTCATCTCAGATTGTAAGTGTATGGAGCAAGTTGTAGATATGACCGATGATTAGTGAATAGGATGTCATCTCAGGTTGTAAGTGTATAAAGCAAGTTGTAGATATGACCGATAATTAGTGAATAGGTTGTCATCTCAGCTTTAAGTGTATGGAGCAAGTTGTAGATATGACCGATGATTAGTGAATAGGATGTCATCTCAGATTGTAAGTGTGTGGAGCAAGTTGTACATATGACCGATAATTGGCGAACTGGATGTCATCTCAGATTGTAAGTGTATGGAGCAAGTTGTAGATATGACCGATGATTGGCGAACTGGATGTCATCTCAGATTTTAAGTGTATGGAGCAAGTTGTAGATATGACCGATGATTGGCAAACTAGATGTCATCTCAGATTGTAAGTGTATGGAGCAAGTTGTAGATATGACCGATGATTGGCGAACTGGATGTCATCTCAGATTTTAAGTGTATGGAGCAAGTTGTAGATATGACCGATGATTGGCAAACTGGATGTCATCTCAGATTGTAAGTGTATGGAGCAAGTTGTAGATATGACCAATGATTAGTGAACTGGATGTCATCTCAGACACGCTGGGATTTTCTACCCTACTGCCGTTGTTAACCGAATGGCAGATGTGAGAGACGTCTTTTTTTAACAGTGGAGGGCACATACACAGGCACAACATTTTACACTTTTAATTGACTCTGTTTGGACTGAATGGAGGGGTTGAAATGATGCAATATTTAGATATCAAAAATCAACATTATTATCTTGAATTAGATACACTATGTATCCAAATTAAAACCGACCAGAGGTTCAACAGTAAATATTTTTCTAAAAAAAATAAAACAATTTGTCAATTAAACGGAGAACAAAGCATGTCAAGATAGCTACTTTAAAAAGTACAGAAAGGGCAAATAAGACAAATAGGAAATATTCTTGCCAAATCTTGAGAGACAGATAGGAAATATACTATAAAAATCTCGAGAGACAAATAGGAAATATACTATAAAAATCTTAAGAGACTAATAGGAAATACACTATAAAAATCTTGAGAGATAAATAGAAAATATACTATAAAAATCTTGAGATACAAATAGGAAATATACTATAAAAATCTTAAGAGACAAATAGGAAATTTACTATAAAAGTCTTGAGAGACAAATAGGAAATTTACTATAAAAATCTTGAGAGACAAATAGGAAATTTACTATAAAAATCTTGAGAGACAAATAGGAAATTTACTATAAAAATCTTGAGGGACAAATAGAAAATATACTATAAAAATCTTGAGAGACACATAGGAAATATACTATAAAAATCTTGAGAGACAAATAGGAAATTTACTATAAAAATCTTGAGAGACAAATGGGAAATATAATATAAAAATCTTGAGAGACAAATAGGAAATACACTATAAAAGTCTTGAGAGACAAATAGGAAATATACTATAAAAATCTTGAGAGACAAATAGGAAATTTACTATAAAATTCTTGAGAGACAAATAGGAAATATACTATAAAAATCTTGAGAGACAAATAGGAAATATACTATAAAAATCTTGAGGGACAAATAGGAAATATACTATAAAAATCTTGAGAGACAAATAGGAAATACACTATAAAAGTCTTGAGAGACAAATAGGAAATACACTATAAAAGTCTTGAGAGACAAATAGGAAATATACTATAAAAATCTTGAGAGACAAATATGAAATACACTATAAAAGTCTTGAGAGACAAATAGGAAATATACTATAAAAATCTTGAGAGACAAATAGGAAATATACTATAAAAATCTTGAGAGACATATAGGAAATATACTATAAAAATCTTGAAGGACAAATAGGAAATATACTATAAAAGTCTTGAGAGATAAATAGGAAATATACTATAAAAATCTTGAGAGACAAATAGGAAATATACTATAAAAATCTTGAGAGACAAATAGGAAATATACTATAAAAATCTTGAGAGACAAATAGGAAATTTACTATAAAAATCTTGAGGGACAAATAGAAAATATACTATAAAAATCTTGAGAGACACATAGGAAATATACTATAAAAATCTTGAGAGATAAATAGGAAATACACTATAAAAGTCTTGAGAGACAAATAGGAAATATACTATAAAAATCTTGAGAGACAAATAGGAAATTTACTATAAAAATCTTGAGAGACAAATAGGAAATATACTATAAAAATCTTGAGAGACAAATAGGAAGTATACTATAAAAATCTTGAGAGACAAATAGGAAATATACTATAAAAATCTTGAAGGACAAATAGGAAATATACTATAAAAATCTTGAGAGACAAATAGGAAATATACTATAAAAATCTTGAGAGACAAATAGGAAATATACTATAAAAATCTTGAGAGACAAATAGGAAATATACTATAAAAATCTTGAGAGACAAATAGGAAATTTACTATAAAAATCTTGAGAGACAAATAGGAAATATACTATAAAAATCTTGAGAGACAAATAGGAAATATACTATAAAAATCTTGAGAGACAAATAGGAAATATACTATAAAAATCTTGAGAGACAAATAGGAAATATACTATAAAAATCTTGAGAGACAAATAGGAAATACACTATAAAAGTCTTGAGAGACAAATAGGAAATATACTACAAAAATCTTGAGAGACAAATAGGAAATTTACTATAAAAATCTTGAGAGACAAATAGGAAATATACTATAAAAATCTTGAGAGACAAATAGGAAATATACTATAAAAATCTCGAGAGACAAATAGGAAATATACTATAAAAATCTTGAGAGACAAATAGGAAATATACTATAAAAATCTTGAGAGACAAATAGGAAATACACTATAAAAGTCTTGAGAGACAAATAGGAAATATACTATAAAAATCTTGAGAGACAAATAGGAAATTTACTATAAAAATCTTGAGAGACAAATAGGAAATATACTATAAAAATCTTGAGAGACAAATAGGAAAAATACTATAAAAATCTTGAGGGACAAATAGGAAATATACTATAAAAATCTTGAGAGACAAATAGGAAATACACTATAAAAGTCTTGAGAGACAAATAGGAAATACACTATAAAAGTCTTGAGAGACAAATAGGAAATATACTATAAAAATCTTGAGAGACAAATAGGAAATACACTATAAAAGTCTTGAGAGACAAATAGGAAATATACTATAAAAATCTTGAGAGACAAATAGGAAATATACTATAAAAATCTTGAAGGACAAATAGGAAATATACTATAAAAATCTTGAAGGACAAATAGGAAATATACTATAAAAGTCTTGAGAGATAAATAGGAAATATACTATAAAAATCTTGAGAGACAAATAGGAAATATACTATAAAAATCTTGAGAGACAAATAGGAAATATACTATAAAAATCTTGAGAGACAAATAGGAAATTTACTATAAAAATCTTGAGGGACAAATAGAAAATATACTATAAAAATCTTGAGAGACACATAGGAAATATACTATAAAAATCTTGAGAGACAAATAGGAAATACACTATAAAAGTCTTGAGAGACAAATAGGAAATATACTATAAAAATCTTGAGAGACAAATAGGAAATTTACTATAAAAATCTTGAGAGACAAATAGGAAATATACTATAAAAATCTTGAGAGACAAATAGGAAATATACTATAAAAATCTTGAGAGACAAATAGGAAATATACTATTAAAATCTTGAAGGACAAATAGGAAATATACTATAAAAATCTTGAGAGACAAATAGGAAATACACTATAAAAGTCTTGAGAGACAAATAGGAAATATACTATAAAAATCTTGAGAGACAAATAGGAAATATACTATAAAAATCTCGAGAGACAAATAGGAAATATACTATAAAAATCTCGAGAGACAAATAGGAAATATACTATAAAAATCTCGAGAGACAAATAGGAAATATACTATAAAAATCTTGAGAGACAAATAGGAAATATACTATAAAAATCTTGAGAGACAAATAGGAAATATACTATAAAAATCTTGAGAGACAAATAGGAAATATACTATAAAAATCTTGAGAGAAAATAGGAAATATACTATAAAAATCTTGAGAGACAAATAGGAAATATACTATAAAAATCTGGAGAGACAAAACAGTAGAAGAAAAAGAATGATTGCAAAACTGTAAAAAAAAACATAGAAGACAATTATAATAGTTACAAGCTGAAATAACAAGTAGTTGATGAGGTATATGCTTACCTTTACTTACTTAGTCATTCCTCTCCTACTGTAAGGCGTAGAGGTTTGGCAGAGAGAGCGCCATACTATATCCAATCGGCTGTCGTGATGAAGAACATGCAAGAAGGAAAAATAAAATACAACACAATGATACTCAAGCAATGAAATGCTGAAGAAAATATCAAAAATTACAACAAAAAAAAAACGTTATAACATTCTTACTTAATAGGATTAGAAACAGAATAAATATGTCATGGCATGGCAAGTCTAAAAGATTTTTCCAAAACCGAATATGATGCTAGTTCAGATTTCTGTAACTTCTCACTAGAAACCTCAGTACATTGAGACTGTGGTTCTACGAGGAAAAGACCACGTGGAAGAATACTTCCTTATTTACCGTCATTTATTTTACACTGTTAACTATGATTGATTGTTAAATTTGTTATCTGTAACTATACAAATTTATAGCTGATTTAATCAATTTTTTGGAGTGAACTGCACTCGTATTTCTTAGTCATTTTAAATATACATAAACAGAGCTATTGAAGTAATTTTTCACTGATTTAAGTAAGTTGGGGGCTCGTCAAACGAGCAAAATTCTCTTCTCCACATAGAAGGTCTAAGAAAATAAAAAAGTTTATTACGTCCTGGATAATATCAGCCGTAGTACTTGATTTCTTAATTTTCTATGAGGCTCCCAAGAATTGAAGCACCATTCTTCCATTCAAATCTCTGCCAAGAGTAATCTTGAGCGAAAGGTAGATAACGTCGAAGAACCTCAGCAGCTACTCTGAATTTTGGCCACTGTTAGACCATCACTGCAGAGCAAGGGGAGAAATCCCGTGACACCATGCTATTCCTGGTCGGATGCAGTTCACTGGAGACAGACACTACAACAACAATCTTGGCACGAGACTTCCCTTCTAAAAAACCAGCAACCAACTGAACTCTCAGAATCATCACGCTTTATCTTGTCAAAATCACCCGAGTTTTACTCACAAAATCATTGACATCAACCACAAAAGCCAGATCCAAACCTCAGAAATGAGGTATCCGAGGAAAATGGTTGAAGTAACAAGAAGAGACATGGTTCGCAACCAGACGATACAACCGCCCGGAGTTCAATGACGTCGATTCTGATCAACAATAACAATATATATATATATATATATATATATATATATATATATATATATATATATATATATATCATATATATATATATATATATATATATATATATATATATATATATATATATATATATAGGTAATCTCCAAAAGAACGTTGCCAATCGCACACAATATTCACTTGGAGCGATTACCCTTTAGCAATTTTTTCGTAGACTGATTGCATGTTGTAATAAATCAGTCCATCAGTTAGTCCGTCAATCACTCTGTCAGTTAGTCATTCAGTCCATGAGCCAGTCCGTCAGTTTATCTGTCAGTCAGTCTATCATTCAGTCCGTCTGTTCATCAGTCAGTCTATCAGTCACTACGTTAGTCCTTCATTCATTCAGTTCACCAATAAATCAATCTGTCTTTTCGTACATCAGTGTCACGAGATGGATTTGGGGCGACACCTTCTTGATCTTTCTTTCACTCCGGCAGTACTCATTTTAAATTGTTGTACTGACTATTTACGTGCTTTTCCATGGTCAGCTTTTTTTCTTTCTCTGTTATGTAGCAGATATTTGATATTGTGAAAACATTTGACACTCCTTGTTGGTGAAAATACATCACATTTGCTAGGCGCGACACAGCTTTGCTTATGGCAGGTAAAACCCATATTGGTCTGTTTAGTTTTTGCGTAGAGTTGTGTGATCAAGCGACAGATAACAAGATTACTCGTCTGTGAAAAACATTTTGGACAGACACGAATGACATAATCGTTTCCTGTCCGACTTTCACGTAGACACTATTTTATCAGAAAGTAATAAGTTGTTACATCTTACACATTGTCGTATGAGTTTACAGATGTGTTGGTGAATTTGTACACCAGGCATCGGATGTTTTACTGCCATATATGGGATACGTGACCTTTGCATCACGCGCAAAATTATTCCATTTCGGAATATTTTGAAATTACCCCACCCAACAAGCATGTTTGAAATGATTGGAGCCCCGAGTAGCTTCATAACAAACAGACGCGGGGGTAGGAAAGGAATATAACCTGACATTTTCGCAGTTTTAATTCACTGTGAGATTCACGCTTGCCAAGAAGCTGCCAGAAGTTAGAAATCAGAATTCCATCTTATCAAACCAGACACCTATTATTGGAGTATTTAAGAGGACTTACAAAACAGCCCAGGAAAACTCTATCAATTTAACAATGAAACCGGACTGAGGAAACTGAACACACGGAGTCATAGAGGGAATTATCTTGAAAAAATAACGACCCCAAGTACACGTGAAAATTAAGGCATCTGCCAGTGCCATTTATTCATCTGAGCAAAAAGCTGTGAACTATGATAATCTTGTTGTTGGTGGTATCATTTGAGGGTACTGTCTCTGGAACAAGAAGGGAACAGTGACCTAAGCTTTAAGACGAGGGACACATTTTGTAGACACTCCTTGACACTTCTGGGAACGTGCTGCGCCCTACATCCTTGACCAGCGACGAGCGTTATCAGTGATCAATCTACCGAGAACCAACCCATCAGCGGAAGCAGAACCACCAATGGCAGATAAGTGAAACCTATAATCTGCCGCGTGAACTCCTTTATAAACTTTTATCCCAACACGACGAGCTAAAATAATAATTACTTAATCTTTCACAAAAGTTGTCGGCAGATCAAAGACTTAAGGTGTTCAGCCAATGCAGCATTGTTCTCGCTTTTCTGAATATCTTGTGAAGACTTCCGTTGAGATAAAAGCATCATTATTCTTCTATATACAACTCTGCCAAGAGTAATCTTGTGCGAAGATAGACACATTTGAAGGCCCATCGTAGATATTCTTGAGTTTTGGCCACTGTTGGACCATTACTGCAAAGCAGGGGAGGCAACCTGTGACAAATTGGGTGACTGGTGTCGGGATTAAGAAACCTGAAGGTTAATTCCCCTAGAAATCTGATAAGAAATTTTAAATTACTGAAAGAATATTGTCAAGAGTGTATTTATAGTAAAACTGAGCATACATTGCATTCATAAATAACATTAAAAGTAACTGTATAAAGAATAATTGAATAATCAAAAAGAAACCACAATTTTTGTAACTAAAGTTAAAGTTAAATAAGAAGAAGATCCCGAAGAGGGTTGGAGCCAGAAGCAGCCTTGTTCAAGTTCGCTGCATATGTCCGGGGAAGGGGGGGGGGGGGTTATGTGCTATATATATATATATATATATATATATATATATATATATATATATATATATATATATATATATATATATATATATATATATATATCTTCTCTTCTTCCGTCCTTAGCCACCGACCGTCAAAGCAGTCAGTGGCCATTACGCCTAGTGGCGTCTTAGGGCAACAGCAGATAGGTTTTCTTTGCCATTATTTCCCATCACGCCTATTGGCGTCTTTAGGGCAACGGCAAATCAATCCATTTGCTGTTGTTTCCGTAATCGAAGTGACTGGCAAACGGGTGATCAGCCCGTTGGTATATATATATATATATATATATATATATATATATATATATATATATATATATATATATATATATATATATATATATATATATATATATATATATATATATATATATATATATATATATATATATATATATATATATATATATATATATATATATATATAATCGAAAATGTGTTTTTGTCTGTTGCCTCATAACTCGAGTCCGGTTGAACGGATTTTGATGCGGTTTTCTCCCGCGTATTGGACATTTCTCTGGAAAGGTTTTAAGCTACATATCGTTGTGGTACAACGTCAGGAAGCTGAGCAGTGAATTTTTTTTCACTCCATTCATTCTTATCTTACGGGACAAGGGACATAAAAATTTTCCGTTTCTTCGGTTAACGGCCTTTGCTTACAAACATTATAATTCATAAATTGTATCCATTTTTCGTTAGATTAAGAAGTACGATGCTTTCTGTTATGTACGTTTTCTAAGCAACGATTTCTGACAAGAAATATTTGAATAATTCTCAACTATATAAAGCTGTTACTTAAATTTACACTGCGTTGCAACTGTTATGTGAATTTTGTAAATCAGGATTCTTGACAAAGGAGGTTTCATTAATTCGTAGCTGTAAAGAGTTTTTACCAATGTCCTATACACAGATGCCTTCATTTAAATTATTTATGCTGGAAGATTTCTGTATGTTCTAGAACATTGATATATGTTCTGACATAAGAATTGGTTAGCGATTCATTTGGATATGGAGACAAGGCAAGTAGCTTTAGACATTTTTTTTTTTTTTAGAGTTACTATTCTGCTGGAGAATATTAGCTGTCTATCTACATAATAATTTTCAGAGTTCATTCTTAACTTTATTTACTACTTAATATGTTTACTACTTAATTATTTTCACTTTTCCTTTCATTTCCTTCTTATGTTTTTGTCTTTAATTATATCGTAGACAAGGTGTTTGTGCCTCTTTTAAAAACACTTAGTTTTTTATTTTGACATCTTTTTTAGGCATTATAATCTCACTTCTCGGAAATAGTAGGTTTTCTTTTATTAGCTTTTTGACACGTAAGTGTATTTATTTTTAGTTACGTACTTTCATTTTTGCTTTACTCTACGCCTATCAGATCATCCAAGAGAACATCATCACTTAGGAGATTTAGCAACAGAGCAAAGAAAATGAGAAGGGAAGCCGAAACGTGCAAAGAAAAGGAAGACCGTCTCTTCAGAGATCGTCAGCGTCATGCTACAAACAAAGGCGTCTGACAGAGATCCTCAGCGTCATGCTAAAAACAGGGCGTCTGAGACCCCTGCAGCAAGAGAGGATCGTCTATGTCAAGCTGGAACGCGCCATATTATCCAAACAGATGCTCAGTCGTTGCCTAAGAGATCGCCCCCGCCTGCAGCGCGATCGGTTACTGTAGTGGATTTGATGGTATTGTATGATGGTGGTATTACTTAGTGTGATGTATGAGGTCAGCTGTGAAGGCTCCTGAGATAAAAATAGCTGTGAATTTTCAGAAGGTCCTTCTTGCTACCACTACGACCTCACACCTATCTTTTTTTTTTTACTAATGAATGTGGCTACGTTAAAAAATCTAGGGTACTGAATGTAAGGTGTTGTATTAATATATACAAACACACACACACAGATATTTAATAAGTCTAATAATATTAATAACATTTAAAACACACTGAACTAACTCAAGCTGTGTAAAATTTTGATAGTAAATTTTCTTTAAATTTATTTGTTCTGAACCAAGGTTTTATTTTGGTCAGAACATATGAAAGGTTTTGAAAGTATTAATGATATGCATGAATATATGGCATAATAAATGAAAAGTGTGTACATAGGTATGTTACAAGACTAGTTAATATTACTACTGTTTATAGTTGTACTTTATGGGAAGAACTATTTATGGATGTGCTGTTGGGGTGGCCTCATCACTCCCGATCTATAGCGACTACACATTGCCCATTTATTGAGGGTATTATAATTGGTGTGTTAGAAATCAAGTTGGTGAGTTTTCAGCAGGCCAGACTCTCACGTAACTTGAAGGAGTAAGTCTGGTGCTGGAATCAGGTGGCCCCACCTCTCTGTGCTTGGGGGCAATATCAGAAGTCTGGTGGCCCCACCTCTCCGTGCTTGGGGGCTATATCAGAAGTCTGGTGGCCCCACCTCTCCGTGCTTGGGGGCTATATCAGGCTGCTCTGACAAAATGTTACTGCACGGGTCCCTCTTGTAATATTCAACACCTCATTTGACACCACATTGGTGCCAAATAAAAACTCACAGTTCTGCAATCAAAGTATTAGTCATGTGTCAGAATTCCATCCTCTAAACCATTTCTGGACACAACACTACACAACAACAACACCATATAGACGGGTCAGATCTCTCTGACCATACAGCACATCTTACCAAGTTGGTTTCACATAGGATAAGTTCTCCCAGACTACATATTCCGAAATATGTTTATTAGCTTCCTGCCATAGAATAGGATAGGTGATATGTTCCACTGATCTCAACACTTGATCTGTCCTTCATAATCCTTGCTGGAGTTTATGTATTTTATTTGTCTCTAGACCCTGAACTAGGGCGGGGGGTCTAGAGCGAATCCTTACTTGTTGTAAGGGATAGATTTTGATATGGCAGTATCAAATCACTCGAAACCTTAAACAAATATTAAAATGTACAAAGAAATAATTTCAGTCTTACCAGAATTATGAACATAGAACACAGTATATGCTAGCAAAACTCAGCTGAGCTGCTGGCTTTAGGATGGCGTCCCTCTAACTACTTCAATTTGCTTCTGGGAAATCACCACTTAATATTTTACTGTGTCTACTAGGACAACTTATGACGAATGGCAAAAATGCGCGTCTGAGCGCCGATAATATATTCATCTATGGCCAATCACCGCCTTTTCTTTTTTCAAATTCAAACATCCTACCAAAAAGTCAATTCAGTCATACCTCAGTCAAGTATGCATATTTGTCTGTTGGTCCGTCCGTCTCTACTTGCGTTTCACAAAAAAAACGCACTTGTTTTTTGAACCAACTCTGCCCTCCCCTACACAATTTTGCCTGTAAAGTTATTTTTAGCCACAATTCTCCTTAACACCCTCTCTCTTTCATTCTAACTAGATTTTAGCACTTGCGTCTTCAAGGCCACAATTTTTTGAAAATTAGTGACATTATTGTTTCAATGCAGTCGTTCGTTGATATGAACAACACAGTCTTTTGTCAATATCTTTCTTATTATCTATCCGACTGTATAAATGAAAGCATATTATTTCACTGCTCAAGATGGGCCATCCGGCCAGCTAGGTTTTATATTCCTAACATCATTATTAAGAAAAAGTTACTTTTCAAGGTTAGTTGGTTTTTCGAAATATTTTCTAGAATCTTCCGTACTGCGTTTGCCGCTGAATTCAAATAAAGGACAAAATATCGCAAAAGCGTCCAAGAAATGACTGTTGCGTATAATAACTATGGTCCCTTTTGTCGATTTCTTTACCTTGTGTCAACTTGGGGACGTGACTTTTCCTCCGTTTCCCTCCCCCCCCCGCCCCCTTCCCCAATTGCATCTTTTTAGCCTTGCTAGTTTCAAGCACATGTTCAGTCAGATTTTTCCTTTTGATCTTCGTTCTCATTCCGTTCCAAGGGTAAACGTTCTAGCAATTTAATTTCCATGGCGGGTGATGACCCGCGGCGTGGGCGATCATGCCTTCTAGTAACTTACGCATTCTTTTTATCCCTACAT
The DNA here is from genome assembly GCA_024509875.1 of Oreohelix idahoensis. NCBI lineage: Eukaryota > Metazoa > Mollusca > Gastropoda > Stylommatophora > Oreohelicidae > Oreohelix > Oreohelix idahoensis. Next base: position 195,565 of record JAMPIV010007234.1, on the reverse strand, counting down.
TTTATCCTTTGGAGATATTTTTACGTTGTATCACTGTTAATTTTATGACACATCTCCCCACTTGAAAACATGCCTACGGCAAGTTCTAAAACCAGTGATACACATAGATAAAATCTCTCCTCACGCCTGCCATTACTCTAATTTTGATCACAGGGGTGCCGACTGAGGAAATCTGCACCGACATTCAATTTGCCTGGGATATATTGGATACTAAACTGATAAGGTTGAAGCAATAAAGACCACCTCAGCAATCTTGCGTTTTCATGCTTAGCCTGAGATAAGAATACGAGAGGCTGATGATCCGTCTCGACCACAAAAGTCCTACCATACAGATAGATTTGAAACTTCTTTATTGCCCAGATTAACGCTAAACATTCTTTTTCGCTTGTGGAGTATCCTTGTTCCGCCTTATTCAATTTGCGGCTTGCATAAGCGACTGGTTTCAGTTCCCCATCAGGTGAAGATGATCTTTGCAACAAAGCCGCTCCGAGTCCTACATTACTTGCATCGGTTCTTAAGACAAAGTCCTGTGTCAAATCAGGCAGTTTGAGAATAGGCTTGCTAGTGAGTTTTTCCTTTAAGTCTTGGAACGCTAATTCACTTTGCGCAGTCCAAATAATTTTATCTGGAAGTCCCTTGCGAGTCAGATCAGTCAGAGGAGCACAAATAGAGTTAAAATCTTTGATATATTTTTGATAAAATCCGCATAACGACACGAATGATCGCACGTCCTTTTTTGTTTGTGGTCTAGGTGCTCTCTGCAGTTTTTCCAAGTTCTTGGGATCAGGGGTCATGTTACCCTGATATACAGTGTGTCCCAAGAATTCCAACTCTTTGCATCCAATACAACATTTTGTTGGCCTAGCAGTTAAGTTCGCCTCCCTAAGCCTATTAAATAACATTTCTAGAGCTTCAATGTGTTCTTCAAATGTCTCTGTGGCGACGAGAATATCATCCATGAAATTCGTGATACATGGGTTATTCAGGGGATCCAACAATTTGCGCATCATCCTTGAAAATACACTCGGAGCATTTTTCAGTCCGAATGGTAGCATGTTGAATTCATAATGTCCATCCGAAGTGCTAAAAGCCAAATAAGGTCTCACTTCAGGCTTCACTGGAATCTGGTAATAGCCTTTACTAAGATCCACCTTTGAAAAGTATTTTGCCTTGTTCAGTCTGGCAAATAACTGTTTTGTGTCTGGTAATGGATCCACTTGTCCTTCTGTGACAGCATTCAGTTTCCTGTAATCTATGCACAGTCTGTGTTCCCCAGACGGTTTTCTCAACAAAACGACACTAGAACTAAAAGATGATTCACTGTGTGAAATAATCCCCTCCTTCAACAAATAATCTATTTCTTCCTTCAATGCCTTCTCCTTCGCGAACGGAATAGAATAGGCTCTCATACAGATTGGGTTTGAGTCTACCAGTTTCATGTCATACTGTAGCAAATTTGTATGGCCTGGTTTATCTGTTAATACATCTGTATGTTCCTCCAGAACCTGTTGAACTCTCTCCCTCTGGTTTTTAGTCAGGTGCTTACTGACTTTTACCTGTGCTGCTGTTTCACAAGGATGTAATGGGTATTCATGTGAGGTGAGTGTTTCCTTTTGCATTTGAGTTGCGATAGCTAAGGTCAGTAAGGGGGTGCTTTCCTGGAGTGGTCTGTCCAGATACTTCTTTAACAGGTTTACGTGATAAACTTTCTCCTTCCCCTTTTTGTCAATTTTATAGTTTGTTCTAGACACCTTCTCTAGAACCGTATATGGACCTTGCCATCCAATTTGTAATTTATTCTGGCTGCCGGGTAGTAGAAGCAGCACCTTCTCTCCCACAGCTAGTTCTCTGTCCTTTGCCTTCCTATTAAAATATGCTGCATGTTTCTTCCTGGCTTGTTTCAAATTATCATTTGCCAGTTTCCATCCAGCTTTCAAACGAGTGGTCAGTTCGTTCACGTATTGATAAGATGAGGTAACAGTCTCTTCCGCCTTCTCATCTGTCCAGGTCCTTAATAAGGCTTCTAATGGACCTTTTATTGGCCTCCCAAATAGCAGAGTTGCGGGAGCCATCCCGGTTGAACTATGTGGTACCTCCCGATACGCAAACAATGCGGCGGGCAGGAATTGATCCCACAGATCCGGTTTTTCGTGTGCCAGCTTTCTCAGGATAGAAATGAGAGTCCCGTTGAACCTCTCTACCTGGCCGTTCCCTTGCGGATGGTACGGACTACAATGAAAGTGTCTGGCTTGAAATAGCTTAAAAAACTTCTTCCGTTAGTTTCCCCTTGAACTGAGAACCATTATCCGTCAAGATTTGATGCGGGAATCCTAATCGGGTAAATATTGTAAGTAGTGCCTCTGCTACATGTTTTGAATCAATTGATGGCAGGGCTACCGCCTCTCCCCACATAGAACAAGTGTCCACCAGAGTAAGGATGTAACTGTTCCTCCTCTTGGTCCGAGTGAGAGGTCCCACAATATCCACTGCAACCCTCTCAAAAGGTGTTCCCACTATGGGCATTTCCCCTAGAGTTGCAGGAGCAGTCCAATGCTTTGGAGCTACCCTTTGACATTCTGGGCAGGATTTGACATATCTTTTTATATCCTCCGTTATCCCTGGCCAGAAGTAATGACAAGCTATACGCTGTCCTGTGGCGCTGATCCCCATGTGACCACTGAAGGGAATCGCATGCCCGAGTTCCATCACTTTATCTCTATATGAAGTGGGAAGAACCAGCTGGTTGTGACCATTTGTTCCAGTTCCGGCCTTCCTGTATAATAGTTTGTTCTTCATAAAATATTCCCCCTTGCTCGGAGGTGTGTGGCATTTGGGCAATTTTTTAAAACATGGCTTGAGTGTCCTATCCTCAGCCTGCGCCTTCCTCATCTCCTCTGGATGAGCATTTATAGGTTCACCTTCTTCCTCCTTCTTCTGTGACCTGGTCTGCACTGTCGCCATGATCACAGGCCTCTCGGGATTCCCCAAGAAGACGTATCTACACCCCAATATCAGAGGGTAGATTGGTTCATCTATCACTGCTGCTCTGATTTCTCCTTCCACATAGCGAGTTTTCACCGTTATCCTTGCGATGGGAAGTGTCATGAGTGGTATATCCTTAGTTGCCCCTTGTATTTCCACTGTTTCTGTGGTATACTGACTTGGGTCCACTAGGCTAGACTTCACAACTGAATCATAATCCAAACCTGTATCATAAAGGCACCTTATGGTGACCCCATTACAAATAACATCCTCACAAACTGGGGGGTGATAAGGTTCCTGCTGTCCATTAGGATTAACCTTTAATCTTTGCGTCCCCGACTTCATTGCAGCAATGTTTGAAGGTTTCCTTCTACAAAATTCGGTGTTATGGTTATCTTTCTTGCACCATTTACACCATCTTTTTCCTTGGTTCAACGGTTTTCTTTCATTGAATTTTTGGTCATTGAACTGTGAGTTTCTGTCTCGGTAGTCATTTCTTGGCCGTTCAAAGTTTGTCCTACCTTTATTTCCCTGCTCTCTATTATCAAATTTATTAAATTGCTGTGGAGCTTTAAAATTGTCTATGTGCTTCTTTTTAGCACCACTTACCTCTGCCTGGGCTGCCTGATACCTCTCAGCGACATTTAAAACCTCCCCCAACTTCTCTGCACCTTGTTCCATGAGGAATTTTCTCATGTCTGGAGCCATGGACTCTCTCAATTGCTCAATCATGATCATTTCTTTAAGATCTTGGGTCTTCCCCAGAGCAGTCCATTTCTCCAAATAGGTTTCCAGTCTGGCAGAGAATTGGTGGTATGTCTCCCCAGACAACAGTTTGGCATTTCTAAATTTCTTACGATAAAATTCACCATTTTTTTCGTACCTCAATAACAAAGCCTGCTTTAACATGTCATAATTGTCTTGGTCTTCTCTGTTCATTTTTGCGAAGACTTCATAAGAAGTACCTCTCAGTCCCTGTGATAGCTTTAAACTCCACCTCTCTCTCTCTCTAACCCATATGTAGTAGCTAATAACTCAAAACGTCCTAGGTACCCCTCTATGTCATCGTCTTTTTCAACAAAATGGTCTAAATGAAACCCCATAGCTGATGTTGAGGCTCCCAGACTGGGCGTAGCATCTGAGGCAAAAGGGCTGGCACCATTTTCAGGAGCCTGGCCTTGTAATTCCAGCTCCCTTAGTCGTAATTCGTGCTCCCTTTGCAACCTTCTATCTTCTGCCTCCCTTTCGGCAGTCAATCTTTTTTCTTCTGCCTCCCTTTCAGCCTTTTTATCTTCTGCCTCCCTTTCGGCAGTCAATCTTTTTTCTTCTGCCTCCCTTTCAGCCTTTTTATCTTCTGCCTCCCTTTGCTGTCGTTTTTCTTCTGCCTCCAATGCTTTAGCCTCTTTGTCAGCCTCAATCTGCAACCTCTTAGTCTCAGCCTCAATTTGTAACCTCTTCTCTTCAGCCAACCTTTCAGACTCTAATTTTCTTTCAGCCTCTTTTTCTAATCTTCTTTCTTCCCGTTCAATATACTTATCACATTCAGCCGTTACATATTGAATTAAAATCTGACCATCCATTCCCATATCCTTTGCCGTCAGCACAGCAGCTGATCTGAATTTGGCTAGCTCCGCCATACTTTTTAACAATTCTAGTAATGAGCAAAGTAAAATTTCCAACCACTAAAGTAATTCTAATTACTCTAGTCTAAAATAATTCTAATTAATTAATTAACTACCACTGGCTGTGAAGATTCACCAACTTTTATTTTCAGGGACACTTTTAATTTTTATAATGTGTTCCCCTAATTTATTTCTCCCCCCAGGAGATCCTAATATTATTGATAGGCTAATATCCCCGGGACAAGAGACCCTAATATATGTGATTAATTTAAATCCCGAGACCGAGCTACCCAATATATGTAGTGGATTTGATGGTATTGTATGATGGTGATATTACTTAGTGTGATGCATGAGGTCAGCTGTGAAGGCTCCTGAGATAAAAATAGCTGTGAATTTTCAGAAGGCCCTTCTTGCTACCACTACGACCTCACACCTATCTTTTTTTTTTCTAATGAATGTGGCTACGTTAAAAAATCTAGGGTACTGAATGTAAGGTGTTGTATTAATATATACAAACACACACACACAGATATTTAATAAGTCTAATAATATTAATAAAATTTAAAACACACTGAACTAACTCAAGCTGTGTAAAATTTTGATAGTAAATTTTCTTTAAATTTATTTGTTCTGAACCAAGGTTTTATTTTGGTCAGAACATATGAAAGGTTTTGAAAGTATTAATGATATGCATGAATATATGGCATAATAAATGAAAAGTGTGTACATAGGTATGTTACAAGACTAGTTAATATTACTACTGTTTATAGTTGTACTTTATGGGAAGAACTATTTATGGATGTGCTGTTGGGGTGGCCTCATCACTCCCGATCTATAGCGACTACACATTGCCCATTTATTGAGGGTATTATAATTGGTGTGTTAGAAATCAAGTTGGTGAGTTTTCAGCAGGCCAGACTCTCACGTAACTTGAAGGAGTAAGTCTGGTGCTGGAATCAGGTGGCCCCACCTCTCTGTGCTTGGGGGCAATATCAGAAGTCTGGTGGCCCCACCTCTCCGTGCTTGGGGGCTATATCAGAAGTCTGGTGGCCCCACCTCTCCGTGCTTGGGGGCTATATCAGGCTGCTCTGACAAAATGTTACTGCACGGGTCCCTCTTGTAATATTCAACACCTCATTTGACACCACATTGGTGCCAAATAAAAACTCACAGTTCTGCAATCAAAGTATTAGTCATGTGTCAGAATTCCATCCTCTAAACCCTTTCTGGACACAACACTACACACAACAACACCATATAGACGGGTCAGATCTCTCTGACCATACAGCACATCTTACCAAGTTGGTTTCACATAGGATAAGTTCTCCCAGACTACATATTCCGAAATATGTTTATTAGCTTCCTGCCATAGAATAGGATAGGTGATATGTTCCACTGATCTCAACACTTGATCTGTCCTTCATAATCCTTGCTGGAGTTTATGTATTTTATTTGTCTCTAGACCCTGAACTAGGGCGGGGGGTCTAGAGCGAATCCTTACTTGTTGTAAGGGATAGATTTTGATATGGCAGTATCAAATCACTCGAAACCTTAAACAAATATTAAAATGTACAAAGAAATAATTTCAGTCTTACCAGAATTATGAACATAGAACACAGTATATGCTAGCAAAACTCAGCTGAGCTGCTGGCTTTAGGATGGCGTCCCTCTAACTACTTCAATTTGCTTCTGGGAAATCACCACTTAATATTTTACTGTGTCTACTAGGACAACTTATGACGAATGGCAAAAATGCGCGTCTGAGCGCCGATAATATATTCATCTATGGCCAATCACCGCCTTTTCTTTTTTTCAAATTCAAACATCCTACCAAAAAGTCAATTCAGTCATACCTCAGTCAAGTATGCATATTTGTCTGTTGGTCCGTCCGTCTCTACTTGCGTTTCACAAAAAAACACACTTGTTTTTTGAACCAACTCTGCCCTCCCCTACACAATTTTGCCTGTAAAGTTATTTTTAGCCACAATTCTCCTTAACACCCTCTCTCTTTCATTCTAACTAGATTTTAGCACTTGCGTCTTCAAGGCCACAATTTTTTTTGAAAATTAGTGACATTATTGTTTCAATGCAGTCGTTCGTTGATATGAACAACACAGTCTTTTGTCAATATCTTTCTTATTATCTATCCGACTGTATAAATGAAAGCATATTATTTCACTGCTCAAGATGGGCCATCCGGCCAGCTAGGTTTTATATTCCTAACATCATTATTAAGAAAAAGTTACTTTTCAAGGTTAGTTGGTTTTTTTCGAAATATTTTCTAGAATCTTCCGTACTGCGTTTGCCGCTGAATTCAAATAAAGGACAAAATATCGCAAAAGCGTCCAAGAAATGACTGTTGCGTATAATAACTATGGTCCCTTTTGTCGATTTCTTTACCTTGTGTCAACTTGGGGACGTGACTTTTCCTCCGTTTCCCTCCCCCCCCCCCCCCCGCCCCCCCCCTCCCCCAATTGCAATTGCATCTTTTTAGCCTTGCTAGTTTCAAGCACATGTTCAGTCAGATTTTTCCTTTTGATCTTCGTTCTCATTCCGTTCCAAGGGTAAACGTTCTAGCAATTTAATTTCCATGGCGGGTGATGACCCGCGGCGTGGGCGATCATGCCTTCTAGTAACTCACGCATTCTTTTTATCCCTACATTTTATCCTTTGGAGATATTGTTACGTTGTATCACTGTTAATTTTATGACAGTTACTTCACATAGATTTGAGGATTGAAACAGTGCTTCCTCCAAAACCTAAGTAGTTCAGTTCGTCCAGCCAGCTGAAACTGTCTGGTTAAACAAAGAACGTTCTTCTCTATGTTATGACCCTCATATAAATCTGGAGGATACCATATTTATGCAGTAGCACGGCGATGATGTGGTCCGTTTGCTATCTGTGAGGAGGCCATGTAGGATGTAGGATAAAGAGAGAGGGATAGTACCTCACGGTGAGAGACAGCCATGTCCTTTTTAGGATAGTCAGGATCCTATTTGGTTCTCCTCTCTTTGTCTAGCTCATGTATGGCTCCTAGAATACCGCTTGTGTACGGCGGTGGCCACATCCCGGGCAACAGTCTTGGCTGACTGGCTAAACTACATGGGTGGAGTAGGAGCAATCTTACTCAAGGGAATGTCCATCCCTAGTACACAAAGACTGAGACGGTGAGTGAGGCGGAGGAATCTGAGAAGATCAACGGCTCGCAAAGCGAAACAGCAAAGTGTGTGGCGCACTAGAGGCATGTCGGACATAGAAAAAGACAATGGCTAGCCACCGTGGAAGAGATTGGGGCCTTACCACGTACTTCCTACAGAAAGTAATGGAATCACAACAACAAGATAAGAACCGATATGTAGAGAACTCTCTGTCCCCTGGGGAAGAATCTACTGTACAAATTAACAGGGAAGAGGCAACTCCTCTAATGAGTAAGGAAGTACATAATGACGAGTGTTCCTTAAATTCTGTTGAAAGGGAGCATTCTGAGAAAGACCACCTAAAAACTAGTAGGAGAAGCCTAAAAATAGGAACATGGAATGTTAGAACTTTAAACGGAGAAGGAAAGCTGGACAATCTTATATTAGAGGCAGCCGACATGAAACTCGATATACTGGGAGTTGCAGAGGCAAGACTTTTGGATACAGGCTACATAACAAGAGACCAGTACACGCTTATACACTCAGGAGGAGAAAAAACACGAAAGAGGGGTAGGAATGTTGATAAAGAAGGAGTTAGAAAAATACGTATGTGGATACTGGACACACAATGACAGAATGATGTTACTAAAGATGAGAGCAAAGCCATTCGACATATCAATCTTACAAACTTATGCACCAACTAAAGATTACAGCGAGGAAGAAATAGAAGAATACTATGAAGAGCTACAACACACACTTAAACCAGTCAAATCTACAGATGTGTTGATAGTAATGGGTGATATGAATGCAAAAGTAGGAAAAGGAAAATACAAGAAAATAGTAGGACAGTATGGATTAGGGACAAGAAATGATAGAGGAGACAGACTTATCCAGTTCTGTGAAGAAAACCAGCTGGTCATATGTGTAATATAATATGATACATTAATAATACGAACCACACATTGTAATAATATGCGAATCTTCACATGTACGATATTCTGTAAATAAACATGGCTACGAATTGAACATGCTTTTTACTGAGTCCCTTCTGAAACGTGTGTGCTTGTGTAGATGACGAGGTAATGATTATATACATACATCATAACATTACATGGTGGCAGCGGTCGATACCTGACTGACGCAAAACAGCTACACGATAACACTGAGTACAGTTTATTCGGCTAATTTTCGTCATCGAGGTCAACAATGGCAGCTAAACATTACCGCAGCGCACCGCAAATGAGATTTGCCGGTCAAGACGATAAGAGTGAAGCTTTCTTGTTATGGCGCCAACGCATAGATCTATATTCCAAGACCACTGGTCTGGAAGGACAAACCCTAACTCCATATATCCTAGAAGCATTGGACGATGAAGGTTTGAAAATTTACAACAGTTTTGCTACCGCCATGCCGGTTGAGTCGGCAACCGACCCCGTAGCCATATTGGACGAATTTGAAAAACGTCTGATAATAAAGCACACGAACTTTAGAGCGGCAAGATTAGAACTTCACCACCTGCGACAGAAACCTGATGAAAGTTTAGATGATTTCTTCACTCGCATCAAGGAGAAAACAAGTGTATGTAAATTTAACAAAGAAGAAGAAAAAGAGCGAATTATCGAACAGATCCTTCTCAGCACACCAATGCCAGAGTTCCAGAAATGGATACTGAGCCAGAGTGATACACTAAATGTACAACAACTTCTGGATGAAGGCAGGAAACACGAGGCACAAGCACTAAACATTAAACAAATTCAGCAAGGTACAGTAACAGCCCAGGTGGATGCAGTAAAAAGCTATAAACCCAAACAAAACAAAGCAACTGGTTCGAAGCAACAAGAAAAACACAACACAAGCAGAGGTGCTATGTGTAAATGTTGTGGCCTAAACCACATACAAAACCACTGTCCAGCTAAAGACTCTACATGTCATTACTGCAGAAAGAGGGGCCACTGGATAAAATTATGTTTCAAGAGGAAACAAGACAGTGCTCAACACAACTTTCACAGCAGAGAGTCATCAAAACAAACACACTTTATGATGACTGAGGACCTTGACTCCAGTGAAGAAAGTGATCCTTCCACATTTGATACTGTGAAGATACTAACTTTCAGTAATGAACCAAAGAGAACGCAGGCTTTCTGCAAGGTACAATTCCGAATACCAGGAATTAAAATGCACAAAGAAAGAAACATTCGGTTCAAGATAGACACAGGTGCCCAAGGTAACACTCTACCCTTAAGAATATTCAGACAGATCATGCCTGACAAGGTGGATGAGCAAGGATTTCCCACAAGGGATGTAAAACGTAGGAGTGGCAGGACAAAGCTAAGAGCTTACAATGGAACAAGTATAGACTGTTTTGGAGCAGTAACACTTGAATGTTCATACAGAGGCTCAGAATGGACATCGTCAACATTTTACTTGGTAGATGTTGAAGGACCTGCAATTTTGGGTTTACCAATGTGCGAAAAGCTGAGTGTGGTAACTATTAACAACATTAAATAGGATATAGGTTTTGCAGATGCTCTCAGCAGACTACCAAACCCCAACAAGATAACAGATCTTACCCCAAACATCAAAGTTGATTCTGTCAAGTTTAGCGATAATCGGCTTGAACACATCAGAGAAGACACAACGAGAGATCCTATTCTTAACTCTCTCAAAGAACTGATATACCATGGATGGCCAAGCTCTATCAGGGAAGTTCCAACACACATCCGTCCATACTACTCGATGAGGGACGAGTTAAGCATCGAAGATGGTCTGATCCTTAAAGGAGATCGCATTGTTGTACCAGAAACACAACGCGATATCATCCTTAAACAGCTCCATAATAGTCACCTTGGTATTGTGAAGACACAACTGAGAGCAAAGAAAGATGTTTACTGGCCACAGATAAACAAGGACATAGAAACACTATGTAAAAAAAACTGTTCAATTTGCCAAGAACATGCAAATAGGCAGTGCAGAGAACCTCTCATACCATCAGCCATACCATTGAGCCCTTGGAGCATTATAGGAACTGATATTTTCTCAATCGACAATAATGACTATCTTATTATTGCTGATTACTACAGCAAATTTCCCATCATTGAGAAACTTCCACAACCCTCACCATCAGCTGTTATTGCAGACATTACAAAGAAGTATTGCAGCATGTTTGGCATCCCAGATGAAATTAGATCAGACAACGGTCCACATTTCTCAGGTCAAGCATACAGAAACTTCACTAAGGACTGGAAGATCAAACACACAACATCATCACCTAGATACCCTAAATCTAATGGTTTCATTGAGAGACAGATACAAACTATCAAGTCAATCATGAAGAAAACAAGAACAGAGGATGTACACCTAGCACTCTTGAGATGGAGAACAACACCGGTAGACAGTAAGATCGACAGTCCAGCAGAACTTATGTTTGATAGAAGAATTAAAGACCTCCTACCATCTAAGGTCCACTTCCGTCCACAACATAGAGACAGCACATATGATCAACTTCAGCATCGTCAGCAAGTTCAGAAATCCAACTATGACAAATGTGCTAAAGACTTACCACCATTATATCCTGGTCAGCATGTGACTACCTACAACCACAACAATGACACATGGTCAAAAGCAACAATCATTTCCAGAAACCCTGAACCCAGGAGCTATACTTTAAGACCAGACAGCAGCAGCAACCTCCTGAGGCGAAACAGAGTGGACATAAGAGAAATCCCACAGAATACAACAGAACAGAGAATTCCCATGCTTTCAACAGACAATACAGTAACTCCAGACCTTGGTGCCCCACAAAACCAACAAGCGCCAAGGCCGAAATCACAACCAACTCAAGCTAAACCAGGGACTTCCGCAGAACCACCAGCACTTTACACCACTCGTTCTGGCCGTACAGTGACACCTCCCAGCCGATACAGACAGTGACATATATATACTCACACTGAGCATTACACATACTTATCCTTTCTCACATGAAACATTTTGTTGGAAATGTTTGCACACATTTTTTTTTTTCAAAAAAGGGGGGATGTAATATAATATGATACATTAATAATACGAACCACACATTGTAATAATATGCGAATCTTCACATGTACGATATTCTGTAAATAAACATGGCTACGAATTGAACATGCTTTTTACTGAGTCCCTTCTGAAACGTGTGTGCTTGTGTAGATGACGAGGTAATGATTATATACATACATCATAACATTACAATATGTAACACCTTTTTTGAACATCACCCAAGGAAATTATACACATGGAAAAGCCCAGGAGATGTAACACGTAATCAAATCGACTATATCATGATAAAACATAGATTTAAGAACAGTGTCACAAGTGCAAAGACACATCCTGGCGCCGACATAAATTCAGATCACAATCCAGTTGTCATCAAAGTAAATATAAAGCTGAAAAGAGCAGGAAACAGAAGACAGGAGGAACCCCAGATAGAAATATCGGCGCTGAAACAACCAGATATAAAACAGAAATATTTAATCGAAGTCAAAAATAAATACCAACAGTTATTGACAGAAAGCATGGAGCAGTATAGAAGAGAAAACCCAGAAGAAAAAGCAACCGCAAAATGGGAATGCTTAAAAACAAGCATACAATCAGCAAATGCAAATTTACCTAAAAAGGAGTCTAAGAAAAATCAAATTTGGATGACAGATGACATCTTGAATAAAATGGCAGAAAGAAAGAAAGCAAAAAATACTCCAGAATATAAAACAATAGACAATGACATACGTACTATGTGTAGAGAAGCAAAAGAACGGTGGATAGAAACAAAATGTAAGGAAATAGAAGACTTGGAAGCGAAGCACATGACAAGAGATATGCATGAAGAAATAAAGAAATTATCAAATCGGTCGCGGTTTGCACAAGGAGGAAGCTGTATCAAGAACAAAAATGGTGTAATATTACTTGATGAGAAAGACATATCAAACAGATGGGCAGAATACGTAAAAGAACTATTCGAGGACAACAGAGGTAAAAAACCATCACCAGATTCTAATGAAGGCCCACACATTCTCAGATCAGAAGTAGAGAATGCCATTCATATGATACAAAAAGGAAGATCAGCAGGCATGGATAACATAAACATTGAAATGATAGAAGCTCTGGAGAGCTTTGGTATAGATACAATCACAGAAATATGCAATGATATATACAATACAGGATATTTACCACACGACATGAAGACATCAGTTTTTATAACATTGCCCAAAAAACCAAATACAACAGAATGTTCAGACTTCAGAACAATCAGCCTGATGAGTCATGCAATTAAGATACTGCTCAAAATCATACAGGAAAGAATAAAAAGTAAAGTAGACAGCGAAATCCAAGAAGAACAGTTTGGTTTTAGACGGAACAGTGGAACAAGAGAGGCAATATTTTGCCTAAGAAGATTAGCAGAAAAATATACAGAGGTCCAAAAAAAGTATGTATATGTGCTTCATTGACTATAAGAAGGCTTTTGACAGAATCCATCATGAGAAAATAATTGAATGCCTCAAAGACATAGGTATTGATGGAAAAGATATAAGAATACTCAGTAACCTTTATTGGGAGCAAACTGCCACAGTAAGATCGGGAAGGAATTATTCACCATACATAGACATAAAAAGAGGTGTCAGACAAGGTTGTGTGCTGTCTCCCTGCCTATTTAATTTATACACCGAAAAAATTTTCAAACAGATACAGGAAATACCAGGACTGAACATCAGTGGAAGATCAATAAACAACCTTAGATATGCAGATGATACCGTGTTGTTAGCTGAAAGCGAACAGGAGTTACAAGAACTAGTGAAGCAAGTGAACAGTATAAGTCATGAATATGGACTCGACATTAATATTGAGAAAACTAAAACTATGATAATTAGTAAAACAGACGATAAACCCACATTAAAGATAAGCGTAAATGGGAAAATCCTGGAACAAGTCAAGAGCTACGTATATCTTGGTCATATAATAACAGAAGATGGCAGATGTGAAACAGAAATCAAGAAGAGAATAGGAATGGCCAAAGCTACATTCAACAACATGAAACATATACTGACATCCAAACAGTTATCTCATAAATTAAAACTGAGAATCATAAAGTGTTATATATATTCTGCATTTCTGTATGGTGCAGAAACATGGACGATGAATAAGCATTTGGAAGAAAGAATTGAGGCTCTTGAAATGTGGATATATAGAAGAATGGGGCGTATCTCATGGAAAGAGATGAAAACAAATAAGGAGGTCCTAGAAAATCTAGGTATGAAAAAAGAACTAATGAGAGAGGTCAAAGTTCGACAGCTAAAATACTTTGGCCACATAAAAAGGCATAACACCTTGCAGAAGACCATAACAGAAGGGAGAGTTGAAGGTAAACGTGCAAGGGGAAGACAGCGCTATAAGTGGGAAGATAACATCAAGAGATGGACGGGAAAGAGTCTATCAGAGTGTACCACCAAGACAAGAGACAGAAGACGTTGGAGATCCATTACAGCCAACCTCCGTTGTGGAGATGGCAACTGATGATGATGATGATAAATTACAACAATGATCAGTCTGTAAGTCTAGGTCCTTTCCAAAGAATGTGCAACATTTGCTCGGCACTAAAATGGAAAAAAATGGATGGGTGTGAAAAAAAAATCGAGAAAAGGTAATTCATCTTACGAGGACAAAAGACAAAGAAAATAGCCAACGTTACGACCACAAGGCCTTCGTCAGGGAAAGGAAAGAAAGTCAAGGCTAGATAGGACACATAAGAACTAAATAAATATAAAAATTAAACCTAAGTACTTCCTTGAAGGAATCGAGGACCTACCACTATGTCTTACCGTGAACGGACTGGTGTGCCCGGAAAAGGAAATGACTGTCACCACCGGATGTATACAATACATACTACGAAACTAAAAAACGAAACTGAACAATAAACTACCCAAACGTAATATTAGTGGGGACTGGAAATAGAAGAGGACAGAATGAGTTGGAGATAAATAAATATGTAATAAAAAATCAAGACATATTAAAAACAATGTATTATATATTCATACATATTATTAGAAGGCGGCAGAAAAATAGAAAAATAGGATAAGAGTGGAAAGAGTCAAAATGGAACAAGAGGAAAGGGGGATGGGGGTGACCTCAGACAAAGGTGTGCAGAGTGTTAAGACCTGCTGGTTTTAGACACACCATGCGGTGGATAAGACGGTTCTGAAGCTGTTCTCGGCTAGCAGTGTCAGAGGAGCAGGATCTGATCGCCGTGACCTGGATGTCGATGGGACCCTGATGGTCAGGACCATTAAAGTGTATGGCAACTGGAAAAACGAGCCAAAAGGCATTTTGTTGCCAACTTGGTAAAGTTAAATTGGAAGAACTTCAAGCACCGCCGGAACCGCTGTTGTCGTTGTTGACTGGCCAACATCCTCTGTCTACAGAATTTCTAGGGAACATGCGCAGCTACAATAATGCGTTCCAAATAAAACGTCTATTGGAGCCAAGGTAGTGTCTGAAACAGGTTATATGCCTACGTTCAAATTTCAAGGTCAGGTGCATCATTTGCTTACTTCACAACGAAAGATGTGACCCTAAATTTCTTCACATATATTTTATCGCTGATCATGTGTCTCAGGCTTCTACACGTTGTAACAACTTTCAAAATCTGAAATTGGAAGGGATTTCTGTTTTGCAAGACATGTTACATCGCACCAATAATTTTGTTTTATCATTTGAAACAGCCTTAGAAAATGTTCCACTAAAGTCGAGGACTTCCGTCTAATTATCCATGCAGGTAGGCGACCGAATAGTGAACATCGGGGCAGGTATATGCCCCCAACTACTAAAGAGGTAGCTATTTTAATTGAATGCCAACAATTTTAACGAAGGATCATAGTTTTGCACGGACGTGATAACTCTATACAGAGAGTATCTGAAACCCATAGAGCTTATGACGCTCTACAATACCATTAATGCTGTGCCGTGGTGAAGATGGGTATTACATTTCTATACCTCAAGTCAATCAACAGAGGGGAGAAAAACTTCCCAATAAGACAGTCTCGTGTATGAATTTTTTTCATATCGAATGATGGTTCGCGAGGGTCATTTCAACACTTTACACAGATTTAAGATGCTTCTCAATCAGTTCTGGGTTGACAAATATGCCTAAATTGAAACTGAGCGTTTAGGTTATTTACGATCACACCAATATCAATTGAGAGCTGAAAGTTATATCAACTTACATGATGCGTTGCGAGGCGATGAAAACCCGTCAGAAATGGAACAGTTGAATATACTTCCGTTTTCTTGTACTGGAAGACTAAGATATTTACACGAACTTACGCAGGACGCAATGACATATGGTAGACGCTTTGGTAGACCGGATTGTTTATAACATTTACCTGCAACCCCAAGTGGCCTGAAATAATAAATGCATTGTATGAAAATACCGTTCCACACGATAGATACGACATAATTAACAGATTGTTTCACCTGAAAATACAGAATCTTATGAATCTGACAAGGAAAGGTAAAATTGTCGATACAGTTCAATGTTTCATGTATACAGTGGAGTGGCAAAAGTGTGGACTTCCTCATGTACATTTACTGCTTTGGCAACATTCGACCAGAAGAAATAGATTCAGTGATTTGTGCCGAACTTCCAGACAAGAATGTTGACACAAAAATTGTATGATATTGTCATTAAGAATATGAAACATGGATCTTGCGGAATATTTAAATCCAAATTCCCCATGCATGGACATAAATGCATCAAGAAATATCCGAAAAGTTTTCACCAAGAGACCATTACAGGCGAAGATGGATACCCAAATTATCGAAAAAGAGAACTTGGTTTTGGAGGCCAAGTAGCGACCGTGACGCTAAGAACAGGTACACAGGAAATTGACAACCGTTAGGTGATACCATATAACCCAGTTTTACTGAGAGCGTCTGACGCGCATATTGACGTCGAGTACTGCATTTCTGTCAAATCTATAAAATATGTTTGCAAATATATTAACAAGGGTAGCGATCAAGCCACATTTAGTCTCAATAGCCAGGATGAGACACAACAGTTCCAATCTGGACGCTATAGAAGTACTTCAGAGGTGGTTTGGAGAATTCTTTCCTTTAGCATACATGAAAAATCGCCAACAGTTACGCATTTAGCTGTCCGTGTTGAAAATGGCCAACGTGTGTATTTCAACCCCAACAATGCCGCGGATGTTGTTAATAATCCGAGAGATACTACTTTGATGGCTTTTTTCAAATTGTGCTCAAAGGATTCTTTTGCACGCACTTTAACGTATGATGAGGTTCCTACATACTATACATGGAATAGAAATACATTTCAGGGGAGAAAGCAAGAAGTACCAGTTGAAGGACACCTAGGCGTAAAAAAAAGGGACACTTTGGACCGTGTCTATGTTTTGACAATAATTTCCAACCCTCCTTTTCAAACAAATCTCTTCCTAATTTTCCTATTAATGTCTTCCTTTAAAATTCCTTCAAGGTTTCTTCCACTTCTGGTTTTTTCCACTTCTGGTTTTTTCCACTTCTGGTTTCTTCCTTTAAAAAAATGTAATTGAAAATGCGCAAAACATTTTCTGAATGAAATAATTACTTTATTTTATTTAGTACTATTCTCCCTCATTTTAATGTTTAAGTAAGCACCCATTCCGAAAAGGACCCGGGCTGGGCCGGGTATGACAGCTAGTATATATATATATATATATATATATATATATATATATATATACATACAAAATGTGTTTGTGTGTGTGAAAAAAAATCGTGATGAAAGTGCTGGGCCACGTAAGTCCAGCGACTTGGGAGAACGAAGATACCGATCTCACCAAGTGAAGATGCTCCCTACGGCGTCACCTCAGATTGAGTGAGAAGAAAATTTTAAAACAAGCAGAAGAAACAACAACACGTTGAAAGAACAACAAGCAAAAGACAGTTGAGAGTTATTATTTCAAAGGCACATTATTCCCATAGTCAGTTATGACTGGAGGAATTCTTCAACTGATCAAAGAGTTGTACCGACAGTTCAGTTGTGCGTCTGTGGTATATGTCAAACTAACGCAAGTAATGCTTCATCTTTTACATTCATTCATATGAATATTTTGGCTCGCAAGGATGGACGTATCAGAGAATGACATGTGGCGTGTATATAACAAGCGCGCGACAGGAACAATTAATATTCATACCCTTCAAAATTTGCTAAGAGAGACTGAGCACAAATGGGTTTGCCCGGAGTGCAGTGATATCGATTCTGATCTAAATCAACAACAAAATAATTATACATTAAAAAAAAAAAAGACGAAAGACACATAGAAGACATGGAAGTAATTTGAATAGACTGCACAAGGCACGAAAACTTCGCATCAATTTCTTTAAAGCTTGAGCTCCTTTGGCAACCGGAAGATCAGGAGTGAGTGAAATAATAAGATGTATAAAATAATATGAATCAACATTATGTCATATTCAATTTGTTATTATTACAGAAGCGAGGCTATATTGAAACAATTACTATATCTCTCTCTACTTTAGAAGGCATATGTTTGTGTCCTTAATACACTACCCTCTGCGTGGAGCCATTCAGTCTCTTGAACGTCTGTTCATCTCGAATCAAGCGTACTTCACGTACGAGCTAGGGCGCGTGAGTAGTGTCGCAATCAGTCCAAACTTTGCGGCAATGCAGCACGGTGGGACGAATTGGACCAGGTTCTTTTCCAACTTGCACTCCAGATAAATATAAATATTTCCATGTACACGTTAGCGGATCAGTATTAATTAGTAGCTTGGGAAATGTTATATTCACATATGATCATGATACATATACCACGAATCCAACAGTTGTTGTGTGATTAGAGGTAAACGGATATTTGAATTTGTGCATATTATTTTATGTCAGTTTATGTAGTGTCGTACCTGAACTGTTATATCGCATGATTGACTTGTTTCTAATGTGACTGTGTTTTCTTTATTGCGCCTAAGTATTCATATGTAGTCCAGTAGTATATACTGACGTAGGGGAGTTCAGTGTTGGAAACTTTTCTAACCTAGGTCTCAGTTTTATAACGTTAAGGTGACCAGTTGTCTTCCTCGCTAGCTTTGAATTTCATAACTCAAGAGCAGAGTCAGGTAACCGGTTAGAGCTAGGCAGACAGGAGTGTGATGGTACCTGGTTTGGAACCCGCTCAACTTCGTCACGGGAAGCCAGATAAATATTAATAATTACTGTAATTTAATTTCAGGTAAAAAGTATTATTCCCCGCTGTATTTTTATATTATCATTTTTTTTAAAAATCACTTGAGTAGGAGCGTAGTCTATTTGTCACCTTCCTATTCTGTCATCATTAACAAAATTGATTTTCAGTGGAAGTTTTAAAATATTACAGCGATAACTAAGATCAGATGAAGTACTGTCTCCGCATAGAAATAGGCCATGAGGAATCTCCAAACATTTTTTGTCTCCTATGATAGTTCAAACTCCAAACATTTTCTGTCGCTCACTTTGACAGTTCACTCTCCAAACATTTTCTGTCTCTCACCTTGATATTCAAATCTCCAAACATTTTCTGTCTCTTATTAGCCTTGAAAGTACAATCTCCAAACATTTTCTGTCTCTTATTAGCCGTAAAAGTACAATCTCTAAATATTTTCTGTCTTTTATTAGCATTGAAAGTACAATCTCCAAACATTTTATGTCTTTTATTAGCATTGAAAGTACAATCTCCAAACATTTTATGTCTCTTATTAGCCGTAAAAGTACAATCTCTAAATATTTTCTGTCTTTTATTAGCATTGACAGTACAATCTCCAAACATTTTATGTCTTTTATTAGCATTGAAAGTACAATCTCCAAACATTTTATGTCTCTTATTAGCTTTGAAAGTATAATTTCCAAACATTCTATGTCTCTTATTAGCTTTGAAAGTACAATCTCCGAACATTTTCTGTCTCTTATTAGCCGTAAAAGTACAATCTCTAAATATTTTCTGTCTTTTATTAGCATTGAAAGTACAATCTCCAAACATTTTCTGTCTCTTATTAGCCGTAAAAGTACAATCTCTAAATATTTTCTGTCTTTTATTAGCATTGACAGTACAATCTCCAAACATTTTATGTCTTTTATTAGCATTGAAAGTACAATCTCCAAACATTTTATGTCTATTATTAGCTTTGAAAGTATAATTTCCAAACATTCTATGTCTCTTATTAGCTTTGAAAGTACAGTCTCCGAACATTTTCTGTCTCTTATTAGCCTTCATAGTACATTCTTCAAAGATTTTCTGTCTCTCACCTTGATGGTAAAATGTCTAAACATTTTCCGTCTCTCACCTTGATTGTTAAATCTTGAAATATTTTCGACTTCACTCGGATAATGTAATCTTCAAACATTTATGTCTCGTTAGAGTAAGGGTAATGACTAAAAACGTTTTCTCTGAATCACCTTGATAGAATGTCTTAAAAACATTTTCTGCCTCTTACCTTGACAGTAATGTCTAAAAACATTTTCTCTGTCTCACCTGGATAGTAATGTCTGAACACTTTTCAGTCTCTCACCTTGACAGTAATGTCTAAAAACATTTTCTTTCTCTCTCGTCTTGAAAGTAATATCTAAAAATATTTGCTCTCTCTCTCACCTTGATAGTAATGTGTAAAACATTCTCTCACTCTCAACTTCATAGTAATGTCTAAAAGCAGTCTCTCTCTCACCTTCATAGTAATTGTCTAAAAACAGTGTCTTTCTCTCTCACCTTGATGGTAATGTCTAAAAACATTCTCTCTCTCACCTTGATAGTAATGTCTAAAACATTTTCTCTCTCTCTCTCACCTTGACAGTAATACCTAAAGAAAACATTTTCTCTCTCTCTCTCTCACCATAATAGTGTTGTCCAAAATCATTTTCTCTGTCTCTCACACTTTGGTAGTAATATCTAAAAACATTTTTTTCTCTCTCACGTTGACAGTAATGTCTAAAAGCATATTCTCTCTCTCTCTCACCTTGATAGTAATGTCTAAAAACATTTTCTCTCTCATTCTCTCACTTTGATAGTAATATCTAAAAACGTTCTCTCTCTCTCTCTCTCTCTCTCTCTCTCTCTCTCTCTCTCTCTCTCTCTCTCTCTCTCTCTCTCTCTCTCTCTCTCTCTCTCTCACACACACACATCTTGATAATAGTGTCTAAAAACTATATCTCTCCCTCTCTGTCTCTATCTCTCTCAGTTTGATAGTAATGTCTAAAAACATTCTCTCTGTGACCTTGATAGTAATGTCAACAAAATTATCTACCTGTCTCTCACCTTGATAGTAATGCCTAAAAACATTCTCTCTCTCCCTTTCACCTTTGTAGTAATATGTAAAAACATTTTATATCTTTCACCTTGATAGTAATGTCTAAAAACACATTTGCCACACAAGGATAGTAATAGCTAAACATGTTATCTCTCTCTCACCTTGATAGTAATGTTTAAAAACATTCTCTCTCTCACCTTGATAGTTAAGTCTACAAAGATTCTCTCTCTGATAGTAATTTCTAAAAACATATTGTGCCTCTCACCTAAATAGTCGTTCCTCATCTACCCTTCCAAAGGTTGTTATTGCCGGGAGTTGTAGTGAGGATAAGCTCTCACTGCAGATAAAATACTTCTATGGCACGCGCCTCAAACAGCCTCTGACAACCAAGTCCAGCTCCCGGCCTTCACGTGTGGCTCAATTTGAGCCCGGCGGAACTGTTTCCACTGACGGGAGAAGGGGCAAAGGCGAGCGACTGGCGCCTTAAAACCAGCAGCTTCGGGCAGATAGGGCTCGTGATCCTTGGTTGGTCGCTTATCTAAGAGAAGGAACTCTGAATTCAAACCACCGCTGCCTTGCGGGAATATCCATTTATGGAATTGGCTTCGGGAGTAAACCCTGAGGATAAATCCGGAGTCGGAGTCCCTAAGGCAGTCTAATGTCGATTCGACATTATTCTGGCAACTCCTGCGACATGGCTGGTACCAAACTGTATCGGCTACTGCCGTTCCTTTGGATCTACCGGCTGTGTGGAGAGGGGGAACATGCTGCATGGGCAACAGCTTGATCTCCATATAACTGTGCCCAAGCTCGCGCCCTGGAGAGGACACTCCAGCTTCACCCTATAGGTGTCGGCAAAACACGGGAAGTAGCAGTTACCGGTTATAAGCATTTGCCCAATTGGCGTAGGGCATGGCGCCAGGGGCTACTTCCGACAGTGGGAGAGGTTCTAGGATCTCACTGGACAGCTACCGCCCGCTTCAAGCTGGGCAGCCCCCAGTCAATAAGGTGTTGTCCCGCCACTGTCTGCTTTCCCCATTGGGTGCATGGGGATTAGGGTCAAACCCGAACTGTGGACAGAAAATTTTGCACCAAGCAATTATCGAAAAAATAGAAATAAGCAAACTCTCAGATTGGGATGCTGGAACGTCCGGACTATGTTGACTGGACTATCCGAAAACCTACAGGATGTAAACGATGTAAGGAAGACAGCCATAATTAATGATGAGCTTAAACGACTTCAGGTGGATATAGCTGCACTTCAGGAAACGCGCCTGGCGGGCTCTGGAACGGTGAGCGAGAAGGACTACACATTTTATTGACAAGGGAAAGATCTTAATAAAGCTAGAGAACACGGAGTAGGTTTTGCGGTCAAAAAATCGCTAACTAAAATGGTTGAACCAGGCGAGAATGGATCAGAACGCCTGTTAACGCTCCGCCTGCAAACTAGCACAGGACCCATCACCCTTGTCAGTGTGTATGCTCCTACTCTGTACTCTGCCTCAGAAGCTAAAGATGAGTTCTATGAGAATCTAACAGCAATTATCAAAAGCATACCTAGGCAAGAACAGCTTGTTCTCCTTGGTGACTTTAACGCTAGAGTGGGTGCCGATAATGTTTGGCCTTCGTGTCTGGGCAGGTTTGGTATTGGCAAGATGAATGAAAATGGACAACGGCTCTTAGAGTTGTGCGTCCACCATGACCTCTGCGTGACCAACACCTACTTTCAGACAAAACCCCAGCATAAGGTGTCATGGAGACACCCACGATCCAAGCACTGGCACCAACTTGACCTGATTCTCGTCAGAAGGCCACTCCTCAGGTCTGTGCTCTCCACGCGCTCGTACCATAGTGCAGACTGTGATACAGATCACTCCTTGGTTTGCTGCAAAATCAGAGCACAACCAAGAAAACTCTATCGTGTCAGACATGAAGGGAAACCACGCATTGATACCAGCAAGATGTCAGACCCTTTCATGATCGCTCAATTCACTGCGACCTTCGAGAAAGTGCTCAGTAGCCCTCAGAATGGTGATACTATTACAGAGAACTGGGAGCATCTACGGAACACCATTCAAAGTACTGCACTTGCCACCTTTGGTAAGAAAACAGCAAAGTCAAATGACTGGTTTGATGCTTCATCAGATGTGATGGCACCTGTCATTGAAGCTAAGCGCAGTGCTATGAATGAATACAAACGTTCACCGAGTCCCAGAACCCTACAGATCCTGAGGGCTACGAGAAGCAAAGTTCAACAAACTGCTCGACGCTGTGCAAATGACAACTGGCTCCAGCTCAGTGAGAGCATCCAGATCGCAGCGCAAACAGGCAACATTAGACAAATGTATGACGGTATAAAGAAAGCACTTGGCCCCCATAAAAGTAAGACGGCACCGCTAAAAACCATCAGCGGAGAGAAGCTAACCGATAAGGGTAAGCAGATGGAGAGGTGGGTCGAGCACTACTCTGAGCTCTACGCTAGAGACAATACCGTTACGCCTGCAGCCCTTGATGGTGTCAACAGTCTGCCAACTATGGAGGAGCTGGATGCCGAACCAACATTAGAGGAACTCAGCAAGGCCATTGATAGCTTGGCCTCTGGCAAAGCACCAGGCAGTGATGGGATTCCTCCTGATTTAATCAAATGCTGTAAGAGCACGCTATTACATCCCCTGCATAGGATGCTGTGCCAGTGCTGGGAAGAGACAACTATTCCTCAGGACATGCGAGATGCCAAGATTGTAACACTGTATAAAAATAAAGGAGACAGAAGTGATTGCAATAACTACAGAGGCATCTCTCTTCTTAGTATTGTTGGTAAGGTTTTTGCCAAAGTCATCTTAATGCGACTACACAAGTTAGCTGAGCGCATATATCCAGAGTCACAGTGTGGATTCCGAGCTGGCAGATCAACAACAGACATGATCTTCTCTCTTCGCCAGCTTCAGGAAAAATCAAGAGAGCAGAAAAGACCATTATATATCGCCTTTATAGACCTCACAAAAGCATTCGACCTGGTTAGTAGCGATGGACTCTTTAAAATCCTCCTGAAAATAGGCTGCCCTTCTAAAATGCTGGAAACGATAAAGTCATTTCATGACGGCATGAAGGGAACAGTCCAATATGCTGGAAGCACGTCACAGCCCTTTGATATACGAAGTGGCGTTAAACAAGGTTGTGTTCTGGCTCCGACCCTCTTCGGAATCTTCTTTGCCTTACTCTTGAAACATGCATTCAGAGATGCAACTGAAGGAATATGCCTTCACACTAGG
This sequence comes from Oreohelix idahoensis, assembly GCA_024509875.1. Classification (NCBI taxonomy): domain Eukaryota; kingdom Metazoa; phylum Mollusca; class Gastropoda; order Stylommatophora; family Oreohelicidae; genus Oreohelix; species Oreohelix idahoensis. The sequence goes on along the minus strand of JAMPIV010007234.1, from coordinate 171,241 downwards.
TCAGATGGCCGTCTGTTTAATCTTTCAAGACTGAAGGCAAAAACAAAAATCAGAAGGGTCACTATAAGAGACTTGTTGTTCGCTGATGATGCTGCAGTCGTCACTCAAGGCCAACAGGAGCTTCAGAGCTTGATGAATCGCTTCACTAAAGCATGCAAGGACTTTGGCCTCACAATAAGTCTAAAGAAAACGAATGTGCTGAGTCAGGATGTGGGTGCTGCACCAGTTATCACTATCGATAACTATGAATTGGCAGTGGTGCACCACTTCACATACCTAGGGTCTACCGTCAATGACAAACTCTCACTGGATACAGAAATTGACAGCCGCATTGGCAAAGCTGCAGCTACCTTTGCCCGCCTCACATCGCGTGTTTGGGGAAACTCTAAACTCACAATGAAGACCAAAGCTGCGGTATATAATGCCTGCGTCACCAGCTCACTCCTATATGGCAGCGAGACCTGGACGACCTATGCTAAGCAAGAAAGAAGGCTCAATACCTTCCATTTGCGGTGTCTACGCCGCATCCTCGGCATCTCGTGGAAAGATAAAGTGACAAATGTCGAGGTGTTGTCACGTGCTGGCCTTCAAAGTATGTATACGCTTCTTAGACAGCGCAGACTTCGCTGGCTTGGCCATGTTCGCCGCATGGATGATGGTCGCATCCCAAAAGATATCTTCTACGGACAGTTAGCAGATGGCAAGAGAACAGTTGGGCGACCACAGCTGAGGTTCAAAGATGTGTGCAAGAGAGATATGAGGGCACTGGACATGGATCCAGCAACATGGGAGGATGAAGCTGCCGATCGCACTAAGTGGCGATGCTATTTACGGCGCCACCTCAGATTGGGCGAAGAGAGGCTCACACAAGAAGCAGAGGTGAGGAGAAAACGTCGAAAGGAGCACCAGGAAAATAAGCAGCTGAGGGCTGTCACCTCAGGGGCGCATTCCCATAGTCAGTTATGACTGAAGAGGCTATTATTATTATTATTATCATCTACCCTGGGGTGTAGAGATTAGCCAGAGAGAACGCCATACAGCGGTCTTGCTCGTCGTCTTTTTCCAGTAAAGTCCTCGGTCCTTTAGGGATTGCCTAATGTTGTCATTACAGCGAACTCTGGGTCGTCCTGGAGGTCTTGATCCTTGGCTCTTTGTTTCCCATATTTGTCATGGTAGCATTTTCTTACTTTCCGCATACATGGCCAAACCATCGTAGTTGGGACTGTTCTACTTGGATCTGCAGTGGCTGGGTTTTGAGGCATTGCCTTATAGTTTGGTTGCGAACCATGTCTCTTTTGGTTACTTCAACCATCTTCCTCAGATACCTCATTTCTGAGGTTTAGAGCTGGCTTTTGTGGGTTGTAGTCATTGCCCATGACTCGCATCTATATGTCAAGACTGGGAGATAGGTGGAGCAGTATACAGCCATTTTCGTCCTCTGCGAATTTCACTTTTACTGAGGAATCCTTGATTTATGGCCTGAAAAAGTCTCCCAGCTGCGGCTCTTCGAGTAAACAAGTATTCTTTGATGCCTCCCTTCCAGTCTATGGTAGCTCCAAGGTATTTAAAGTGGTTGACTTGCTCCAGGATCTGTTCTCCCACTGTAATCTGATACCTTCTTCCTTCTCTTGAGATCACCATGGTTTTTGTTTTGGATCTGCTGATAACCATCCCTTTCTTCTCCAGCTCTTCCTCCCAGACTTGCCGTTTGAATTGTTTGTTCCAGGGGAGCTAGTCAAACGCTTTCTTCAGATCCAAGAAACTAAGATGTATCTCACCTTCATACTCAGTGGCCTTGACACTCAACTGTTTGAGTGTGAAGATAAGGTCTAGAGTATTTCGGTTTGTTCGGAAGCCACACTGGACACTATCCATGTGTGGCTCAACCAGGAGTCTGAGTCTCTGCTCCAGTATTGTAGAGTAAATTTTACCAGGGGCACTAAGCAGGGATATGCCTCTATGATTTCCGCATTGTCGGTTGTCACCCTTTTTGAAAATGGATGTTATGATGGCAAAGTCCCAATCATTAGGTATGGTCTTGCTGGCTAGGCTGCTGTCACATGATTTCTCCCCTTGCTCTGTAGTGATGGTCCAATTGTGGCCAAAATTCAGAGTATCTACTGAGGGTCTTTAAAGGTATCTACCTTTTGCTCAAGATTACTCTTGTTGTAAGGGATTTCCTCCGCTCTGCTCTGCAGTGATGGTCGTGCAATGACCAAAACCTGGAGTATCTAATGTGGGTCATCAAAGATATGTACCTTCGCACAAGATTACTCTTGGTAGAGATGCAAATAGAACGATGATGATGCTTCTACCTTGAGTGATTGTTCACAAGATATTCAGAAATCAAGAACAATGCTGAATGTGTCTTAGCACAGTTAACTTATTATCTGTCCGGCAACGTTTGTAAAGAGATATGTTGTATGAGTTAGCTCGTTCAAGCCTCCAACTGATTTAATTTAGTGAAATCTTAATTTAGTATCTCTGCTTTAAGTGTATTTAAGGTGACATACGAGTGCAGTACACTCAAAAGGATTAAATCAGCTACAAATTTGTATATATAATAATAACAAATTGAATAATCAATTATATTTAACAGCGTAAAATGAATAATTCTTTTTAAAAAAGATAATCACCACTGTGTGATGGTATGGATATTGAGGGAATTGTCTGAAAGTTCTCATGGCAGCATTTAAGGTTGTACTTAGCCGCCAGCAAGTTTGTTGGTTTCTACTCCAGCCGATGTTTGGTTCTTTGCATGTTATGGATTGATGCAATCTCGCCACTTGTCAAGTCTGGAGGTTGTGACACGTTCCAATAAATATCAGGGTGTAATCACGATGCTGGTCCAGCGTCTTCAAGACCCGTCTGATGATGGTGTCTAGCGTTGACAGCAGGCCACTTATACCACACACTTTGTTCCAGATATAGCACCCTCAACTGGTACCACCGACTAGTATCATGAATGGAGAGAAATAAATACCCCCCCCCCCCCCGAGCATTGGGTTTCCTGACACGCAATCGTGTGCCCCTCCTTTGTATTCCACCATCCCATCTACCTCAGAACTTTACCCTCTCTGAGCATTAATAGTAATCCCAGTGAGCGGAAAACATTCACTACATTTATATTGAACATCTTTACATTTGTACTGGTTGAAAAGGTGAATAATATAATAAGTATGTACATCAGTTCTGTCATCATCCCCTCCCTGCTCCATATGGATCTTGGGACTACCTCTGCTTTTGGTTCTTTATGAGAAACCTGCATAAAGCAGTCACCAGCTCTTGCAGTAGGGTTTCATGACACCATCAAGTGACTGGGCACGTATTTCTGTGCTCCGAAAATGAGAAATAAGTAGATAGTGGGAGAGAGAGAAAAAATACGAAAAGGGGAATGACAAATAACGTCACGTGTGGCAGAGATGTAAACTGAAGAATGATGCTTCACTTCTAGGGAGCCTCATAGGAATTTAAGAAATCAAGCACCACAGCTGATCTTTTCAAGGCCTTAACTTAGCATCTTCCCAGAGCTTCTATGAGGGAAAGATAATTGTGCTCGTTTGATGAGGTCTCAACTGATTTAATTGAGTAAAATCTTACTTCAATAGCTCTCGTTATATGTATTTAAAGTGACAAAGACATACGGGTGCAGTTCACTCAAAATGATTAAATCAACTATACATATATATGTATACATACAGATAGCAAATTAAATAATCAATTAAATTTCTTCTTCTTTGATTCTTAGCAGTCAGTGGCCATCACGCCTGGTGGCGCCTTGTTGGGCAGCAACAAACTGCTTCCGCTTTGTTCGATCGGCGGCCATCCTTTGTACAGTTCCCCAGCTCTGGATCATTCTTTGCATCTCGGCCTCCACAATTCTCCGCCAAGTTGTTTTGGTCGGCCTCTCTTTCGTTTTCCTTCGGGCGTCTAAAGCACAGCTGTTCTTGTGATGGTATCGGAGTCTCTTATGAGTAGGGTGACCATAATATTTTTTAAAAGGAGAACATTTTCTGATTATTTTTTACTAAAAATGAGGACATAGGACATTGTCTGATGTTTTAAATAAAAGGACGACAAAAGGAGGACACATTTTAAGAAAACGATGACGCACAGGAGGACACATTAATGTTCACTAATGTAATACATTTATGTCAAGAGTCATGATAAACTATAATGTCACTAATGTCATACATTTATGTCAAGAGTCATGATAAACTATAATGTCATACATTTATGTCAACAGTCATGATAAACTATAATGTCACTAATGTCATACATTTATGTCAAGAGTCATGATAAACTATAATGTCACTAATGTCATACATTTATGTCAACAGTCATGATAAACTATAATGTCACTAATGTCATACATTTATGTCAAGAGTCATGATAAACTATAATGTCACTAATGTAATACATTTATGTCAAGAGTCATGATAAACTATAATGTCACTAATGTCATACATTTATGTCAAGAGTCATGATAAACTATAATGTCACTAATGTCATACATTTATGTCAAGAGTCATGATAAACTATAATGTCACTAATGTCATACATTTATGTCAAGAGTCATGATAAACTATAATGTCACTAATGTCATACATTTATGTCAAGAGTCATGATAAACTATAATGTCACTAATGTCATACATTTATGTCAAGAGTCATGATAAACTATAATGTCACTAATGTCATACATTTATGTCAAGAGTCATAATAAACTATAATGTCACTAATGTCATACATTTATGTCAAGAGTCATAATAAACTATAATGTCACTAATGTCATACATTTATGTCAAGAGTCATGATAAACTATAATGTCACTAATGTCATACATTTATGTCAAGAGTCATGATAAACTATAATGTCACTAATGTCATACATTTATGTCAACAGTCATGATAAACTATAATGTCACTAATGTCATACATTTATGTCAAGAGTCATGATAAACTATAATGTCACTAATGTAATACATTTATGTCAAGAGTCATGATAAACTATAATGTCACTAATGTCATACATTTATGTCAAGAGTCATGATAAACTATAATGTCACTAATGTCATACATTTATGTCAACAGTCATGATAAACTATAATGTCACTAATGTCATACATTTATAACAAGAGTCATGATAAACTATAATGTCACTAATGTCATACATTTATGTCAAGAGTCATGATAAACTATAATGTCACTAATGTCATACATTTATGTCAACAGTCATGATAAACTATAATGTCACTAATGTCATACATTTATGTCAAGAGTCATGATAAACTATAATGTCACTAATGTCATACATTTATGTCAAGAGTCATGATAAACTATAATGTCACTAATGTCATACATTTATGTCAACAGTCATGATAAACTATAATGTCACTAATGTCATACATTTATGTCAACAGTCATGATAAACTATAATGTCACTAATGTCATACATTTATGTCAAGAGTCATGATAAACTATAATGTCACTAATGTAATACATTTATGTCAAGAGTCATGATAAACTATAATGTCACTAATGTCATACATTTATGTCAAGAGTCATGATAAACTATAATGTCACTAATGTCATACATTTATGTCAAGAGTCATGATAAACTATAATGTCACTAATGTCATACATTTATGTCAAGAGTCATGATAAACTATAATGTCACTAATGTCATACATTTATGTCAACAGTCATGATAAACTATAATGTCACTAATGTCATACATTTATGTCAACAGTCATGATAAACTATAATGTCATTAATGTCATACATTTATGTCAACAGTCATGATAAACTATAATGTCACTAATGTCATACATTTATGTCAACAGTCATGATAAACTATAATGTCACTAATGTCATACATTTATGTCAACAGTCATGATAAACTATAATGTCACTAATGTCATACATTTATGTCAACAGTCATGATAAACTATAATGTCACTAATGTCATACATTTATGTCAACAGTCATGATAAACTATAATGTCACTAATGTCATACATTTATGTCAACAGTCATGATAAACTATAATGTCACTAATGTCATACATTTATGTCAACAGTCATGATAAACTATAATGTCACTAATGTCATACATTTATGTCAACAGTCATGATAAACTATAATGTCACTAATGTCATACATTTATGTCAACAGTCATGATAAACTATAATGTCACTAATGTCATACATTTATGTCAACAGTCATGATAAACTATAATGTCACTAATGTCATACATTTATGTCAACAGTCATGATAAACTATAATGTCACTAATGTCATACATTTATGTCAACAGTCATGATAAACTATAATGTCACTAATGTCATACATTTATGTCAACAGTCATGATAAACTATAATGTCACTAATGTCATACATTTATGTCAACAGTCATGATAAACTATAATGTCACTAATGTCATACATTTATGTCAACAGTCATGATAAACTATAATGTCACTAATGTCATACATTTATGTCAACAGTCATGATAAACTATAATGTCACTAATGTCATACATTTATGTCAACAGTCACGATAAACTATAATGTCACTAATGTCATACATTTATGTCAACAGTCATGATAAACTATAATGTCACTAATGTCATACATTTATGTCAACAGTCACGATAAACTATAATGTCACTAATGTCATACATTTATGTCAACAGTCACGATAAACTATAATGTCACTAATGTCATACATTTATGTCAACAGTCACGATAAACTATAATGTCACTAATGTCATACATTTATGTCAACAGTCACGATAAACTATAATGTCACTAATGTCATACATTTATGTCAACAGTCACGATAAACTATAATGTCACTAATGTCATACATTTATGTCAACAGTCACGATAAACTATAATGTCACTAATGTCATACATTTATGTCAAGAGTCACGATAAACTATAATGTCACTAATGTCATACATTTATGTCAAGAGTCACGATAAACTATAATGTCACTAATGTCATACATTTATGTCAAGAGTCACGATAAACTATAATGTCACTAATGTCATACATTTATGTCAAGAGTCACGATAAACTATAATGTCACTAATGTCATACATTTATGTCAAGAGTCACGATAAACTATAATGTCACTAATGTCATACATTTATGTCAAGAGTCACGATAAACTATAATGTCACTAATGTCATACATTTATGTCAAGAGTCATGATAAACTATAATGTCACTAATGTCATACATTTATGTCAAGAGTCATGATAAACTATAATGTCACTAATGTCATACATTTATGTCAACAGTCATGATAAACTATAATGTCACTAATGTCATACATTTATGTCAACAGTCATGATAAACTATAATGTCACTAATGTCATACATTTATGTCACTAATGTCATACATTTATGTCAAGAGTCATGATAAACTATAATGTCACTAATGTCATACATTTATGTCAAGAGTCATGATAAACTATAATGTCACTAATGTCATACATTTATGTCAAGAGTCATGATAAACTATAATGTCACTAATGTCATACATTTATGTCAACAGTCATGATAAACTGTAATGTCACTAATGTCATACATTTATGTCAACAGTCATGATAAACTATAATGTCACTAATGTCATACATTTATGTCAACAGTCATGATAAACTATAATGTCACTAATGTCATACATTTATGTCAACAGTCATGATAAACTATAATGTCACAAATGTCATACATTTATGTCAACAGTCATGATAAACTATAATGTCACTAATGTCATACATTTATGTCAACAGTCATGATAAACTATAATGTCACTAATGTCATACATTTATGTCAACAGTCATGATAAACTATAATGTCACTAATGTCATACATTTATGTCAACAGTCATGATAAACTATAATGTCACTAATGTCATACATTTATGTCAACAGTCATGATAAACTATAATGTCACTAATGTCATACATTTATGTCAACAGTCATGATAAACTATAATGTCACTAATGTCATACATTTATGTCAACAGTCATGATAAACTATAATGTCACTAATGTCATACATTTATGTCAACAGTCATGATAAACTATAATGTCACTAATGTCATACATTTATGTCAACAGTCATGATAAACTATAATGTCACTAATGTCATACATTTATGTCAACAGTCATGATAAACTATAATGTCACTAATGTCATACATTTATGTCAACAGTCATGATAAACTATAATGTCACTAATGTCATACATTTATGTCAACAGTCATGATAAACTATAATGTCACTAATGTCATACATTTATGTCAACAGTCATGATAAACTATAATGTCACTAATGTCATACATTTATGTCAACAGTCATGATAAACTATAACGTCACTAATGTCATACATTTATGTCAACAGTCATGATAAACTATAATGTCACTAATGTCATACATTTATGTCAACAGTCATGATAAACTATAATGTCACTAATGTCATACATTTATGTCAACAGTCACGATAAACTATAATGTCACTAATGTCATACATTTATGTCAACAGTCACGATAAACTATAATGTCACTAATGTCATACATTTATGTCAACAGTCACGATAAACTATAATGTCACTAATGTCATACATTTATGTCAACAGTCATGATAAACTATCAGAAATACTTCAACAAAATAAAATTAAAATTAAAAATCTTCATAAAGTGCATGTTTTAATAATTTTTCCTTCATGCATTATTTTTTTCAACATCACTAAATATTCAGTCTTTAACATTGTACTTGTCACTTGACATTATTTTTGTCAGTAAAGTCTGAATTTCCAACTAAATACTCATGGGGCTCTGTACATGAAACATTCTTATAATTGTATTGAGCTTGTAATATTGCTTTAGTACATTCATCAGTGAATCGGTATCTGTCCTTTGTCCACTGACTTTCCATTAAAGAAAAATGCCTCTCAATATTAGTATTATGTCCTGGCACAGCAAGAAAATATTGAGCAATGAGCAGTAGTTCAGTAACTACATTTCTTTATTGTTCCAAGAATTTGGTCCACTTTTCGTGTGCCAGCAATTCCATCAAAGTATAATCATTCAGATTATAGAATTACTTAATGAAAAACAAGAATACTTACTTAGTCGTTCCCCTACTACCGTGAGGTGTAGAAGTTTGGAAGAGAGAGCACCAGACTATCCCATCGGCTGTCTTCCTTCTTGCCTGGTTCTAGTCCTCGGTCCTTCAAAGATTGTCTAATGTTGCCCTCCCAGCGGACTCTGAGTCGTCCTGGGAGTCTGGATCCCTGGCTCTTGGTTTCCCATGCTTGTTGTGGTAGCCGATCTTCTCCCATTCTGCAGACATGGCCAAACCATCTTAGTTGGGACTGTTCTACTTGGGTCTGCAGGGGGTGGGATTTTAGGCCTTGACGTATCGTTAAAAAAACAAGAATAACACTAAAATTTCAGTCGATTGATGTAGATTGAGGTTAGTTGTGTCAAAGGTCAAAGTAGAATAAGTAATGATGGATACCAGCGTTGCCACTCTGAATTTGGAAAGAAAAACCTAGATATCGGCGACTTGGGCTATTTTAGACGATTTTTTTTATTCCTTTGGTCGATTTTTGGGCTATCGAAAAGCGATGTTAAAATGTAATTTCAGAAGTGAAAACGCTACTCAATTGCCGATGTAATTGGTCGGGTAGAAAATTTCTGAATTCTAAATTTAATGCTACGCTGTTACCAATAGAGAAGATCTCCCATTTTTACGCGGGGTACCGCCAGAGTGAAGAAAAAACGTCCATTCACTGGAAATGCGGACAAAACAAGGAAACAAGGAACGCAAAAATGTGTGCGGACAGTAATTTTTATCCCCAAAATGAGGACCTGTCCGCATAAATAAGACGAGACTGTCTTATTGGGAAGTTTTTCTCCCCTCTGTGGATTGACTTAAGGTATAGAAATGTAATCCCCATCTTCACCACGGCACAGCATTAATGGTATTGTAGAGCGTAATAAGCTCTATGGGTTTCATATACTTTCTGTATAGAGTTATCACGTCCGTGCAAAACTATGATCCTTCGTTAAAATAGTTGGCATTCAATTAAAATAGCTACCTCTTTAGTAGTTGGGGGCATTATATCTGCCCCAATGTTCACTATCCGGTCGCCTATCTGCATAGATAATTAGACGGACGTCCTCGACATTGGATGGAACATTCTCTAAGGCTGTTTCAATTGATAAAACATAATTATTGGTGCGATGTAACATGTCTTGCAAAACAGAAATCCCTTCCAATTTCAGATTTTGAAAGTTGTTACAGAAGCCTGAGACACATGATCAGCGATAAAATTTATGTGAAGAAATTAAGGGTCACATCTTTCGTTGTGAAGTAAGCAACTTCGGAGGACGTGGCCAACCCAACTCTAGCGTCTGCCAGCTATGGTGATGAGCATGTCCTCTTGGTTACTTCGAGTAAGTAGTTCTTGGTTAATGATAGTATTGGGCCAAAAGATTTGGAGAATTTTCCTTAGGCAGATTGTGTGGAAGGAGGACAGTTTCGACATTTCCTTTTCTGATAATCTCCAGCATTCCGCACCACTGAGAAGCACAGAAAGTACACAGCTCTTATTTAATCTTAATTTGGTGTTTATGCTGAACTGAGAAGACTTCCAGGTGTTATTGAGAATAGCAAAGGCTGTTCTCGCTTTATTCATTCTGTTCTTGATGTCTTTGCTTGTTCCGCCGTCTGGTGTTACTATGCATCCTAGGTATGTAAATGTGTCTGTCTATTCTAGCTTCTCGTTCGTTACTGTTATAGGCTCAGGACCGCCCACATTGAGTGTCATGACCTCCGTGTTCATTAGATTGATGTTCAGACCCACCTGCTGGCTATACTTATTCAGTCAATCTGTTTTTTCTTGGATAGGTTGATGTGAATGTGCGAGTATTGCAATGCTATCTGCATATTCCAGATCTTCCAGCGTAGAAAACGTTGTCCATCTAATTCCTCTTGGACTGCCATTTGTTGTCTGGCGCATCACTCAGTCTTTGACTGTTAAAAATAAAGTTGTTGATAAAGGGCATCCCTGTCGTACTCCTGTCTTCACCTCAAAAGTTAGATTGCTCAACCCAACTGTCACGGGTTGCCTCCCCTTAGCTCTGCAGTAGTGGTCCAAAAGTGGCCTAAACTCAAGAGTAACAAGGTTACTCTTGGCAGAGTTGTAGATAGAAGGATAACGATGCTTCTACCTCAAGGGAGAATGCACAAGATATTCAGAAAGCGAGAACAAGGCTGCACGAGGCCGAGGAAATGTTAACTCTACTATCCGCCGTCAACGTTTGTGAAGGATAGGGTAATCTTATAACTCGTAAGCTCGTTCAAGTCCCCAGCTAAGTTAATTCAGCGAATTTCCTCTTATTATTGTTGTATAGCTCTTTTTAAGTGTATTTAAGAAATTGTCTGAGACATACGGATGTATTACATTCAAAATGATTAAATCAACTTTAGATTTTTCTTTACAAGTAAAAAAAATTAAAAATCAATTAATGTTAACAGTTTAAAAAGTGAGTAATTCTTTAACAAACAATAATCATCATCGAGTGATGTTATGGAATATTGGGTAAGAGTTCACTTGGCAGCTTTTATGTTTCTACTTAGCTGCCAATGAGGTTCTGCTCCAGCTGATGTTTTGGTCTCTGCAGATAGAGGGCTGGATCACACTCGTCACTGGTCAAGTTTGAAAGTTGTAGCACGATCCAAGAAGTGTCAAGGAGTAACTACCAAGCTGGTCCAGCGTCTCTAAGACCGGTCTGACGATGGTGTCTAGCGTCGACTTCAGGTCACTTATAACCTCACTTGTTCCAGAAATAGTACCCTCAACTGGTACCACCGACTCTTAGTATAACAAAAGAAGAAAACAAATACCCTCTTGAGTATTGCGTTTTCCTGACACACACTCATGTGTCCCCCTCTTCCTATTCCACCATCCCATCTATCTCAGAACTTTACCCTCGATGAGAATTAATCTTAACCATTGAGCGAAAATTTTCTTTACTCTTAGTATAACAAAAGAAGAAAACAAATACCCTCTTGAGTATTGCGTTTTCCTGACATCACATGATCAGTTGTATTGTCAGCCGGTTTGTATTGCTGGGATTTCCAAACTCCTAAGATAATTGGTCGGCGTGGCTAAGAGGTATGGTGACCGCCTCTAATTCTAAAGGTTCCGGGTTCGGTTCCCAGGACAGGGAATATATTTCTAAAAAATATTTTTCAGAACCAATGGGTCCTAATAATGTCATACTCCTCCCCCCGATCTCCTGGGTAGTGAGATCTGATGCCTAGCTTTCTCGAATAAAGGCGAAACAATAGGAAGTCCGGTGTGCAAGTTGCGCACGTTAAAAATCCACTGTCAGTTGAAATCGTAAATAGTAGGCCATTTTAAACAATATATAAATGGTACCTTTGTTTCATATTAATGTTTATCCCTTTTTTGGCAGGAAACCGGCTCCGGCAGGAAACAGTTCGTCGTTATCATGTTTGTAGCGCCCTCTACCGTTCTGTACACAAACTGCCCTGGGGCACCTGGACTTGAATCTCTCGCTAGTGATACAGAACTGGAGGAACTATCAAAGAAATTGTTGGCTAACTCTGAAGGTCTCAGGTTACAGGTAAGTTTAACAGAAACTGTGCCAGCACTTTGAAACCATACAAATGAAAATGCAATTAAACACATTTTGTTAAGAAATTCAAAGCAGCAACAGAAAATCAAGTCAGTCCGTTGGTCAGAAATAACGGAGTATATCTTTACAAAATAAGATACAATTAAGATTCTATTTTTCAAAAAGCGAACAGATATAATTTTTCAGATATTGAGTTTCAAGAGTGTATTCATTAATAATAACACATGGAAAGACGAGACTTGAAAACCGGTGACAAAGCCTGTAAAAGAAGGATTTCACATACTGGCGTAGTAACGTAAATGAAACAACAATATTACCCATTGTCACGAGATAGATTTTGAGGTGATCTCTTCTCGATCTCTCTTTCACTACGGCAGTAATCAGTTACAAATGTTGTACTGATTTTATCGCAATTTTTCTGGGTCGAACCCTTTTCTTTCTCTGCTAGGCAGCAGATATTTGATGTTGTCAAAACATTTGACACTCCTTGTTGATGTATACCTCACATTTGCTAGGCGCGGCACAGCTTTGCTGAGATTAAGCGCAGGTAAACCCATATTGGTCTGTTTAGTTTTCGTGTAGAGTTGTGTGCTTAAGCGAGAGATAACAAGATTACTCGTCTGTGCAACCCATTTTGGACAGACACGTATGACAAAATCACTTCCTGTTTGACTGGTTATGATAAGATTACTTTAGATAGTAATAATTTGTTACATCTGAAACACATTGCTGAGAGAGTTTACCAATGTGTTTGTGAGTTGGTACACTAGGCATCGGAAGTTTGAATACCATATACGGAAGACCTGACTTCTACATTATGTTCAAAATTTTCCATGTCAGGAATATTTTGAAATCGCCCCACCCCCAACCTTTTTGTTTGCTCACAAGTTTGCTTCTCTATTGATCATGTTCATTCAAAAGTTTTTTGTCTAAACCAAGTTCACTTACTCAGTGACTCAGTGCTGAATTAAATACATGCACACAAACCGTGTATTGCACGAAGTGTATACATTCAATCAAGGCTCAATGTATGAAGCCTAAATCAACAAAAAGATAAGTTTGTGACATAATGTGTGTGCTCTCTTCTTCTCTCCGGCAGTATTGAACTACATTTGTTGTGCGTACTGAATTATGTGCATTATTCAATTGTTAGCACATTCTTTTTCCCTACTGTCATTGTTCACGTTTCACGCTTCGATGCATGACAGAGCTAGACAAACGTATCGCCCATCCCTGAGAGATTAATTGAATCACTAAAACGTGTTAAAACTACATTTGCTCCAGGTAGATGCGAGCATGAAGTGTTTGCTTAAGATTGCATAATCACTTCCGACTCGACTGTTTGGAACAGGTGATTATAGATAAACGCAATCTTGGAAGACATTTGGAAGAGTGAGCAGGAAGTTTAACAACTCCATATATGGACGATGACTGTTTGAATTTTTCAAACGCATGAGTCCTGGAGAATACTACACGAGGAAAAGTTTTCATAACATGTACTTTGAATGTATTGGTTGGCACCTGAGGCGCCAATAAACAATCACGCTGATTGGGAGTTTGTCAGAAAACGCCAGGTGGAAGCGTTGACCGGGAACCTACGATATAACGTAGAAAATGTTTGACATACGGCACTGCATTCCTGAAATCGTCAGAGTAGACAGCTCAGACCTTGCCACAGAACAGATTTCGATTCTGAATTTATAGGACCGGACAAAACGTATTAAGAGCATCTCTGTATATCAGTAGAAAACTCGCCAATATTAATACGGAACCCAGAATTCTAATGGACTACTCACAAGTCACAAATGGAACCCGGAATTCTAATGGACCACTCACAAGTCACAGATTGATTCTGTAATAGAAATAATACCCTAGACGTGTGTTCGAGGCATCTGTTTTAAGTTGCCAAGACTTTTCTACTGAGCAAGAAGTCTAAGATTTCTCAATTATTGAGGTGAATGTAAGATATTTTTAATGCTGTGATTTTGACATGTTCAAACTTGCTAGTGGTGTTAAATATTCATACTAGGCTGGCAACCTAAGCATGTGAAAAGGATACATCCATGAACCACCACAGCAGGCGCTGGTGATTGCTTGATGCTAGTTCTCACGGAAGAACCAAAGCAGAGGTAACCCAAGACTCCGAATGGAGCAGGGAATGAGTGATGATTACATCAACTTGTATATAGTTGTATATTATCATTTGGTGAATGTATGTAAATTTGCTATGTTCCTTCAGGCACAAGCCATTGCCGCTGTCCAGTCACAAATATTTCCTTAAATTAACTGACATACTGGTGATTTCCATCACATGTCCTGAGTGATATGATATGCGCTCAGGTAGAGTAAAAAATCTGAGAAAGTTAACGGCTGTCGGACAGCGGACAGCGGGAAAAGGCGCCTGATTAATACCAGTACGAGGCGACCCTTGTAGTTGTGGAACGACCCGGAGAGACCATTTGCGGTACTACTAGGCTGTACTACTAGATTCTTGCCTTGATCCGGAGCGGTCACTTCCTGAACTGATCTGGAAACGTGCCCATCACCACAGAGATGAATCTAGGGAAAAGCAACATCGGGACTTCAGCTTTTTGGCAAGTCACAATTTTAACAGGCCAAAAAAAAAAAAACATAAACAACCCAACTTTATTTTGCTAAATTCATCAAGCCTAAAGACTTTTCGGTGAAGAAACCTAACTTAAATTTCATAATCACCAGTCATATTTATTTACATTTGTTTCAAAGTAATTGATAATTAAATTTGTATATGTTGATTTTGACTAATTCATAGTTGAATTAATCATTACAGAGAGAAAGGCATACGTATGATTATAATTATATATATATATATATATATATATATATATATATATATATATATATATATATATATATATATATATATATATATATATATATATATATATATATATATACATATATATATATATATATATATATATATATATATATATATATACAGTACTTTGCAAAAAAAATGGCAGTCATATTTTCGCAACGCAGCACACTCATAGAAGCAAATAATAATAAAAACTGTATGTCCAGAGGAAGATTGGTATCTCCCCTATCTATTAACAGTGGTTTCAATACAATATAATGTTGCCTTCTCCAGCAAGGCAAGCCTGGATGCGGCGAGGCATACTTCCCGCAAGTGTTTGTAGGTAATTGTGAGTCAGACTGTCCCAGTATTTTTCAGCTACCTTCTTCAATTGTTCAACGTCTCTGAGTCCACTCTTTTTTAAATGATTCTTGAGTAGTGCCCAAACGTTTTCAATTGGGTTTAGGTCGGGACTATTGCTGGGCCACTTCAGCACTATCACATTCTTCTCTTGCAGCCATGCTTTGGTGGTATGAGCTGTATGCTTTGGGTCATTGTCATGTTGAAATGTGCACCCATCGGGGACGACTCTTATAATTTCATTGGCCCAGCCCGAACGATTTGGGCGAGACGCCGATGGTCCTTTGTGTCCAAAATTCTTGACCCCCCACTACCTTCTTTTCGCTCGATTCCATTACCTGCTTTTAATTTACTCACAACTCTGTAGACAGTCCGCTCAGGAATGTTCAAGGTTTTAGAAATGTTGGAACATGTTTGATTTCCTTCATTCCAAAGCTGTGAAATTAACATACACTTTGACTTTGTGTCCATTTTCTGCCACTAGCATTAGAAATTGTCGTCTGCTCTATTATCAAGGGACTTTACTCTACGCTAATTTTTTTTTTTACTTTTGGTAGTGTTTGCTCACTTAAGTGGGGCGTAAATTTGAGGCAGAACATGCATATTTAATTAGATTTCAGCATATTTAGCTGAGATATATGACTGCCATTTTTTTTGCAAAGTACTATATATATATATATATATATATATATATATATATATATATATATATATATATATATATATATATATATATATATATATATATATATATATATATATATATATATATATATATATATATATATATATATACAGCTGTAATAACTAAACTTTGAAATAGCCCACACTGTGAACAAGACGTCTACACGGAACAGTATGTGCATACCCTAGTATGATCATACAGTGGAGGATAATAAGCAGATTACGGACTCTAGATTATTGTCATCAGTGTGGTAACACTGCTTTATGTCATCCCTACTCCATTCTTTACAAAGTTTACTATCATATTTAGTTATTTATTGTTTTACATTTTTACACGTGAGTTGTCTTCTCTAATACTTCTTTTTACTCTCTTCTAAACCTACAGTTGTATATATTTAAGAAATAAACATATATATCCCTCTTGATCGTTAAACCATTAGTGATTAATTTGTATCACTCGTGCTGTCTGTGTTAAGTATTTACATATAAGCAAAATCTTTCATTTGGGAGGTTGGGGGCTCTTTTCTTTGTCGAGATATTAAGGGTATAAATTTATGTGGCAGGGATACAGAAATAATTGTGCATGATTTATTAGATATTCTTATCTCGAGAGGAGAGCATTCTCCTTTCCTCTTCTCATCATTATCTCAAATAGGTCTCTTTCTTTTCTTAATGAGTCGATTTCTGGAGCCTGTCTTGACTCAACAGTGCCAAGGAACATATTGGAGACAAGTTGCCTTTGTAGTGTTGCTACAAAAACTGTGTTTACCACTTTACGCGAGCTGCTTATTTATTGATTCTATATTTTAGCTGCTTAATTATGGACTCTCATTTTTTTTTTTTTACAGGTGGTAGAAAAAGATGGACATTATTTTACTCTCAACAACACTCGACTTCAAGTCTGCCAATGGCTGGAGACAAGAGGACAGTGCCGTACTGTGCGGATTGAGACTGTGCCGCTAAAATCTGTACCAGAAGGAATCAAAAGAATGATGACCGTACCGCCCTCCTCCCTTGTACCAGTGCCAGTTCCAGGTAAGTGGACAAACAACAGATCAATCTCTCAAACAAGCATAATTATCGTGGAATGGATATAACAAATTGAATGGGTTAGAGAACTCTAGTGTGCTGCAAGAATTGTAAGACAAATTGGATATCACTAGATGCGAGTGTCTTAAGACAGCCTGGAAGTAAGATTTATTAAATTATCTCTCTTTCCAAGTCTACTCACACAGTTATTTTCTTAAGAGCACTCTTTCTCACAGTCTTTCCAACTAGAACAGAGGTTTTCAAACTGTGTGTCGCGGCTCCCAGGGGCGTCGCGGCCCTCGGCTAAGGGCGTCGCGGTGGCTTGGGAAAAGTGTTGGGCTCGATATTATGAGCCAAGGTCCATCAATAAATATAGATCTTCGTAGTATAGAGAGGAGCCGCGGTGATTTATGCACAGGTCAAGGAAGCCGCGGACCAAAAAAGTCTGAAAACCTCTGAACTAGAATAAAGATCTGTAAGAATGAATTAGTCATAAGAGACTAAATAATAGGAAGAGGAAGTCTGAACCAGCAACTTAGCTGAATGTTCAAGATGTATTTCTGAATATGAATAAGAAATGATTTTCTTAATAAAACAATCTTAGAAGAACAGCAACATAACAGCTAATATGGCTCTAGAACAGCAACATAACTAAGGCAAATAAATCAACAAATAACAAAATGCAAACGTTATTTTTAAAAAATGCACAGCATACAACATTGCCACTAGACGTATATGGCAGTTCTTCCTACACTGGGAAACAGCCTGAGTGAATCTTTTTCTCGCACCTGTTTGGTGAATTTAATCCTTTAAATAGAGCACTTTATCCATGCGCTTGCGAAAAAACAGAGTAGACTAAGCCTCAAATCCTTGGTGGCCACTGTTCTATACTTCTGTACACCTGTTGTGCCTGTGTCTGTGTCTGTGTAGCGAGTAGAGAATCCGTGGAAAGCACGGGTACCTGAATTTCAGATGGCTGCTGACGATGTTGCTAATGAGGGATTACTTGTCACAAGTTACTGACATATGCCCTCGGCTAAATATGTGATTAGTGGACCACAAGTGCTACGAAATATGTAGTCGACAGGCAGCTACTAATGTGTCCACACTACGAGTGGCAGGTTTTCTGGCAATGGCCACGAGTTAGCGTAGGTCGGCGAGGCTGCTATTAAGCAGGCGTACTACTGAGAAACCACCTTATACAACTCATCGCACTGCTGTATCAAGAAAAACAGGCAGCCGTAAGAATAGACGGAGAAACATCAGAATGGTTTGAAGTACAGAGAGGAGTAAGACAAGGCTGTAACCTTTCCCCCTACCTGTTTAACATTTATGCAGAGAATATTATGAGAAACGTAAGAGATGACCAAGAACACACATAGTTTGACCCATTCAACATCGCCGGGTACCAGATCCCGGAAATCAGATATGCTGACGACACAGTTCTCCTATCGACCAGACCAGAAGGACTTGAACAATTAATTATGTCAACCAAAAATCCCAGCGAGGCCCAACAGTTGTTTGACTTGCCGGGAGAGAACGATTCCTTAGGTGACTCAGCACAATATGACGATCTTGCGCAGGGGTAGTAACTCGTGGTTGGCCACTCCGAAGTCCATCCCGGGCACTGCCAGTGGTTCCGTAACGTTCATTGAGACGTACAATAGTGCTGTTGTGGCAATTCATCTTTCTGGCAATGGCCCGCGAGCTCATTCCGGTCTCCAACATACCAATGGCTCGTTGGTGGTCGTTTTCAGATAGTCGTGACATTTCCGGATGTTTTGTCTCAACGGCCTTTTTATACCGAGTATACTGCCACAACGCGTACACATTTTCAGAGTCATAGCTGTTGGGAATCGTGTTGCACGTGTAACTTTCATTGTTTTCATGTAGTCTGTTCACAAACCCGTGGGTTGAATCATGCACTTTCCATTCCAGCAGCCATTCGCTCTCTACCTCATGGCAAACACGGGGAAAATCCATTCCCACACTTTTTTTCCAGCTTCTCGGCATCAGTATATATAATAGTGGTGCGTTTTTAATGTGCTCAGTATATATATATATATATATATATATATATATATTTATATATATATATATAGATATATATATATATATATATATATATATATATATATATATATATATATATATATATATATATACGAGAGGCGTTCAGAAAGTAATGCACCACATCGTTTTTCTCAGCTAATAATGAAGATAGAAGCATGACATTTTGCACACTTCAAATATGGCATGTGCCAATTGTGTGCACCACGTTGCACCGCAACTGGCCAAATAATACGGCTGCCCTAAACCGTTGAAATGGAGCGTGTTAGCAACTTGCGTTATAAACAGCGAATTGTGATAGAATTTCTCGTTGCAGAGAAGGAAACTGTTGTGAACATTCACAAGCGTCTATGTGATGTGTATGGAAGTTTTGCAGTCGACAGGAATACAGTCAGTCGCTGGGTTCAGAGAATCAAAGAATCAGGAAGTGGAGATACGGAGCTGCTTGATCGGCCGCGCTGTGGACGTCCTGCCACAGCCACCAACGCAGAAATGTTGAAATGTGCTGAGGGCATTATTCTTACTGATAGGCGAATCACTACTCAACAATTGGCCTTACAGTTGTCAATCAGCTTGTAGTGCAAATGCAGTTATAAAAACTCTCGGATTTTCTAAGGTTTGCGCAAGATGGGTTCCTCGAAGTCTCACAAATGACCACCGATTGCAAAGGAAAGCAATTTCTTCTGAATTGTTGGAGCGTTTCAATGCTGATGGAGAGAATTGTTTGGCTAAGATCGTTAAACCTGGGCACATCATTTTGAACCTGAGACAAAAAGACAGTCAATGGAGTGGCATCATCCGCAATCACCACGAAGAAAGAAATTCAAGACAATTCCTTCAGCTGGAAAGGTCATGATCACTGTCTTTTGGGACATTGAAGGTTTGATTCTTGTGGACGTTATGCCAAGAGGAGAGACAATCAATTCGCAAGCTTACATTAAGACATTAAAAAAACTCAATCAACGTTTTCGCAGAGTTCGGCCGCACAAGAATCCAGCAGACCTGCTTCTCCTTCACAACAATGCGCGTCCTCACACAAGTCTGGCAACACGGGAAGCAATCACCAAATTGGGTTGGACAGTACTACCCCATCCAACCTATAGTCCCGATTTGGCACCCTCTGATTTTCATCTATTTGGTCCACTTAAAGATGCACTCCGTGGGACAAGGTTTGAAGATGATGAAGGAGTGATTCATGCAGCGAAGAAATGGCTACATGATCAAGACTAAATCTGTACGGGCTAGGAATACATGCACTTGTTTCGCGCTGGCATAAAGCCGTACAATGTGATGGGGATTATGTTGAATAATACCGATGTTTACATGACATATCCATGTACATTGTGTATAAATTTCATGCTTTTTGAATAAACAGCTCTTGAGAAAAACGATGTGGTGCATTACTTTCTGAACGCCCCTCGTATATAAAGACCCGAAGAAGTTGCATGACAGGCTAAGTCCCGGGAAATGCTAATAAACTAGACTTTTGCCACGAACAAAGGCCTAGGATGAGGAGCACAGCAAAGATAAAGAAAAATACGACCGCTGGCGTTACTGAAATGGTGGATGGGAATATAGACGACTAAAATGACACTCAGGGAGATCACTCACAAGACTGACAACTACGGAACCCAATTTAATGCAACAGAATTAGGAATATTAAAGTAAGGAAGATACTTAACCTAGAGAAAAGAAGTGGTCATGGACCAACGGGCAAAATTTGAGAACTCAAATAACTATCATTCTACGACAATAATGTCAATCAACCAAATCAAGAAACAAAATGCATGACCTCAGTACATGGCTTGCAACAATTCCATGATTAAAAAATGTGAGAGGTCGCATATTTTATCTCCACGATTAAACAATGTGAGAGGTCGCATTTTTTATCTCCACGATTAAACAATGTGAGAGGTCGCATATTTTATCTCCATGATTAAACAATGTGAGAGGTCGCATATTTTATCTCCACGATTAAACAATGTGAGAGGTCGCATATTTTATCTCCACGATTAAACAATGTGAGAGGTCGCATATTTTATCTCCATGATTAAACAATGTGAGAGGTCGCATATTTTATCTCCATGATTAAACAATGTGAGAGGTCGCATATTTTATCTCCATGATTAAACAATGTGAGAGGTCGCATATTTTATCTCCACGATTAAACAATGTGAGAGGTCGCATATTTTATCTCCATGATTAAACATGGTGAGAGGTCGCATATTTTATCTTCATGATTAAACATTGTGAGAGGTCGCATATTTTATCTCCACGATTAAACAATGTGAGAAGTCGCATATTTTATCTCCACGATTAAACAATGTGAGAGGTCGCATATTTTATCTCCACGATTAAACAATGTGAGAGGTCGCATATTTTATCTCCACGATTAAACAATGGGAGAGGTCGCATATTTTATCTCCACGATTAAACAATGTGAGAGGTCGCATATTTTATCTCCATGATTGAACAATGTGAGAGGTCGCATATTTTATCTCCATGATTAAACAACGTGAGAGGTCGCATATTGTATCTCCACGATTAAACAACGTGAGAGGTCGCATATTTTATCTCCATGATTAAACAATGTGACAGGTCGCATATTTTATCTCCACGATTAAACAATGTGAGAGGTCGCATATTTTATCTCCACGATTAAACAATGTGAGAGGTCGCATATTTTATCTCCACGATTAAACAACGTTAGAGGTCGCATATTTGATCTCCACGATTAAACAATGTGAGAGGTCGCATATTTTATCTCCATCATCAGCTCCACAAAGAACATTGACCTTAAATTGACCTAATTCCGTGTATTCCTGTCACGTGCCATCAGCTCAAAGTTTTTCCATGTCTTTCTTATTTCTATCATTTTTGTCTCCAATTCTCTTCTCCTTGTCATCTTCGGTATCCCTCTACCTAACTTATCCTGGAGATTCCAGGTCCTGTAATATTATCAAGACATCGTACATGATGTGCATCCTATCTATTGGCATCATCTTCTACTTATCTCAAGATCCACTGGTGCGTAGCTAGTTCGTGTCATCAGTTTCACCTTTAGTAATCTTGTTATACAGTTTCAATCTTTCTATTCTATGCATGAAAGTTCTTCAATTTTCTTACCGAGAACCATCAACAACAAAGAATTTGCTGACTCTAAAGCCACCAAGAATACGTGCACACATAATAGCGGGTAAACGCTGGCATTGGGTTGGCCACATCCACAGAGAAGACCTTGATGTCATTATCAGGACAAATGTGCTATGGACTCCAGAACGAAAGTGAAAGACAGGACGGCCAAAAGCAACCTGGTGGACGACAGTAGAAGCACAGATAGTGGACGACAGTAGAAGCACAGATGGTGGACGACAGTAGAAACACAGAGGGTGGACGACAGTAGAAGCACAGATGGTGGACGACAGTAGAAGCACAGATGGTGGACGACAGTAGAAGCACATATGGTGGACGACAGTAGAAGCACAGATGGTGGACGACAGTAGAAGCACAGATGGTGGACGACAGTAGAAGCACAGATGGTGGACGACAGTAGAAGCACAGATGGTGGACGACAGTAGAAGCACAGATGGTGGACGACAGTAGAAGCACAGATGGTGGACGACAGTAGAAGCACAGATGGTGGACGACAGTAGAAGCACAGATGGTGGACGACTGTAGCAGCACAGATGGTGGACGACAGTAGAAGCACAGATGGTGGACGACAGTAGAAGCACAGATGGTGGACGACAGTAGAAGCACAGATGGTGGACGACAGTAGAAGCACAGATGGTGGACGACAGTAGAAGCACAGATGGTGGACGACAGTAGAAGCACAGATGGTGGACGACAGTAGAAGTACAGATGGTGGACGACAGTAGAAGCACAGATGGTGGACGACAGTAGAAGCACAGATGGTGGACGACAGTAGAAGCACAGATGGTGGACGACAGTAGAAGCACCGATGGTGGACGACAGTAGAAGCACCGATGCTGGACGACAGTAGAAGCACAGATGGTGGACGACAGTAGAAGCACTGATGGTGGACGACAGTAGAAGCACAGATGGTGGACGACAGTAGAAGCACCGATGGTGGACGACAGTAGAAGCACCGATGGTGGACGACAGTAGAAGCACCGATGGTGGATGACAGCAGAAGCACAGATGGTGGACGACAGCAGAAGCACAGATGGAAAACATGAACCAGAGCTGGGGCACCACATGAAGGATGGCTGCCGATCAAGCAAAGAAGAGACAGTTTGTTGCTGCCCTACAAGACGCAAACAGGCATGACGGTCACTAATTGCTTTGCTAGTCAGAGGCCCACAGAAGAAAAAGATTAAACACAAGCACCCATTTATGAAAGTCTGTGGCTTCTTGGTTGTTGTTGTTGTTGTCCATGTCTCACAGCCATACAATAGGAAAGACTTGAAATTTGAGTTGAAAATTCTGATTTTGTGTTGAACCATTTTTCGTGATCTCCATACATTTCCTAGTGCAATGAAGGCTCCATTTGCTTTTTTTCCCCACTGATTTGTGTTCTTATTTTGATACCACTGTCTCTCCTTTCAACTCTTTCAATATTGCTGACAAGATACTTGAACGATTCTATTTCTTTTCTTCACGTGCATTTATTCTCATTATTTTTGTATATTTAGTCAGCAATGAAAAGTAAAGGTCACTGAATGTGTTACTTTTTAGCGGATGATCTAAGTATGATCCACGAAGATGAAAACACGTTTAATCCAGACAAATCTACTTCATTCAACTTGTGGAAGAAACAGTATGAAGATCAATACATCAAAGACAGAAACTATGAAGACCAGCAGATTACCAGGTCCAGTGGCGTATTCTCTATGTGTGCTGTGCGTGCTGCGCACACCTATGCCCGAAGAAAAATAAAAATTTAATTTATTATTCTATAAAATATTTCTCTTCTAAAGTTCTGCTTTCGGACCGCACGCATCAGGATAACGGATTTTCCAGCATAGAATCTACGAGTATATCTAGTTTCAGTTTCCCAGACGCGTTTTATAGTGCAGTTTTTATTGGTTGGTTACAATCGCCCGAAGTTTCTCGGGTAATTCCGTCACAATGCGTGCTGCATCTTTCGGATTCACGTCTGAAGATTGGTTTGTGTGGATCGGGGTCATGGCCAGATACGTCAATACAATAGGAACATGCGTGCGGTGGTCTTGCATCTCTCAAGTTGTAAAAATCGGCTGTGTCCGTCCAGTGTTTTTTGTGATTAATTTTTGTTAGTTGCCGGGAATGCAGATTATTACAGTGACAGTGAGTTTCAAGTTGTAAGTTAATTAGTATTTCGGAGATAATTGACATATACCCCTAATAACTATCGTTGCGTAATTGAATATAGTTGGTTTTTAAATTAAGAGGGGAAGAAGATAAATAGTAGGCGTACTTATTCACGCCTAGCTCGCATTACCAGGATACGCCACTGACCAGGTCCACTTTACGTACATGTCAACAACATCAAGTTAAAACAGGTTCCCAAGTTCAAACGCTTAAGAAGCATTTTTACATCAAATAGAAGACTTGATAGAGAAACTGATGTCAAAAAGTCAGTGCAGTGATTTACAAACCGTCACCAACACTCAAATTTCAGAATATCAGTAAAGAATTTAAACTAATAATAATATATTCTTACTAACTATTTTGATATCAGTGTCAAACATGGTCCGTTATCAAAGCACAGGTGGGGAAATCACATTCTATCAGATGAGATGTTTAAGCCATTATTATTACCAAGAGACAGAATGTGAAATGATGACGTCAGAAAAAGTGTAGGAACTACATCCCGCGTCAAGTATATAGAGAGACACACAATTAAGTGGTTGGCTCATCTCATCAGAATGGAGCCCGATCAATGACCTCCGAGCACCTACAACAATCAACAATCTGGCTTTAGAGCTCGAGGAAGACCAAGAGACAACACCACAGAAATTCTACTACAACACGAGCTCACACTTGGCTCAAGAACACAAACTTGAGCTCCCCACGACGCTTTACGGAAAGAGTGGACTGACAAGGGAAACAATAAAGGGTAAAGGTGGTCACATGATAGACAATACCGTAGAGGAGCGACGTATTTGAGACATCACCAAACTAGGTCTCAGCTATTACAAGTGTATGGTAACCAGTTCTTTTTCTCGCTGCCATTGCCTGCCCTTGCTCAAGAGCGGAGTCAGATACCCATTTACAGGTAGATAGACAAGATCGTGACGCTACCACGTTTAGACCCCAGAACCAGTAACTTTGCCGAGAGAGGCTAGCGCTGTAACCACCACTCTACCAATAGGACACTCCATTTAAGTACAGATTTAGCCGACGACCTTGCTCTTCTTTCCCATAACCACAACCAGATTTTGGCGAAATTAGATTACTTCGTGAGAGGTCACAGCATATAACTCTAAAATACACGTGAGATGAGACAAAGATCACGAGAATAATTACGGCAAACGATAGGTATATTGCACGAGGTACCTACCTCCAAGGTACGGACTCTACCTTATATCTTGGCAGCAATTTACTCAAAATTCTAAGAAGAGCTAATAATACACATAAAAACTCAAATATATGGAGATCAACATAAATCAATTTCAATGAAAAAAGATAAGAATATTTCACGCAAATGTCAAGGCTGTATGGCCTTGAAACATGGAGAACCACAAAAGCAACAACCACAAGGATACAGACTTTCATACATGGGATGCCTGCGTAGAATAGATGGATTGGAATAGTATGACAAGATCCTTAATGTGCAACTGATAACAAGAACCAGACAAATGCCCGTGGTACAACAGATGAGCAGAAGATACTTGTGTTGGGTAGGACACCCTGGGGAAACCTGTAGATAGCATTACAAGGCATTTCTTGTTTTTAGAATCTCCATGATATGAGAAATAGAGAGAAACATACCGAGAAGGAAATTTGAACAGAAAAGACGGAGATAGATTATACCGACATCGAAATTTATATCGATATCGAAATGCGTTGTGTGTGTGTTCCCAATAAACCTCCTGTCGACATTACGTGTGCATAATCTGTCGTATGTTGTGTTATATGCGCGATCAGCCGCACACACTGGCAGTGTTTCTATCACTTTTGATTTACTAATAGTCTTAGTCGGTGGGCCACCATAAATTGCCGCCCTAATTTCTCCATCTCATCCACATTTGAGTGTTTTCGCTCCTGTGGGTAGGAAACAACATCGGAGTTGCATGATGATAGAATGTTATCCCTTAATATTAGGTCCATCAGACCTTCGAAAGATTTCCCGATAGATCAATCCATCTCTTGAGACAAGTTTTGATTGTCGACACAAAGTCACCAAAGTCCTTACCATTATCAGGTAAAACCGACTTAAACTTCTGGCGAAACCATTCCTCATCCAAGAAGTACTTCCGCAGCATGACTGCCTTTACCTCGCCGTAATCACTTCTCTTATCTTCACCTATGCCAAAGAAGATTGTTAATTAAAGCCTCGCCCGTTAAAAATTCAGACAACATACCCGGCCATAATTGCTAAGGTATGTTCATATCTGAAGCGCGTGACTCGAACCTCACAGGGAAGAAACTTATGTCATCAGTAAGTGGAGAAAAGTTAGGAAATTTTAATCTAAAATGTGGGTTAGTCTCCTTCTTGGCCGACCCACTACCACCAGCTTCATTGGTAATCTTTTGTTGCAGGCATATTTTATCTAATTCAAAAGCATGTTTTAAATTCTGGAGTTTCATTTCTTTATCCATATATATATATATATATATATATATATATATATATATATATATATATATATATATATATATATATATATATATATATATATATATATATATATATATATTTGCCACAGTGACAGCTGAGCTCCATCGCCTAAAAACACTCAATTAGTGGCAGAAAGTATGGTATTTCCTAGCTGAGGAGTAATTTCCATTGCAGGATTACTCTGTCTAAACTCCGACATCATCTTTCTTCCATACTTGCGACAATAACGGAGAGATAATACGGATAATTAACGACCGCCTTTTGCGAGATCTACTCTGCAACTGAAGAATCAACCCAGCCCAGACTGCTGGAATTTGAGATCAAGCGAACTTCTAGCAGGGATGGATATATGAGAAGATGGACCAGGTGTGTATATAACCTAGGCATGATAGAATACTCAACATATATAACTTTCGACATTTGCTAAGGGAGAAAGATCATCTATGGGTTTTCCCGGCGTGCAACGGTCGGATTATAATAAAAATAGTACTCATGTATAGATTATCTCCTTTGTATGGACTGTTCTTAGTGAAGATCATTTCAGTTTAATAAGTTATGTGCCGAGCTGACATTATATCTTTCTCTTAATATTTATAGTTCATTTAATTACTTTCAACTTTACAATCTTGCTCAAAAAAATGTTTATGATCTATTTTTTTTTTCAAGCCCCTTAAGGAAATCTTACCAAAAACAAAAAGAAAAGGAAAGTTATATGTAAACAATTAATCTGGACTTCTTTATCGATCAGTAGAGACTTATAACACTGGCTAACAAAAAAAAAAACATTTTTTTCTTTCTCTAACATTTCTATGTTTTTCTGGTCAATTTTAAGGCGCTGTTTTTAAATCTGCAAACCGTTTTTCTCTATCAGGTCGGGATCTCTAGAAATACGCAATTGAAGTTTTTTAACAACGCATACAGTATTACAACATCATTTGTACAAGAAGTATAACAGTTATGTAGGCTTGAATTTCTTTGCAGTCGACTTTCGTCGGTGAATGGCATGTGGTACATCGCGATGAAGCATCCAACAATAATCGGCAAGCATGGTCACACTCCACCGTCCTTGATAACGTGACTCCATTACGGCGATATCTTGATGGAATCGTTCTCCATGTTCATCGCTGACTTCGCCAAGATTGTCAGGGAAAAAGTCAAGATGCGAATCAAGCAAATGGATTTTGAGGGACATGTTACAGCCCATAATTCTGTATGCATCTATGCACTGCTTAACAATATGCACATAGTCGACAGATTTGTGATTTCCCAGAAAGTTATCGACGATCGATTTGAATGCCATCCATGCGCGAAGTTCACTACCATGTAAAAAGTTCTCGAATTGTTTGTCTGCAATAACTTTCCTAATCTGAGGTCCTACAAAGATACCTTCCTTTATCTTTGCATCGCTAATTTTCGGAAACTTTTCTCGAAGATAAGTGAAAGCTTTGCTCGTTTTATCTAACGCTTTTACGAAATTCTTCATGAGCCCCAACTTTATATGTAACGGTGGTAAAATGATGTTGTCTTTGTTAACTAATGACTCGTGTATTACATTTTTTATGCCCGAGCTGCATACGATCCCTGATAGGCCACACCTTTCTTGCATAATGTTCCTGTCTGTTGCGGCTGTCCCATTCACATAGGAAGCAACAAAATTTAGTATACCCAGTCTGCATGCCCGTGAGAATTGCAATGACCTTTAGGTCTCCACAAATCCGCCATTGGTAGTCATTGTACTTTATTTTTGCTAAAAGTATAGCCATATTGTCATAAGTTTCTTTCATATGAACAGAGTAGGCGACTGGAATTGATGAAAATAAATTTCCATTATGCAATAACACGGCTCTTAGACTAGTCTTGGAAGAGTCGATGAAAAGTCGCCATTCGTTGACTATGTGCTCATGACCGAGGTGCACCATTAGACCTTTTACATCTTTGCAATAGCAAATGTCATCATCCATCTCAAAGTATTGAACAAGTTCTCTGTGTCTATGACGAAATTTAGATATCGGAGTATTGGGCGCTAAAAGATTCCATTCTTTGAGTCGCGAACCGAGTAATTCCGCTTGTCCTTTGGTGAGAGCGAGATCACGTATTAGATCTGAAAGTTCTGAATGGTTAACTAAGTGAACACCATCATTCACCTGTATATAATCCGAGTCAGAATTAGTTTCTAAAGCAGGTAAACTATCACTTTCTGATGGTTCATTCACGTCCAACGGATATTGTTCTGGTGGAACTGGGATCGGACACGTGATTGGATCATGAGGCACTGGTTTCGAAACCGATTCAATATTTGGATAAACCACAGACTTTCTAGTTTTAAAAGTGAAACCATAGATATTTTGTCAAGCAGAAGTAACAATCAGTAGCGTGATTTGTCGGTTCACGCCATATTACTGGCACTCCAAAAGGCATCGACTTATGCTTCGGCGATTTTCGTAACCAACCTGCCAATGTATTTGCACAAGTCGAACAAACTGCATTTGGCTTCCAAGATTTATTTGCATCATCAACTTTCGAATCGAAATAAAGTTCATATGCTTTCTTTAGCAATGGTGTAAAGTTTTTCTGGTGAACACGATTGGTAAAATATCCGCACACGTAACAGAACAGATCAGCCGAATTTCTACAACTTCTAGAAGCCATATTTCCCTCAGAATTTTTCAAAATACTGTAACTATTTGAAATATAACGTAACATATGTCATGCATCTTTTAGCAGTATAAAAAGTAGAATTATTTTGCATTTTATTAATTTTTAATAAGTTATATAGTAAAAATGAAACGGAGCAAATAACGATTTCCCAAAAATATATTTATTCACATATATCTTAAGAACCCGACGTGATAGAGATAAACGGATTTCAAATTTGAAATCAGCGCAAGAAACTGACCTAAGAACACTTATTCTTATATAAGAAAGAAAAATGTTGTTTGTCAGTGTAATCATCAATGGCACTAATAACAGATTTCGGCAACAGCTAATT
Organism: Oreohelix idahoensis; assembly: GCA_024509875.1. Taxonomy (NCBI): domain Eukaryota; kingdom Metazoa; phylum Mollusca; class Gastropoda; order Stylommatophora; family Oreohelicidae; genus Oreohelix; species Oreohelix idahoensis. Next base: position 140,809 of record JAMPIV010007234.1, on the reverse strand, counting down.
AATCGCCATCACCTATCACGGACACCCCAATCGCTGACACTAGCCCCAACGTTCATTTAAAAACAAAAAAAAACAAACAAGCAAAAACATCAATTAAAAAAAAAACAAAAAACAAAAATGAATAACAACAAACAAGCAAAAACAACACTAACAACCAAAAACATACAATAAAAAACAGCAAGGAAAAAAACAAGTAAGATCTTTTATTTCCATTCAAAACAAGAAAGTCGTGTTATCCCCATTGATTATACATTCTAGATTACAAGAGAATACATAACAAGATTACAAGAGTAGGACAATACATAACACGATTAGAAGAGTAGATTAATACATAAAAAGATTACAGGAGTAGGATACTACATAACAGGATTTCAAGAGTAGAATAATACATAACAAGATTACAAACATTATGAGAATACATACCAAGATTGCAAGAGTAAGACAGTATATAACAAGATTTTTAGATTAAGACAGTACATACCCTGTCTATGTAAAAATAAATGAAGTTACGGAAACGATAACAAATGAACAAACTTTGCTGCGGGACGGACATCCGGAGTCTGAAGCTCGTATGACTGCCAGTGGTGAAAGCCGAACGGAAGCCACTGACACGAAAACGGACGTCCTGAACGCAAAACGTAAAACTAGAATAGGATTTTGGAATGTCAGGACAATGAACGAGACGAGAAAACAAGAACAGGTCACAGCGGAAAAGAGAATCTATATATTACACATTCTAGGGATAAGCGAGAGCAGATGGACAGGGACAGGAAAAGTTAAAACTGCAACAGGAGAAATAGTACTTTACTCTGGAAGACAGCACAATGAAGGTGTAGTCATTATTCTACAGAAAGGAATAGAAAGGTCATTACTGGAATGGAAACCCGTCAACAATAGACTGATAAGAATAAGATTGAGTGGAAGATTCACCAACACTACAATAATACAATGCTATGCACCAACAAATGACAGCGAAGAAGAGGTCAAGGACGATTTATATCAACAGTTACAAAAAGAAATGGAAGCCGCACCTAGATACGGTCTTATAGTAGTAATGGGAGACCTCAACGCGAAAGTTGGAACACACAATACAAATAATGAAAGAGTAATGGGAAAATGCGGCAGCGAAACAGTAAACGAGAATGGGGATAAATTAATAAGTTTCTGTAGCATTAACGACTTGGTCATAGGAGGAACGCTTTTCCAACACAAAGAAATTCACAAATTAACATGGAAGTCACCAAATGGCCGGGACAGAAACCAAATAGACCACATTATGATTAATGGTAGATGGAGACATTCATTACACGATGTGAAAGTAAGAAGAGGTGCAGATATGGAAAGTGATCACCACTTAGAAGTAGCAAAACTGAAGGTGAAACTCAGAACTGCTGGACCAATTGTAACTACACAGAAAAGGTATGACATTAGCAAATTGAAGGACCCCCTCACCAGAAAAGCTTTTGTGTCTGATATAAAGAAATGATATCCAATTGCCTAAAGCCAGGAAAAGCCAGGAATTTCAGCAGTCGATGTGACTGCTGAAATTGACCAGAAATTCAACATCATTTCAACAATATATAAGGAAAGCAGCAAATCATGCTTGGAATTCCAGGAAAAGAAGAAGCAAGATTGGATAACACCAGAAACATTAAACACCATATCGATGAGAAAGGAAATGAAAAGAAAGAAAACAGAAGCGAAGTCCCCCAGGTTAAAGCAATTATATAGCGAACAGTACAGTCAGCTGGACAAGGAAGTTAAACGCCAAGGAAATTCCTAGACTATCTTCCAAGACAGGCACAAGAGGCAGCACTAAGAAATGAACAAAGCACAGTATATAAAATAACTAAAACCATCAGCGGAAAACGAGGTGCAAACAGTATTACATTAGTAAGAGATAAGCAAGGACATCTCATCACCACAGCAAAGGGACCGCAAACCAGATGGGCAGAGTGTTACATCGGATTTTCCTGCCGATGAACAAAACTTATTATCACCACTTACACAGATTGTATCGTGCTTCATTGTTCCATTGTTATTAGTTTTATTCTGGTTGTTGCCACCGTTTGTTATGGTATTCTCTGCTAACTTCTAGGTGTGCCGGTTTATAATCACTGTTTTGTTGTATTATTAGTTTTGATAAATACTTCAAATGGTAGAGCTTCTAATGCCGTGCTGACAAACATGAATAGTGGGTCAATAGTCTGAACTTTCAATAATATCAACTGATAAGTCCGTGGTGTTAAGAGTCCGAACAGAGTACAATTTAATAGCACATCACATCCAAATAAAATGCAGTTCATCAGAATTCAATTAATACATCATAATTCGTCACTTCCTTCAGTCGTGGTACAGTCAAGCTATTTACTCGTGATTCCTAGATAGGCAATCCGGTATCGAACAACTCAACTTACGCGACTAAGGTGACCTTCTTGGATACTTTCCATTAAGATTGCTCCCGAAAATACATTCTCCTCTTCGAACATAAATCCCATTCATCACAGAGATATAATATTGTATCCACTAAGTATAGGCTGACCCAAATACCTATTCATCAAGAAAATCCTTGATATAAATATCCTTCTACTGGGAGACTTCAAAAACTTCCGTCCGTCTAGGACCAAATATAACAACATATGGGTACAAATACAATGTTGTCACGTGCTACCTTACCAACGCGACACGTCACATTAAAACTACGCAAATTATGCTCCTCGCTTTCAATATCGTAAAGCAAAAACTATAATATATCTCTATTGCAGTTCAACAACTAAAATGTGCAACTTTTATCCGAGCTTACTACCTAGTTGCTACAAATCATATATCCTCTTGTAACATTCCCTTGGCCGACGGGGGTTAAAAAAAATCTAGACTATAGATTTTTTTTTTTATTTAAATTATGGGTATGTGAAAAAAATGTTAAAGATTATCGATCTACGAATCACGTACTATCGTCGAAGATCGTAGTCAAATTTAAGTCCATGTCAACAGAAAGAAATGTCAACTATCAAACCGTGACTAATTTATAAATACTTATGTCTGTGAAGAAAGTTCTAACTTAATTAGTACGAATAGAAAATGGTAATTAAAATTATAGTATAAATTAATGAGTCATAATATTAACTAAATGTAGACTGTGTAGTATCTTATAGAATATAATTTATCCTATGTAAAGGAAAGTAAGAATTAATAGCTAAGGAAAGAAAAGAAAAATTGTAAGGAAAGTAAGAGAATAGTTAATAATGTATTAAAAGAAAGTAAAAGTAAGTTAATAGACTAGAATATAATAAATGTACGTAAAGAAAAAAAAATAAACGTAACCTATAACTAACTTAGTATGTGAATTAACAATATAGAATTACTATATATATTAATATTATGTTAAAGTAAGTTCATACATACATATAAAAATGAAACAATTAATTAGCTAGCATAACTATATTATCTATTTGTGTTTTGCTGTATGTATATTACTTGTTTTATTATTATATTATTTAATCATAATACTTTTAAGTAATGTCATTCCCAAGGAATACGTTGTCCTTCTTTCGTAAAGTTCCACGAATATCACGTTATCATTCCGACGAAAGTATATGAAAATATATCTGTATGTCACTTTGTTCCTATTTTCACTTTTCATCTTGAATGTATCCTATTTGAATTCGACTGAGTCACGATTGGACACTAACCAAAGTCCGTGCACATATTCACAACGTTGTCAATGTTATGTGATTATTCTACTCGGATTGTTACAACTTTGAATGTGCGTAGAATTCTTCTTTGTCAACTTGTTTGACCTGGAATTTTGTAAGTTTGTAAACTCTTGCAGAACATTCAACAAGTGTCTGTTTCATCACCAAGTTCTGGTTCCATGAGTTATTTATGTTCCCTTCTTATATGGCAAAGGATTGCGGGATAGAATATCAGCGACTATATTCTCATGTCCTGGAATTGCCTCGATGGTGAAATTAAATGGCTGAAGCAGGATTGAAAAACGAGCAAGTTTGGCGTTCTTATGATTGGCTTTTCTAAGTGATGCTACAGCATGTTGGTCAGTTTGTATGACAAAAGGAGCGCCTAGCAGGAACTTCTCTAGTTTTTGTATTGCTCATACGACCCCCAATAGCTCCCTATCTATCACCGAGTAGTTTCGCTCTGTCTCGGTGAGTTTTCTGGATATATAAAGAGTAGGGTGCAGACGCCGTCGTGTTCTTGCAATAGCGTACCTCCCAATCCGTAATTGCTCGCATCTGTACGGAGTATAAACATTTTTTTTACTATCTGGTAACCTAAGAATAGGTTGCCTGGAGAAGAGAGATATTATTTTGTCAAAAGTTGTCTGGCAGTCTGTTGTCCACAGAACTTTTGTAGGCATATCTTTCTTCAGTAACGAAGACAAGACAGCCGTAATTGTTGACAAGTTAGGAATAAACCTACTATAATATTGTACTAAACCCAACAAGCTCCTAACTTGTTTTTTTGTTTGTGGAACTGATAGCTGTAAAATCTTAGACACATTTTGAGGAATAGTTTTTATTTGTCCAGCCCCTATTATATGTCCCAGGAATGTTATTTCTTGAAAACCTATTTGCATTTTGCTAGGTCTGGCAGTTAAGTTATTATTTCTTAAAATATCTAATACTGAACCTAATCCAATGACATGTTCATCAAAGGAATGACTAAACAGACAGATGTCATCAATATAAGTGATGATGTCTGTTCTGCAAGCTAAAATTCTTCGCATCATGCGAATGAACATTGCAGGCGCATTCATTAGCCCAAAAGGCATGCCATTCCACTGATATAGACCTTGTGGAGTCGAAAATGCAGTGTAATATTTTGCTTGTTCAGTTAAGGGAATCTGCCAATATCCCTTGGTTAAGTCAATTTTTGTGAAATATCTAGCAGATGAAAGACGAATAAGTAGATCGTCAATCAGTGGATGAGGTTCACTGTCTGGTACAGTTTGAGCGTTAAGTTTCCTATAATCTACACATAATCGTATATTATTGTCTTTTTTTCTTACAATAACTAGTGGTGAAGCGAATGGCGAGTTACTATGTTCGATAATTCCTAATGCTAACATCTGTTTAAGTTCTTGAGATGTTTTATCTTGAAAATGGATAGGTACAGAGTAAGGACGAAGTTTTATAGGAGTACTGTCCTTCAGTATAATGTCATGAGAAATGATAGAAGTTCGACCAGGTATATCCGTCAGAACATCAGAGTAGGTTTCTAGGAGTTTAGTAATGGAATTATTTTCATCTGAAGTAAGTGAAGGTGAAATAGCAACATCCCTCCAAGATTCTGAAGATTGCAGTTCCGGTATAGGAAAAGACATTTCAACCTCAGGAAAAGATGCTTCTTCTTCCTGAATTACAGAAAGACTAGAGTATTGATAAGAATTAACTGATTTGTCGTCTAAGTCGTGGAAGATAGACTGTAGATGAAGTGGACGGGTAAAGAACTCTTTCAACATATTTATATGATAAATTTTTTTCTGACCTTTTATGTCTAATATGTAGTCGACGTCAGAAATCTTATCTACTATTTTGTATGGTCCATTCCAAGCAATTAATAATTTGTTACCCTTTTGTGGAAGTAGTACATATGCTTCGTCACCAGGAAATAACTGGCGGAGTCTTCTATTTTTGTTTTGAAATTGTCTAGCTCTCTCCTTCGCAGCCTCTGATGAAGCTGTTGCCATGCGGCAAGCCTCTATGATTTTTTTACGTAAGTTAATAACGTATTCATAAGATGACTGTGTTTCCTGAGTCATCTCAGAGTCGAGTAGTAAGTCTTTAATGAGTCCCATTGGGCCTCTTGGAGGAGCACCAAACACTAACTCGAACGGAGAAAAACCGGTCTGCTCATGCGGAATTTCTCGGTAAGCGAACAACACAGCTGGAATAGCTCTGTCCCAATCTTGAGGATTGTTTACCGTAACTTTATGTAAAAGTTGTTTAATAGTACGGTTGAGCCTCTCAACGGACCCATTACTCATCGGATGATAAACACTGCTGAGACTTCTTTCTATATTCAGTGTCTTCATTACATCCTTCATTGTATCAGACGCAAATTGTGGTCCATAGTCCGAAAGTAATTTTCTTGGAAACCCAAGCCTAGAAAATATTAATATCAAAGCATCAGATATATCAGCTGTTGTAATATTTTTCAGAGGTATGGCCTCTGGCCATCGTGTACATAGGTCAATACATGTTAATATGTACCTATGCCCTCTGGCAGTTGGTAACATAGGACCAATAATATTTATTGCCATCTTGTCGAAAGGACGAACTGATATTTCACTGGCCTGAATGGGGGCATTATGAAAAGCTCCACGAGACTTAACTTCCTGGCAAGTCACACAGGAACGTACGTATAAAGATACGTCTCGTGAAATTCCCGGCCAGAAAAACGATGACAACACTTGTGAACGTGTTCGAGTGTAGCCCATATGACCCGCGCATTGGGAGTCATGTGCATGCCGTAGTATGTATGTCCTTAACGACGATGGTACTATGACCTGATGTTTTACCCTATCTTTGTCAACACTGTTTCGAATCAAAATATCATTATGAATAGTGAACCAATGTTTAGCTCTATTCTTAACCGTAATATCATCATGTTTGTTCACTAATGCAAAAAATTTCTTCAAAGAGCTGTCTTCTCTTTGTTTGCGAGCAAAAGACTCTCTTTCAATCATGGAGGTAGGTATATCATTAGAGTACTCCATCACTTTAGTGGCTGTAGTATCCTTCCTTTCCAACTTGTGAGCTTGAGCTCTTGTTGTCACTGTATTGGCTGCATACAAGTTCACTCTTTCCCATTCCAATATTTCCTCGGGAGTACAGTCTTTGCTGCCATGTATATGTCCGACTGTCAAATCTGCAACCGGATTCTGAAGTAAACAAACTTTAACTTTCCCTGAAAAAAATGGAGTTTTAACCTCTATAATTGCAGTTGTATAATATTCCACTGTCCCTCCAAAAGTAATACAGCGTACAAACTCTTTAGTAACATAACGTGGATGCACTAAGGATTGACGGATACCAATTGTGGTGGATCCGGAGTCTCTTAAAATAGAAATAATATTTCCATCCAGGATTCCCTTGTTAAAAATCAATGTCCCAGTTCCATCGTTAGCCGTTAGACAGATGGCAGGAGTAGGTTGTGTAACCTGTATTGTCGGCTGACTTGATTTCTGAAAAATAGTATGGCATTGTGGACAAACATTTGCCACGTTATTATCAATGACATAGCATGCAGATGAAGAATGTGTTGGAGTGTCAACATTGTTATTACATGGAGATGCATTCATGGTCAATGCTGCCCCTGTGTTATGTGTAAACTGTTGATGATGTCTGGAGATGGAGCGTTGTCTATCCCGAACACCTGAATAATTATTATCATTGCCTCTACTGTTGTAACTTTTATGTCGTGGTTTAAAATTGTCATTCTTCCTCTGATAATGATTACCACTATTATTGAATTTGTCAATACCAAATTTATTCCAACTAGGCTTTTGTTGAAAATTATCTTTAGGTTTAAATTGAGGTATTTGATTTCTGAACTGTTGTCTACCTCGGTTAAAATTGTTATAGCTGTTATAATGATTTTGTCCATGATTATAATTATCATTATATCCTTTGTAAAAATGGTTCCTATTAAGACTATGTGTCCTTGCTTTGTCATAACCGTGGTACGACATGTTGGATGCCACTGGTAATGGTTCTCGTGTATATGAATTCCCTAAACTGACGTTAGGATGTGCAGAACAATAATTTATAGACATCTCTTCTAAGGACGCAATGGTGGGTGGTTTTCGTTCCTGTAGGAATGAAAAAAATGGCGGACTAACTGAAGATAGTACTTTATCTCTAAGTATCAGGTCCACTAATTTATCATAAGATTTATCCACTCCCGCAAGTTCAACCCATCTGTTGAAGGTGTCTCGTATATTTGATATAAATCCTGAAAAATCTTTATGTGAATCTGGCTAAAGATTTTTAAATTTTAATCTACAACCTTCCTCATCTAAATGAAACCGTCGCAATAGCAAAGCCTTAATGGCATCATAGTTACAAGCTATTGTAGGATCTACATTTTCAGTTGCGTTCAAGGGCTCACCATCTAAAAATTCTCGAAGTTTAAGTGCCCATGCTGATTTATCCAAATTATTAGTCTTACATACTTGTTCAAAACGTGACAAGTACGATGACAAATTATCATAATTAAGTTTGAAATGTGGCAGTTTAAAGTTATAATAACTTTTATGTTGTGTAGCTGAAGACATATCATTAGCATTAACACCATGGCTAGTAGTAGCGCATTGTGCTTTTAATTTGGCTGTCTCCAATTGGATAAGTGCCAACTCCTTTTGTTGTTGCATTATAATTTCATCTTGTTTCTTTTTATTTTCCTCCTTAATTCTTAATATTTCATTTCTTGCCACTTTTCTATCTTCTTCTTGCTTTGCAAGTTCTTTCTGCTTTTCTAACTTTGCCTCACGTTCTTCTTCTTCATGTTTTAACTTTGCCTCACGTTCTTTTTCTTCACGTCTAGCAAGTTCTTTCTGTTTTTCTAACTTTGCCTCACGTTCTACTTCTTCACGTTTTCTATCTGCCTGTTCTTGTTTATAAATAGCTAGTTGTTCTTCAGCAAAAGATTTCAGTTCTGGTCCTTTATAACAAAAATCTTTCCCTATTCTAACGAAAGTTTCTAACGTAGACATTCTGAAATCAATGATCTATGTAGTTAATCAATAATGTATTGTAAACACCAATAAAAATTATTAAATTATTTATGTGTACTCAATGGCCAACGTAGTACTATTTGTAATAAAATTATACTACTTAATATCTAACATGGTGCTCATATTCACCAAGAAATATAACCCTATAGTTATTTGTCAATATACTATATCATCATGCCTTAGTCATGATGGATAAACACTAGTGCACTGGGCCATTACTGCAAACAGTTGCAATTATCAAGTTCCTCTTATTTATTTTCAAAAATTAATCAAAATATATGTTATTATATTAATACCCAACTAACGTAAGCTATCCCTATTAGAGTATAAGCTTAAACATCAATAAAGACAAAACAAACCATAAATAAAATTGTACAAGATATTAACATTTCACAATTGACAATTGCAAACATTAAAAGATGATTACTTGAACCAAATAAAACTCGGAAGTATCAGAGAAGTTCAAGGTAACCAAATATGGGTTAATAAACCTGTGTACAAATAATGATGACGTCACAGGACTCTATATAACGAACATATATTAACAATTAAAATAAATTATAGCAAGATGGAGAAAATACGAAATAGTTACAAACATATTACAGAAATGAATAAAAATTGAAACAGAATACAGGAAAATACACCAGAAATTACCATCACTATACACCTAACGTCAAATATCAAATGTTTGCAATAACAAGCAGAACGAGTCCAAAATTATTTCTTTGGGGTCTCTTGTATTCAACTCGCAAATATTCAATTACCCTAGAATCGATTAGAATCTTTGTGGTCAGCTTGTGGCGACCAAATCTACTTACACACATAAAAAACATACGAAGATAGATAGATACATAGAACATGCATGAATTAAATATGCCCACATAATTCGATGGACGACATTTTGCACTGAAACGACCACTACTGGGTTTACTTATCTTTTAGCGTATGAAAATTTTCCCCGCAAGATGCTGGCAGTTGTCAATGGTACAGATGGGATTCCCTCGAAGCTGGTTTAGTGACTTTGAAAGCATTCGTGTTCTTGATCCATTTTTGAAGGTAAATCGAAGTTTGATACAGATTGCGAAAGGTCTTGACTTCTGCTATGGATTTTGGACATGAAATGATGACGTTGTACAGTCTTTCGTTGTTAGGCGTGTTACGTCACTAACTGCAAGTCACGTGAGCGCTAGCCGATCGTAAACACTTCTAGGTCAATCGAACGATACAATGTCTTATTTTCCGTTTGACTTGAACTCACTCTTTTGCATGGACTAAAGAAAAAAAATTTTTCGTTACTTCGTTAGCTTGTCAACTTGGTCCCTGTGCTAGCAAACCATTGTCGATTCACGCGCTGGCAACCATTCTCGATTCACGGACTGGCGAACCATTCTCGATCCCCGCAATGGCCAACCATTTTTTGTTACATCGGATTTTCCTGCCGATGAACAAAACTTATTATCACCACTTACACAGATTGTATCGTGCTTCATTGTTCCATTGTTATTAGTTTTATTCTGGTTGTTGCCACCGTTTGTTATGGTATTCTCTGCTAACTTCTAGGTGTGCCGGTTTATAATCACTGTTTTGTTGTATTATTAGTTTTGATAAATACTTCAAATGGTAGAGCTTCTAATGCCGTGCTGACAAACATGAATAGTGGGTCAATAGTCTGAACTTTCAATAATATCAACTGATAAGTCCGTGGTGTTCAGAGTCCGAACAGAGTACAATTTAATAGCACATCACATCCAAATAAAATGCAGTTCATCAGAATTCAATTAATACATCATAATTCGTCACTTCCTTCAGTCGTGGTACAGTCAAGCTATTTACTCGTGATTCCTAGATAGGCAATCCGGTATCGAACAACTCAACTTACGCGACTAAGGTGACCTTCTTGGATACTTTCCATTAAGATTGCTCCCGAAAATACATTCTCCTCTTCGAACATAAATCCCATTCATCACTGAGATATAATATTGTATCCACTAAGTATAGGCTGACCCAAATACCTATTCATCAAGAAAATCCTTGATATAAATATCCTTCTACTGGGAGACTTCAAAAACTTCCGTCCGTCTAGGACCAAATATAACAACATATGGGTACAAATACAATGTTGTCACGTGCTACCTTACCAACGCGACACGTCACATTAAAACTACGCAAATTATGCTCCTCGCTTTCAACATCGTAAAGCAAAAACTATAATATATCTCTATTGCAGTTCAACAACTAAAATGTGCAACTTTTATCCGAGCTTACTACCTAGTTGCTACAAATCATATATCCTCTTGTAACACAGAGCATTTCAGAGAAACTCTGAACAAGGAACCACCAGATACTCAGTTAAATGTTCCTGAGGCTGAAAATGATCTAGATGTTAATATAGACATTCCCCTAAAGGAAGAAATCATCATGGCAATCAAAGAGTTAAAGATTGTAAAAGCTCCTGCCACGATAACTTAAATGCAGAGCTATTTAAGACAGACCCTGAGCTAGCAGAACTATTAGAACCACTATTTGCACAAGTCTGGAAAACAGGGACAACACCATCAGAGTGGAACAAAGGAATAATTGTCAAATTGCCCAAGAAGGATGCCCTTGCAGTCTGCAATAATTGGAGAGGAATCACTCTTCTCTCAGTTCCCAGTAAAATACTAGACAGGATAATTATACAGAGAATCTCAAAAGCAGTAGACCACAAACTGAGGAAAGAACAAAGTAGGATTAAGAAGGAACAGAAGATGTGTAGATCATATATTTACCCTCATGAACATTATAGAGTAGTGCTCAGAATGGGAAAGACAGCTGTACATTAATTTCGTTTATTTTGAAAAGGCTTTTGACAGTATACATAGGGACAGTCTATGGAAAGTGCTGAGGGCTTATGGAATTCCAAGATGCATAGTGTTCATCATAAAAAAGTCTCTATGCCAACTTTACATGTAGCGTTGGGCAGAGCAACCTAACATTTTAGGTGAAGACACGAGTACGACAGGGATGCCTCTTATCAACCACTTTATTTTTAAAAGTCACAGACTGGGTGATGCGTCAGACAACAGAGTGCAGTCCAAGAGGAAAAAGATGGACTACGTTTTCTACATTGGAAGAACTGGAAAATGCAGATGACATTGCACTACTCGCACATTCTCATCAACACTTCCAGGAAAAAACGGATAGACTTAAAAAAGTATAGCCAGCAGGTGGGTCTGAACATCAATTTAAACAAGACAGAGGTCATGACACTCAATGTGGGCAACCCTAAGGCCATAACAGTAAGGAATCAGTAACTGGAACAGACAGACACCTTCACATATCTAGGATGCATAGTAACACCAGACGGCGGAGAATCAAAGACATCAATAACAGAATGAACAAAGCAAGAACGGCCTTTGTTAGTAAAAACAATATCTGGAAGTCCGCTCAGCACAGCACAAGCACAAAATTAAGATTATATGAGAGCTGTGTACTTTCTGTGTTTTTCCGTGGTGCGGAATGCTGGAGAGTAACAGAGAAGGACATGTTGAAATTGTCCTCTTTCCACACAATCCGCCTACGAAAAATTCTTCGAATCTTTAGGCCGAATACCATTACCAACAAAGAACTGCTTACTCCGAGCAACCAAGAGGACATGCACAACATCATAACTGGCAGACGCTGGAGTTGGGTTGGCCATGTCCTCAGAGGAGACCTCAATGCCATCACAAGAACAGCTATGCTATGGACCCCGGAATGAAAACAAAAGAGAGGCCGACCAAAAATAACTTGGCGGAGAACTGTGGAGGCTGAGATACAAAGAGTGAACCAGAGCTGCGGCACTGCACGAAGGATGGCCGCTGACCGAGCAAGGTGGAAGCAGTTTGTTGTCCCCCTACAAGACGCCACCAGGCGTGATGACCACTGACTGATATACCAAGATTACAATAGTATAAGAATAAATACCAAGATTGAGATAATACATAATAAGCTTATTAGAGTACAAGAATGCATAACAAGATTACGAGAGTAAGAGAATACATAACACTATTACAAGAGTAAGAAAAAAAATAACAAGCTTACAAAAGTAAGAAAATACATAGCAAGATTACAAGAGTAAGAAAATATATAGCAAGATTACTAGAGTAAGAAAATATATAGCAAGATTACTAGAGTAAGAAAATACATAGCAAGATTACTAGAGTAAGGAAATACATAGCAAGATTACAGGAGTAAGAAAATTACATAGAAAGATTACAAGGGTAAGAGAATATATAGCAAGATTACAAGAGAAGGATAATCCATAATATATTTCCGAGTTTGAGGTCGAGTGCCAAAACCGCTGGACAACTTCCAGTCTGTTAGTGCCTGGCATTCTTGGTTATCTTCAAAAACGTTGCCACGTTGAGAGGCGATGAGACGTCTAGAAGGAAAAGACAAACTTAAATGAAGTCCCGGATTCAGCGAACTCATCTCTGTGATCTAACCTGGTTGTAATTTGAGGCAATATGGCGTTGTTAGACCCAGACACGGGAGAGAGGTTTATTGGAAGCTTTAAAAGCCGCAGTTATTGTAGATAGAGGTTGCTATAGTGCAGGCTTTATTCTAGCCGTATTAAAAGTAATTTAGGTTGTAGTTGTAATGGGATAGTTGTTGACATTAAAGTCAAGTATTATTAGAGAAAATATGATGAGAAAGTCGTTCCAGTAAAACATTAGTAGATACACTCATTTTGCCAGTTACTGTTGTGATTTAAAAAAAAACACAAAAAAAAAACAAAAATTTGTGCCAGTACTGCAAACTCAATATTGTTAAACTGTTCTGTTTAAGACGAGCAAGAAATCGTTTAAAAATAACGAATGGGATTTTGTTGTGCTTTTTCCACTGCATGTCCTGATGCGTGTCTATTTTATTTAAACTTTATTGGATATTTGTAGTCAAACTTATTTTAAAAAAAAACACACACACACACTCACAACACAATTCGACATAAACGTTTTTGTTACTTCGTTTCCGAATGATTATTTAACTGGGCGACTAAGTCGGCTGACGTATCAATAATTATTTGGGCGAAAACGGACGTATGTTCCACATAAATTCTTTTCAACCTCAACCTCTTAAAACGAATAATGATCATTTCTTACCTACAGCTGTACATAATGTATTGTACAGATCCGTTTGACTACATATTTTTATGAACTCTGTTAATTCTATTGTTATGTATAAATTTAACATAAAGATATGTATCTGAAGGTAGCGGTCATGCATTTTGCGATTAAATATGCGTAACGTGTTTGAAAGAAAATCCAGAAATTTTCCCGAACAGCTAGTATGTGCGTTCACTCTTAAGACGTGTTCAATTTAGTTTTGCAGGTGCAACGCTCTCAGCTTCCGTATTTTGTCGAAAAACTGGTGGGATTGTTTTATTATTGATTACAAACGTTTCAGTAATAAAACTCTATATATGAGGATTCTGTTCCTATGTGTTTTCAAACATGACGGGTGTAGTGGATTTTGATGGTATTGTATGGTGGTGTTATCACCTAGTGTGATGCGTGAGGTCAGCTGTGAAGGCTCCTGAGATAATTGTAACTGTGAATATACAGAAGGCCCTTTCGTGCTACCACTTTATGACCTCACACATATCTTTTTTTACTAATGAATGTGGCTACGTTAAAATCTAGGGTACTGAATGCAATGTGTTGTATGGACATATACACACACCCACAGATATTAATTAAGTCTAATACTATCAATAAAATTTATAACACAATGAACTAAATTCAGCTGGTTAAATTTAGAATAGAAAATCTTTTTTTTTAAATTTATTTGTTCTGAACCAAGGTTTTATTTTGGCCAGAACTTATGCAAAGATTTTGAAATTTATGAATGAATGGCATGAATAAATGGCATGTTAAATGAAAGATGTTTACATATGCAATCTTCAAGATTAATTATAGTATTACTGTTCGTAATGTTAATTTTTCTGGGAAAACTATGAATGGATGTGCTGTTGGGGTGGCTTCATCCCTCCCTGTTTATGCCTACACAGCATTGTCCATTAATGATGGAAGGAAATGGGATGCTTCAGTAGTAAATTCTCTTGGGTGCTAGTTTTATGAAGTTGGTGTAAGTTCAGCAGGCCAGCTAGCCTACTTAACTTTGCCAGATTTGTTCTGGTGCTGGAATCTGATGGCCCCACCTCTCCGTGCTTGAGCAATACAAAGATGTTCTGTCGAAATGTACCCTGCACGGGTCCTCACTTCAATTATTAATCAGCATTTGACAACACCTTAGTGACAAGATCGAACTCACAGCTCTGAAATAAAGTATTGGTTTTTGCTCAGAACCTTACCTAATAAGCCACTTCTACACATAACAAATTACAATAACACCACATAAACAGGGTCAGTTCTCTCTGACCAGACAGCACATCTTACCTAGTTGGTTTCGCATAGGGTAAGTTTCCCCAGTCTACAGATTCTGAAATAGGTGCATTATCTCACTGCCATAGAATAGGATAGGTGATATGATTCACTGTTCTCAACACTTGATCACCCCTTCCTAAACCTTGCTGTAGTTTATATATTTTGTTTGTCCCTAGACCCTGAACTAGGGCGGGGGGTCCAGAGCGAATCCTTACTTGTTTGTAAGGCTAGATTTCGATATGGCAGTATCAAATCACTCGAACATTAAACAATATTCAAAATATACAAAGAAATAATTTCAATCTTACCAGATTATGAATAAAGAACACAGAAATGCTAGCAAAACTCAGCTGAGCTGCTGGCTATAGTATGGCGTCCCTGAACTTATTTCAATTTATTTCATTTTGGAAATCACCACACTTGAAATTTACTGTGTCTATCACTGGACAACTATTGAGGAATGGCAAAAAAGCTCGTCTGAGCGCGGATAATATGATTGTCTGTGGCCAATCAATGCCTTGGTTTTTTTTAAATTCAAATTTCCTACACTAAAGTCATTTCAGTCATGCTTCAGTCAAGTATGGATTTTTATCTGTTAGTCTGTCCGTCTCTACTTGCGTTTTCACAAAAACGTACTTGATTTTTGAACCAACCTTTCTCTCCCCTCCAAAATTTTGTCGTTAAAAGTTATTTTTAGACACAGCTTCCACCAATATCCCTTCTCTTCCATGCTAAGTAGATTTGAACACCTGCGTCTCGAGGTCGCGATTTTTTTGTGCAAATAGCGACACTTTTGATTCAATGCAGTCTTTCGCTGTTGTGAACAACAGTCTTTTGTCATTATTTTCATTATTATCTATCCGTCTGTAAAATTAAAAACATATTATTTCACTGCTCAGAATGGGCCATCCGGCCAGCTAATTTTTATATTCCTAACATTAATATTAAGAAAAAGTTACTTTTTAAATTTTGTAATATTTCAAGCATCTGCGTTTAGCCGCTGAATTCAAATCAAAGGCTTGGTATCGCAAAAGCGTCCAATAAATGACTGTGGCGTATCATATCCAAGGTCCCTTCTGTCGAATTCCTTACTTTATGTCAACTTGGGGGGGTGGGGGGGGGGGGGGGGGAAAGGTGACTTTTCCTCCTTGCCCCACCAATTTGCGTCCATTAACCTCGCTAGTTCAAATACGCGTTCAGTCAGATTTTTGTCTTTTGATCCTCGTTCCGTTTTGCCTTCAAGTCTAACACCTGATGACCCGCGGCGCGGGCGATCATGTATTCCAGCAGCTTACGCATTGGTTTTTATCCTTACATTTTATCCTTTGGAGATATTTTTACGTTGTATCACTCGTTAATTTTATGACAACGGGATAACAAATAAGATTGACAATTTTCTTCAAATCTTCATCAAATTATGTTCATCCCTTACAGCATAATCAGATGAACAGAAAAAATCAACCTCAAATGAAAAATTATGGTAACAGTTTCCTCAGTAAGCAGAAGCGGGAACTGACAGAACATATCATACTTAGAGAACAACCTAGTATAGCTAGTCATGTATAGGTTTGTGGCACACAATAGTTTCAAACGTCTATTATATATTCAATACAACAGCTAAGCCTGGAGTATGTATTTAACAACCACAAAACCACAAGAAATATGATACACAGACCTTCATAAATTCTCTTACAGGTTAAACTATTACAACACACTTGCCGAACCAAACTATTTGAGCGACTTACTAGACTTGAGCAGAAACACTTGACCACTGACTGAGGCTTTAGACAAACGTCAGTTCAATATATTTACCGTACTCATCTGGTCGCATCAAACGACGTTCCCTCAGTGACTTAACATCCTTACCTCTACTACTCTCACCCAGTCATGAAGTCAAATTGTATCACATGATAAGTTCACACACACACGGAGACTTACATTAGTTCACTACCTGTTCATGCTTTAAAAAAATAGAATCAGCTCACTGACATCGCGCCCTCAACACATCTACAATATCTGTCATCCAGGATACGTTCCCTCAAGAGTACATATACTAAACAACAGCAAAACGTGTTGTTATAGACTAGAATACACAAGCAAACAGTGAAGAGGAAGACAATGCACAACAGGGCTGTGTAGGAAGGACACAAAACTGATATCCATTGAAGTGAACTGCGAGACATCACAATGAATGTCTCGGTACAGATAATACGGGAATGCTGCAACTATGAGATCATGCTTCACGAGGAAGCAAAGAACATTAAGTACGTGTTCTACTGATTTCCTTGAAGAAACCTGAAAACAGCCGAAATTCCAGAGCACGCTCATTTGTAATAAAATCTGTTATCAACCATACTTACAGAGCACGCTTAGGTGTCTTGATATATGTTTACAGCCGAATTTCTATAGCACGCTAATGTGCAATTATATCTGCAAACAGTTGTATTTAAATTACTCGCTCATTTGTAAGGATATCAGCTAAAACGTGTATTGTAAATTCCTCGCTCATTTGTAATAACATATGTAATGTTATCCGACAACAGCCGTATTTACATTACTCGCTCATTTGTAATGATATCTGACAACAGCCGTATCTACATTACTCGCTCATTTGTAATGATATCTGTTAACAGATGTATTTCCATTACGCGCTCATTTGTAATGATATCTGTTAACAGATGTATTTCCATTACGCGCTCATTTGTATTGATAATTGTGAACAGCCGTATTTACGTTACTCACTCTTGGGCAGCACTAGATGTTATATATATATATTTTTTTCATAAAGGTGCTGAAGTGGCGGTAATTTTTATGCTTACCTTTGACGTTGAATTCTTGCAAGGAGACTAATTGCAGTAATGGCGCTTTGTTTTTCATGGAACGCAATGCTTTTTTTACAAGACGATTTATGTGTGTTTAAGATTTAAATGAGTTTTGTCTTTTAGTATTTGCGTTTTAAAAATAGTTTTCTGTCAGTGTGTGTTGTCAACATAGCCCACACTTCAGTTGTCTTCTCAATAGTCTTCTGTCAGTGTCAACATAGCCCACACTTTAATTGACTTCTCAATAGTTTTCTGTCAGGGTCAACATAGCTCACACTTTAATTGTCTTCTCAATACTTTTCTGTCAGTGTCAACATAGCTCACACATTAATTGTCTTCTCAATAGTTTTCTGTCAGTGTCAACATAGCTCACACTTTAATTGTCTTCTCAATAGTTTTCTGTCAGTGTCAACATAGCCCACACTTTAATTGTCTTCTCAATAGTTTTCTTTCAGTGTCAACATAGCCCACACTTTAATTGTCTTGTCAATAGTTTTCTGTCAGTGTCAACATAGCCCACACTTTAATTGTCTTCTCAATAGTTTTCTGTCAGTGTCAACATAGCCCACACTTCAATTGTCTTCACAATAGTTTTCTGTCAGTGTCAACATAGTCCACACTTTAATTGTCTTCTCAATAGTTTTCTGTCAGTGTCAACATAGCCCACACTTTACTTGTCTTCTCAATAGTTTTCTGTCAGTGTCAACATAGCCCACACTTTAATTGTCTTGTAAATAGCTTTCTGTCAGTGTCAACATAGCTCACACTTTAATTGTCTTCTCAATAGTTTTCTGTCAGTGTCAACGTAGCCCACACTTTAATTGTCTTGTCAATATTTTTCTGTCAGTGTCAACATAGCCCACCCTTTAATTAGCTTCTCAATAGTTGTCTGTCAGTGTCAACATAGCCCACACTTTAATTGTCTTCTCAATAGTTTTCTGTCCGTGTCAACATAACTCAGACTTTAATTGTCTTCTCAATAGTTTTCTGTCAGTGTCAACATAGCCCACACTTTAATTGTCTTGTCAATAGTTGTCTGTCAGTGTCAACATAGCCCACCCTTTAATTGTCGTGTCAATAGTTTTCTGTCAGTGTCAACATAGCCCACACTTTAATTGTCTTGTAAATAGTTTTCTGTCAGTGTCAACATAGCTCACACTTTAATTGTCTTCTCAATAGTTTTCTGTCAGTGTCAACATAGCCCACACTTTACTTGTCTTCTCAATAGTTTTCTGCCAGTGTCAACATAGCCCACACTTTAATTGTCTTCTCAATAGTTTTCTGTCAGTGTCAACATAGCTCACTCTATAATTGTGTTCTCAATAGTTTTCTGCCAGTGTCAACATAGCTCACACTTTAATTGTCTTCTCAATAGTTTTCTGTCAGTGTCATCATAGCCCATACTTTAATTGTCTTCTCAATAGTTTTCTGTCAGTGCCAACATAGCCCACACTTTAATTGTCTTCTCAATAGTTTTCTGTCAGTGTCAACATAGCTCACTCTATAATTGTGTTCTCAATAGTTTTCTGCCAGTGTCAACATAGCTCACACTTTAATTGTCTTCTCAATAGTTTTCTGTCAGTGTCATCATAGCCCATACTTTAATTGTCTTCTCAATAGTTTTCTGTCAGTGTCAACATAGCGCACACTTTAATTGTCTTGTAAATAGTTTTCTGTCAGTGTCAACATAGCTCACACTTTAATTGTCTTCTCAATAGTTTTCTGTCAGTGTCAACATAGCCCACACTTTAATTGTCTTGTCAATAGTTTTCTGTCAGTGTCAACATAGCCCACCCTTTAATTAGCTTCTCAATAGTTGTCTGTCAGTGTCAACATAGCCCACACTTTAATTGTCTTCTCAATAGTTTTCTGTCCGTGTCAACATAACTCACACTTTAATTGTCTTCTCAATAGTTTTCTATCAGTGTCAACATAGCCCACACTTTAATTGTCTTGTCAATAGTTTTCTGTCAGTGTCAACATAGCCCACCCTTTAATTGTCGTGTCAATAGTTTTCTGTCAGTGTCAACATAGCCCAACCTTTAATTGTTTTGTTAATAGTTTTCTGTCAGTGTCAACATAGCCCACACTTTAATTGTCTTCTCAATGGTTTTCTGTCAGTGTCAACAAAGCTCACACTTTAATTGTCTTGTCAATAGTTGTCTGTCAGTGTCAACATAGCCCACCTTTTAATTGTCTTCTCAATAGTTGTCTATCAGTGTCAACATAGCCCACACTTTAATTGTCTTGTCAATAGTTTTCTGTCAGTGTCAACATAGCCCACCTTTTAATTGTCTTCACAATAGTTGTCTATCAGTGTCAACATAGCCCACACTTTAATTGTCTTGTCAATAGTTTTCTGTCAGTGTCAACATAGCCCACACTTTAATTGTCTTGTCAATAGTTGTCTGTCAGTGTCAACATAGCCCACACTTTAATTGTCTTGTCAATAGTTTTCTGCCAGTGTCAACATAGCTCACCATTTAATAGTCTTCTCAATAGTTTTCTGTCAGTGTCAACATAGCCCACACTTTAATTGTCTTGTCAATAGTTTTCTGTCAGTGTCAACATAGCCCACACTTTAATCGTCTTGTCAATAGTTGTCTGTCAGTGTCAACAAAGCCCACACTTTAATTGTCTTGTCAATAGTTTTCTGCCAGTGTCAACATAGCTCACCATTTAATTGTCTTCTCAATAGTTTTCTGTCAGTGTCAACATAGCCCACACTTTAATTGTCGTGTCAATAGTTGTCTGTCAGTGTCAACATAGCCCAACCTTTAATTGTCTTGTTAATAGTTTTCTGTCAGTGTCAACATAGCCCACTTTTTAATTGTCTTCTCAATGGTTTTCTGTCAGTGTCAACAAAGCCCACACTTTAACTGTCTTGTCAATCGTTTTCTGTCAGTGTCAACATAGTCTTCTTCTTCTTCCATCCTTAGCCATCAACCGGCAAAGCAGTATGTGGCCAGTACGCCTAGTGGGGTCTTAGGGCAACAACAAATTGATCAATCTATCGCTGTTTCCACCACGCCTAGTGGCGTCTTTGTGGAACAAAAACAGACCAAACAATCTATCATTGTTTCCGTAATCAGATTGGTTGGCAAGCAGGTGATCAGCCCACTGTGCGAAGTTTTTACGCGATGGTGTAAACAGTCCCATGCCCATACCCTCCTTAGTGGCTTTTTACGACATGCGTGGTAGGGTGCAGTGTTACTATTCTTTGCTCCCCTTTCGAGCCCCGGTAACACACGGGTGAGTGTCAACATAGCCCACACTTTAATTGTCTTGTCAATAGTTTTCTGTCAGTGTCAACATAGCCCACCTTTTAATTGTCTTCTCAATAGTTGTCTATCAGTGTCAACATAGCCCACACTTTAATTGTCTTGTCAAAGTTTTCTGTCAGTGTCAACATAGCCCACACTTTAATTGTCTTCTCAATAGTTTTCTGCCAGTGTCAACATAGCTCGCCATTTAATTGCCTTCTCAATAGTTTTCTGTCAGTGTCAATATAGCCCACACTTTAATTGTCTTGTCAATAGTTTTCTGTCAGTGTCAACATAGCCCACACTTTAATTGTCTTGTCAATAGTTTTCTGTCAGTGTCAACATAGCCCACACTTTAATTGTCTTGTCAATAGTTTTCTGTCAGTGTCAACATAGCCCACACTTTAATTGTCTTCTCAATAGTTTTCTGTCAGTGTCAACATAGCTCACACTTTAATTGTCTTGTCAATAGTTGTCTGTCAGTGTCAACATATCCCACACTTTAATTGTCTTTCAATAGTTTTCTGTCAGTGTCAACATAGCCCACACTTTAATTGTCTTGTCAATAGTTGTCTGTCAGTGTCAACATAGCCCACACTTTAATTGTCTTATCAATAGTTCTCTGCCAGTGTCAACATAGCTTTCACTTTAATTGTCTTCTCAATAGTTTTCTGTAAGTGTCAACATAGCCCACACTTTAATTGTCTTGTCAATAGTTTTCTGTCAGTGTCAACATAGCCCACACTTTAATTGTCTTGTCAATAGTTGTCTGTCAGTGTCAACATAGCCCACACTTTAATTGTCTTGTCAATAGTTTTCTGTCAGTGTCAACATAGTCCACACTTTAATTGTCTTGTTAATAGTTTTCTGTCAGTGTCAACATAGCCCACACTTTAATTGTCTTGTCAATAGTTGTCTGTCAGTGTCAACATAGCCCACACTTTAATTGTCTTGTCAATAGTTTTCTGTCAGTGTCAACATAGTCCACACTTTAATTGTCTTGTTAATAGTTTTCTATCAGTGTCAACAAAGCCCACACTTTAATTGTCTTGTCAATAGTTTTCTGTCAGTGTCAACATAGCCCACACTTTAATTGTCTTGTCAATAGTTTTCTGTAAGTGTCAACATAGTCCACACTTTAATTGTCTTGTTAATAGTTTTCTATCAGTGTCAACAAAGCCCACACTTTAATTGTCTTGTCAATAGTTTTCTGTCAGTGTCAACATAGCCCACACTTTAATTGTCTTGTCAATAGTTTTCTGTCAGTGTCAACATAGCTCACACTTTAATTGTCTTCTCAATAGTTTTCTGTCAGTGTCAACATAGCCCACACTTTACTTGTCTTCTCAGTAGTTTTCTGCCAGTGTCAACATAGCCCACACTTTAATTGTCTTCTCAATAGTTTTCTGTCAGTGTCAACATAGCTCACTCTATAATTGTGTTCTCAATAGTTTTCTGCCAGTGTCAACATAGCTCACACTTTAATTGTCTTCTCAATAGTTTTCTGTCAGTGTCATCATAGCCCATACTTTAATTGTCTTCTCAATAGCTTTCTGTCAGTGCCAACATACCCCACACTTTAATTGTCTTCTCAATAGTTTTCTGTCAGTGTCAACATAGCTCACTCTATAATTGTGTTCTCAATAGTTTTCTGCCAGTGTCAACATAGCTCACACTTTAATTGTCTTCTCAATAGTTTTCTGTCAGTGTCATCATAGCCCATACTTTAATTGTCTTCTCAATAGTTTTCTGTCAGTGTCAACATAGCCCACACTTTAATTGTCTTGTAAATAGTTTTCTGTCAGTGTCAACATAGCTCACACTTTAATTGTCTTCTCAATAGTTTTCTGTCAGTGTCAACATAGCCCACACTTTTATTGTCTTGTCAATAGTTTTCTGTCAGTGTCAACATAGCCCACCCTTTAATTAGCTTCTCAATAGTTGTCTGTCAGTGTCAACATAGCCCACACTTTAATTGTCTTCTCAATAGTTTTCTGTCCGTGTCAACATAACTCACACTTTAATTGTCTTCTCAATAGTTTTCTGTCAGTGTCAACATAGCCCACACTTTAATTGTCTTGTCAATAGTTTTCTGTCAGTGTCAACATAGCCCACCCTTTAATTGTCGTGTCAATAGTTTTCTGTCAGTGTCAACATAGCCCAACCTTTAATTGTTTTGTTAATAGTTTTCTGTCAGTGTCAACATAGCCCACACTTTAATTGTCTTCTCAATGGTTTTCTGTCAGTGTCAACAAAGCCCACACTTTAACTGTCTTGTCAATAGTTTTCTGTCAGTGTCAACATAGCCCACACTTTAATTGTCTTGTCAATAGTTTTCTGTCAGTGTCAACATAGCTCACTCTTTAATTGTCTTGTCAATAGTTTTCTGTCAGTGTCAACATAGCCCACCTTTTAATTGTCTTCTCAATAGTTGTCTATCAGTGTCAACATAGCCCACACTTTAATTGTCTTGTCAATAGTTTTCTGTCAGTGTCAACATAGCTCACACTTTAATTGTCTTGTCAATAGTTGTCTGTCAGTGTCAACATAGCCCACCTTTTAATTGTCTTCTCAATAGTTGTCTATCAGTGTCAACATAGCCCACACTTTAATTGTCTTGTCAATAGTTTTCTGTCAGTGTCAACATAGCCCACCTTTTAATTGTCTTCACAATAGTTGTCTATCAGTGTCAACATAGCCCACACTTTAATTGTCTTGTCAATAGTTTTCTGTCAGTGTCAACATAGCCCACACTTTAATTGTCTTGTCAATAGTTGTCTGTCAGTGTCAACATAGCCCACACTTTAATTGTCTTGTCAATAGTTTTCTGCCAGTGTCAACATAGCTCACCATTTAATTGTCTTCTCAATAGTTTTCTGTCAGTGTCAACATAGCCCACACTTTAATTGTCTTGTCAATAGTTTTCTGTCAGTGTCAACATAGCCCACACTTTAATTGTCTTGTCAATAGTTGTCTGTCAGTGTCAACATAGCCCACACTTTAATTGTCTTGTCAATAGTTTTCTGCCAGTGTCAACATAGCTCACCATTTAATTGTCTTCTCAATAGTTTTCTGTCAGTGTCAACATAGCCCACACTTTAATTGTCGTGTCAATAGTTGTCGGTCAGTGTCAACATAGCCCAACCTTTAATTGTCTTGTTAATAGTTTTCTGTCAGTGTCAACATAGCCCACTTTTTAATTGTCTTCTCAATGGTTTTCTGTCAGTGTCAACAAAGCCCACACTTTAACTGTCTTGTCAATAGTTTTCTGTCAGTGTCAACATAGCCCACCCTTTAATTGTCGTGTCAATAGTTTTCTGTCAGTGTCAACATAGCCCAACCTTTAATTGTTTTGTTAATAGTTTTCTGTCAGTGTCAACATAGCCCACACTTTAATTGTCTTCTCAATGGTTTTCTGTCAGTGTCAACAAAGCCCACACTTTAACTGTCTTGTCAATAGTTTTCTGTCAGTGTCAACATAGCCCACACTTTAATTGTCTTGTCAATAGTTTTCTGTCAGTGTCAACATAGCTCACTCTTTAATTGTCTTGTCAATAGTTTTCTGTCAGTGTCAACATAGCCCACCTTTTAATTGTCTTCTCAATAGTTGTCTATCAGTGTCAACATAGCCCACACTTTAATTGTCTTGTCAATAGTTTTCTGTCAGTGTCAACATAGCTCACACTTTAATTGTCTTGTCAATAGTTGTCTGTCAGTGTCAACATAGCCCACCTTTTAATTGTCTTCTCAATAGTTGTCTATCAGTGTCAACATAGCCCACACTTTAATTGTCTTGTCAATAGTTTTCTGTCAGTGTCAACATAGCCCACCTTTTAATTGTCTTCACAATAGTTGTCTATCAGTGTCAACATAGCCCACACTTTAATTGTCTTGTCAATAGTTTTCTGTCAGTGTCAACATAGCCCACACTTTAATTGTCTTGTCAATAGTTGTCTGTCAGTGTCAACATAGCCCACACTTTAATTGTCTTGTCAATAGTTTTCTGCCAGTGTCAACATAGCTCACCATTTAATTGTCTTCTCAATAGTTTTCTGTCAGTGTCAACATAGCCCACACTTTAATTGTCTTGTCAATAGTTTTCTGTCAGTGTCAACATAGCCCACACTTTAATTGTCTTGTCAATAGTTGTCTGTCAGTGTCAACATAGCCCACACTTTAATTGTCTTGTCAATAGTTTTCTGCCAGTGTCAACATAGCTCACCATTTAATTGTCTTCTCAATAGTTTTCTGTCAGTGTCAACATAGCCCACACTTTAATTGTCGTGTCAATAGTTGTCTGTCAGTGTCAACATAGCCCAACCTTTAATTGTCTTGTTAATAGTTTTCTGTCAGTGTCAACATAGCCCACTTTTTAATTGTCTTCTCAATGGTTTTCTGTCAGTGTCAACAAAGCCCACACTTTAACTGTCTTGTCAATAGTTTTCTGTCAGTGTCAACATAGTCTTCTTCTTCTTCCATCCTTAGCCATCAACCGGCAAAGCAGTATGTGGCCAGTACGCCTAGTGGGGTCTTAGGGCAACAACAAATTGATCAATCTATCGCTGTTTCCACCACGCCTAGTGGCGTCTTTGTGGAACAAAAACAGACCAAACAATCTATCATTGTTTCCGTAATCAGATTGGTTGGCAAGCAGGTGATCAGCCCACTGTGCGAAGTTTTTACGCGATGGTGTAAACAGTCCCATGCCCATACCCTCCTTAGTGGCTTTTTACGACATGCGTGGTAGGGTGCAGTGTTACTATTCTTTGCTCCCCTTTCGAGCCCCGGTAACACACGGGTGAGTGTCAACATAGCCCACACTTTAATTGTCTTGTCAATAGTTTTCTGTCAGTGTCAACATAGCTCACACTTTAATTGTCTTGACAATAGTTTTCTGTCAGTGTCAACATAGCCCACCTTTTAATTGTCTTCTCAATAGTTGTCTATCAGTGTCAACATAGCCCACACTTTAATTGTCTTGTCAAAGTTTTCTGTCAGTGTCAACATAGCCCACACTTTAATTGTCTTCTCAATAGTTTTCTGCCAGTGTCAACATAGCTCGCCATTTAATTGTCTTCTCAATAGTTTTCTGTCAGTGTCAATATAGCCCACACTTTAATTGTCTTGTCAATAGTTTTCTGTCAGTGTCAACATAGCCCACACTTTAATTGTCTTGTCAATAGTTTTCTGTCAGTGTCAACATAGCCCACACCTTAATTGTCTTGTCAATAGTTTTCTGTCAGTGTCAACATAGCCCACACTTTAATTGTCTTCTCAATAGTTTTCTGTCAGTGTCAACATAGCTCACACTTTAATTGTCTTGTCAATAGTTGTCTGTCAGTGTCAACATATCCCACACTTTAATTGTCTTTCAATAGTTTTCTGTCAGTGTCAACATAGCCCACACTTTAATTGTCTTGTCAATAGTTGTCTGTCAGTGTCAACATAGCCCACACTTTAATTGTCTTATCAATAGTTCTCTGCCAGTGTCAACATAGCTTTCACTTTAATTGTCTTCTCAATAGTTTTCTGTAAGTGTCAACATAGCCCACACTTTAATTGTCTTGTCAATAGTTTTCTGTCAGTGTCAACATAGCCCACACTTTAATTGTCTTGTCAATAGTTGTCTGTCTGTCAGTGTCAACATAGCCCACACTTTAATTGTCTTGTCAATAGTTTTCTGTCAGTGTCAACATAGTCCACACTTTAATTGTCTTGTTAATAGTTTTCTGTCAGTGTCAACATAGCCCACACTTTAATTGTCTTGTCAATAGTTGTCTGTCAGTGTCAACATAGCCCACACTTTAATTGTCTTGTCAATAGTTTTCTGTCAGTGTCAACATAGTCCACACTTTAATTGTCTTGTTAATAGTTTTCTATCAGTGTCAACAAAGCCCACACTTTAATTGTCTTGTCAATAGTTTTCTGTCAGTGTCAACATAGCCCACACTTTAATTGTCTTGTCAATAGTTTTCTGTCAGTGTCAACATAGCAAACACTTTAATTGTCTTGTCAATAGTTTTCTGTCAGTGTCAACATAGCCCACACTTTAATTGTCTTGTCAATAGTTGTCTGTCAGTGTCAACATAGCCCACACTTTAATTGTCTTGTCAATAGTTTTCTGTCAGTGTCAACATAGTCCACACTTTAATTGTCTTGTTAATAGTTTTCTGTCAGTGTCAACAAAGCCCACACTTTAATTGTCTTGTCAATAGTTTTCTGTCAGTGTCAACATAGCCCACACTTTAATTGTCTTGTCAATAGTTTTCTGTCAGTGTCAACATAGCCCACACTTTAATTGTCTTGTTAATAGTTTTCTGTCAGTGTCACCATAGCCCACACATTAATTGTCTTGTCAATAGTTTTCTGTCAGTGTCAACATAGCCCACACTTTAATTGTCTTGTCAATAGTTTTCTGTCAGTGTCAACATAGTCCACACTTTAATTGTCTTGTTAATAGTTTTCTGTCAGTGTCAACAAAGCCCACACTTTAATTGTCTATTCAATAGTTTTCTGTCAGTGTCAACATAGCCCACACTTTAATTGTCTTGTAAATAGTTTTCTGTCAGTGTCAACATAGCCCACACTTTAATTGTCTTGTTAGTAGTTTTCTGTCAGTGTCAACAAAGCCCACACTTTTTTTGTTTTGTCAATAGTTTTCTTTCAGTGTCCACATAGCCCACATTTTAATTGTCTTGTCAATAGTTTTCTATCAGTGTCAACATAGCCCACACTTTAATTGTCTTGTCAATAGTTTTCTGTCAGTGTCAACATAGCCCACACTTTAATTGTCTTGTTAATAGTTTACTGTTAGTGTCAACAAAGCCCACACTTTAATTGTCTTGTCAATAGTTTTCTGTAAGTGTCAACATAGCCCACACTTTAATTGTCTTGTCAATAGTTTTCTGTCAGTGTCAGCATAGCCCACACTTTAATTGGCTTGTCAATAGTTGTCTGTCAGTGTCAACATAGCCAACAGTTTAATTGTCTTGTTAATAGTTTTCTGTCAGTGTCAACAAAGCCCACACTTTAATTGTTTTGTCAATAGTTTTCTTTCAGTGTCCACATAGCCCACACTTTAATTGTCTTGTCAATAGTTTTCTGTCAGTGTCAACATAGCCCACACTTTAATTGTCTTGTCAATAGTTTTCTGTCGGTGTCAACATAGCCCACACTTTAATTGTCTTGTTAATAGTTTTCTGTTAGTGTCAACAAAGCCCACACTTTAATTGTCTTGTCAATAGTTTTCTGTGTCAACATAGCCCACACTTAAATTGTCTTGTCAATAGTTTTCTGTCAGTGTCAACATAGCCCACACTTTAATTGTCTTGTCAATAGTTGTCTGTCAGTGTCAACATAGTCCACACTTTAATTGTCTTGTTAATAGTTTTCTGTCAGTGTCAACAAAGCCCACACTTTAATTGTCTTGTCAATAGTTTTCTGTCAGTGTCAACATAGCCCACACTTTAATTGTCTTGTCAATAGTTTTCTGTCAGTGTCAACATAGCAAACACTTTAATTGTCTTGTTAATAGTTTTCTGTCAGTGTCACCATAGCCCACACTTTAATTGTCTTGTCAATAGTTTTCTGTCAGTGTCAACATAGCCCACACTTTAATTGTCTTGTCAATAGTTTTCTGTCAGTGTCAACATAGTCCACACTTTAATTGTCTTGTTAATAGTTTTCTGTCAGTGTCAACAAAGCCCACACTTTAATTGTCTTGTCAATAGTTTTCTGTCAGTGTCAACATAGCCCACACTTTAATTGTCTTGTAAATAGTTTTCTGTCAGTGTCAACATAGCCCACACTTTAATTCTCTTGTTAATAGTTTTCTGTCAGTGTCAACAAAGCCCACACTTTATTTGTTTTGTCAATAGTTTTCTTTCAGTGTCAACATAGTCCACACTTTAATTGTCTTGTCAATAGTTTTCTGTCAGTGTCAACATAGCCCACACTTTAATTGTCTTGTCAATAGTTGTCTGTCAGTGTCAACATAGCCCACACTTTAATTGTCTTGTTAATAGTTTTCTGTTAGTGTCAACAAAGCCCACACTTTAATTGTCTTGTCAATAGTTTTCTGTCAGTGTCAACATAGCCCACACTTTAATTGTCTTGTTAATAGTTTTCTGTCAGTGTCAACAAAGCCCACACTTTAATTGTCTTGTCAATAGTTTTCTGTCAGTGTCAACATAGCCCACACTTTAATTGTCTTGTTAATAGTTTTCAGTCAGTGTCAACATAGCCCACACTTTAATTGTCTTGTCAATAGTTTTCTGTCAGTGTCAACATAGCCCACACTTTAATTGTCTTGTTCATAGTTTTCTGTCAGTGTCAACAAAGCCCACACTTTAATTGTCTTCTCATCCCTATTCTTGTTCTTTGTCCGCGTCTAATTTAGCAAGTAACCACCACCGCAGGTAATCTTCTTCAGACAGCCTTGACCCGAATGTCTTATTGCGTGCTTACGGTAGTGATGTCTGTAGCAGTTTGTGTTACATGACGAGCATTAAGTCTCATACACAACTCTTTTTCATCGTCTTTTACGATGTCATTGGTATGGAAGTAGAAGTTAGTGATTTTATTCTCTGCGACCCAGTATCTGCGCCGTGGGTTCACACGCGCAAATAGTTTATATTGTATAGTTCGTTTCTGTTGCTGTTTGTCCTGACGAATCTTTATACATAAAAGGCAAAAGTTGTACGTTTGTCTTTTATAAAATTCCGCATGCCACAGAACTTTTTCATTAAATAAGGCAGAGTTACTCTTTAGGTTCTAGCGAGGAACGTATTAACGTTTTATTTTTTTTAGCACATGGTTTAGTTCCAGAAAACAATTTACAAATATTTTTACATTATGATCTCATACGTTTTGGAGCCGTAGTTTTTTTATGACAAGAGATATATCATTTTCAAGGGAAGTAATCAAAATGATAAAAATATTAAATAATGTATGTGGTTAGCAACCCAATTTTTCTGTATTTTACAACTCAGTTTTGAATTATTAACTTTGCAATTTCATTTTAATTGAAAATATAAATAAAACATTAGTATCACGCAGTATTTCTGTTAATATTACTGCGCATTTCTAATGTAATTCATTTCACATGACTGGTTCTAACTGTTAAAAGAGCTATTACATAGTTTCTGATGAATCATGAAAGCAACGATGCTATGGGTCAGCCAACTTTACTCTGAAAAGTCTTCAATTGTATCGGCAGTTAAGGGTTTTGAATAAACGTTCCGTGTGCAGTATTTTAAGCTTAATTTCTAATACTAATATTTTAGAACTCTGAAAAGGAAAATACAACGTTACCTGTTCACCCACATGTCATCATCTCAACCCGTAACCCGTTATGGGTCGTAGGGGTGCCATGGTGGAAGCATCAGCAGATAGGGTCCTCCACTGCTCAACACCCACATATATAGTTTCCCAATTCTGTCATTCTTTCCGGGCGTTACGCTCCAGAAAATAGTAACACTTGCCAAAGAAAAATGCGCAAAGGATGGTGTGCATGCACCAATAACATCTTTCTGTGAACGGCGGGCATGTTCACACTTTGTACACAATTATTTTAGCGATATAAATAACAGGAATGCACGTACGATGATTTAAATTTCATGCTTTTGTTAATGTAGCGAGAGGTAAAGTTGGTATACATTATAATAGCCCCTTCAGTCATAACTGACTATGGGAATGCGCCCCTGAGGTGGCAGCCCTCAGCTGCTTATTTTCCTGGTGCTCCTTTCGACGTTTTCTCCTCACCTCTGCTTCTTGTGTGAGCCTCTCTTCGCCCAATCTGAGGTGGCGCCGTAAATAGCATCGCCACTTATTGCGATCGGCAGCTTCATCCTCCCATGTTGCTGGATCCATGTCCAGTGCCCTCATATCTCTCTTGCACATATCTTTGAACCTCAGCTGTGGTCGCCCAACTGTTCTCTTGCCATCTGCTAATTGTCCGTAGAAGATATCTTTTGGGATGTGACCATCTTCCATGCGGCGAACATGGCCAAGCCAGCGAAGTCTGCGCTGTCTAAGCAGCGTATACATACTTTGAAGGCCAGCACGTGACAACACCTCGACATTTGTCACTTTATCTTTCCACGAGATGCCGAGGATGCGGCGTAGACACCGCAAATGGAAGATATTGAGTCTTCTTTCTTGCTTAGCATAGGTCGTCCAGGTCTCGCTGAGATTACTGCTGCTAGATTCTCGTAGAACTCATCTTTAGCTTCTGATGCAGAGTACAGAGTAGGAGCATACACACTGACAAGGGTGATGGGTCCTGTGCTAGTTTGCAGGCGGAGCGTTAACAGGCGTTCTGATCCATTCTCGCCTGGTTCAACCATGTTAGTTAGCGATTTTTTGACCGCAAAACCTACTCCGTGTTCTCTAGCTTTATTAAGATCTTTCCTTTGCCAATAAAATGTGTAGTCCTTCTCGCTCACCGTTCCAGAGCCCGCCAGGCGCGTTTCCTGAAGTGCAGCTATATCCACCTGAAGTCGTTTAAGCTCATCATTAATTATGGCTGTCTTCCTTACATCGTTTACATCCTGTAGGTTTTCGGATAGTCCAGTCAACATAGTCCGGACGTTCCAGCATCCCAATCTGAGAGTTTGCTTATTTCTATTTTTTCGATAATTGCTTGGTGCAAAATTTTCTGTCCACAGTTCGGGTTTGACCCTAATCCCCATGCACCCAATGGAGAAAGCAGACAGTGGCGGGACAACACCTTATTGCTGGGGGCTGCCCAGCTTGAAGCGGGCGGTAGCTGTCCAGTGAGATCCTAGAACCTCTCCCACTGTCGGAAGTAGCCTCTGGCGCCATGCCCTACGCCAATTGGGCAAAATGCTTATAACCGGTAACTGCTACTTCCCATGTTTTGCCAACACCTATAGGGTGAAGCTGGAGTGTCCTCTCCAGGGCGCGAGCTTGGGCACAGTTATATGGAGATCAAGCTGTTGCCCATGCAGCATGTTCCCCCTCTCCACACAGCCGGTAGATCCAAAAGAACGGCAGTAGCCGATACAGTTTGGTACCAGCCATGTCGCAGGAGTTGCCAGAATAATGTCGAATCGACATTAGACTGCCTTAGGGACTCCGACTCAAGAGTATACATTATAGTAGATAATAAGATGTATCAGGTGATAAAAGTATAGCTGCCAGATAAGAGTACTGGCCTTAAAAGCAATACCCCATTCTCAGAAATGAGCAATGGTGTATGGTTGTTATAGGTATAGTCAGACTGTAAAGAATACTGGCCTGGATGGTAAATAGCAGGACCAGTTTCTAGATGGTCTCTTCTCTACAACTATCCTATGTGATTGTGTTGCCTAACGGGAATTATTAAAGTAAAAGTAACCACCAACAAAACTGGAATGAGTTACTCCACTTGGCTCTTGATACAATTTGATCATTTATTTTACATACAGTTATTTCTTCTTTTCTTTTATGAAATGGAAGGATGATATGTATACTGATGATGATGATGATGATGATGATGATTACAATAGCATTAACTAAAGTAAACAATCAAGTTTAATAATAAAGTGTCAATGTCTCTTTCCTTCTTGACAAATAAAAAGGTCACTTGGTTTCAAAGAACTTAATTATATATTTATATATTGTCAGTTACACTCTCTTGCTCTTGGACTTGTACTGGTAAATAATAATCTTGCTAAGAGTATTGTGACTTAGATCATGTCTGTAATCACTATGGAGTGTACCAATTTTTATTCACATCACAAGTCTTTAGTAAGTGTGGTGACCATATTATGCCTCAGTCTGGTAGTGATTGACTTAAGTCAAGTAAGTTCTGACGTGACTCCTCCGTCTCTCCACTTCTGAAAACCAGGTCTGGAAAATCCCAAAACTGAGTGGTTGTCCCACGACCAGAGCTGCTGAAATCTCTAGGTGCCTTAATGTAGCTTAGGCTTGCACAGGTAATACAACAGTCTTCTGTTTTACTGGCAGGGTAATATGAGGTTATGAACTAGGACCTGACATACACAATGTCCTATGCTGTTACAGTATATGGCCATAATATCTTTCCTTACCACAGATGACAGGAAAATGAGACTTTGGGTTACTTAACACAATATGAGTCATACGGGAGTAGACATACAATTCACTCAATAGTAATTAATCCAACTATAGCTGTAAAGTTATAGATCAACAGGTTTAATAATCACTTAGAGTTTAACAATTTTATTTTGTGACAACGTACCTGCAGTTTGTGAATAAACGTGTTTGAAATGTCAATTGTTCAAATGTTCATGATCAGGTTTGGTTGCACCGTATTAACACCAGACACATGTTATGTTCATGTAAGTGTTCTTGTTAGTGTTCAATGATCTAAAAGGCTATACGCCCTAGATGTTGATTTCCACCATCATGAGAACGTGTGCAGCCTTGTTCAACCCAGGTTCGTTCTTCCGGATGAGAATGCAGCTACGTGTTGGTGTTTCATGGCTCGTGATGTTGCGTATAATGTAATGTTAGTGCTCACCTTAGTTTGTTGACTCAGTTCATCTCACAATAACAGTAACAAAAGTCCTTGACGACACATAAGAAATTCACCACGATAACTAACTGTTTCACTGACAAACATTTTCTAAACCACTAACAATAATTAGCTTAATCACTGACGACAATCTAATAAATAATAAAATTTTTATTAACATAAACCTCTACACGTCACGGTAGAAGGGGAACGACTAAGTAAGTAAGTTATTAACATAAAAAATTGGATTTAAGAATATTAAAGCATGCCTATTTACAAAACCAACAATATTATGTACAGTTTCATTTCCTTCTAACTCTAGTTCTATCTGGTCCTATTCTATACAATGTGAGAATCCTTGTTTTTAATTATCTCTAACTATATATTCTTGTTTCCATCATGACAAAAACCTTGAGAATCACTGTTCTTCATTATTAAATAAAAATGTGTCAACTCAAAAGTTACTCTGATTCTCAAAATCTCATATAGATTACCAACATCATCTTTCTTAATATTCAGTGAACATTTCTCAGTCAAGTTTTACAGTATCTATAATTATGAATCGAGTCAGTGGTTCTCAGTATGTTTACTTACAAGTGGCATCAACAGCTAAGCGCTTGAAATAAAAATCACCACTATTTATTCATCTATTGCCGGCCAGTCTGCAGGATCACACATTATCACTTCACTACAACCGCTCCACCAACGGCGTGAAGATATAAATATTTATTACAATGATAG
Organism: Oreohelix idahoensis; assembly: GCA_024509875.1. Classification (NCBI taxonomy): domain Eukaryota; kingdom Metazoa; phylum Mollusca; class Gastropoda; order Stylommatophora; family Oreohelicidae; genus Oreohelix; species Oreohelix idahoensis. The sequence continues at coordinate 106,319 of JAMPIV010007234.1, read as the reverse complement.
GAACCTCTATTCAGAGCGATACAACAGGAGGCAATCTGATCATCAGAAGAGTCCCCCCGTCGAACAAGTGTCTCGGCCCTGTATACTCCTTTACACTGTAAGGGGGGCGGGCCCACCTGGGTCATGACTCCCAAGTGTCTCCGCCTCCTGTTGTCTTATGTAGAAAATGAACCCACTCCACCTTGGTTGCAGCTTTAAAATCCTCAATTCTGCCAACCGGAGGCAATTGTGAAAGTAACCCTTATATTGAAAACAAATTATTGTGCCACAGCACACCACGACTAGGGACAGACACTGACCCACCTTCGCAAAGCCAACGAGGCTTGAAGCCACTGCACGCTAGCAGCTGAAATATACTTGCGCCCGACACCTCATATAAAACACGCTGCGTGTTGCCTGTAAGCCACCGTCCCTTCACCAATACATACATACAATACATGAAGATATAAATATTCATTACATATTCTATAGCGTTAACACGCAGAATAACATTATCCTTAAAATGACTCAAGAGTCGCCTGTGAATCACTATTCACCTTAGCGGGATAAAATAATTTGTTAACAGCTTGAGAACCACTATCTCCCTTTCTACTTCCACTTCAATCCTCGGAGCTATTTGGAATATTAAGAGCCTTGCCCAAACTCTATTACTCAACAAATAATCCGTCCTACTAAAGCAAACCACAAAGTATATCAGAGCACTACAGAGTTGCCCGAAAACTCTAAAGCTCGATGATTACTCTCTCCCGTTTTCTGTACTTGGAAAACAGTTTATTCTAACGCTAGCTAAAATTATCTAGAAATTATCTTCTTAACTTGTATTATTATTGTTAGCTATTCTCTACATAAACTATCTGTTCAGATCTACATAACTTTCCTACTTTATCATTCATCCAAATGCCGGCTACTCTAGCATACGGACCTATACGAAACTTCCTACATTTTTAGTTCTCTAAAATCTTTATCTGTCTCTATCTATAAAAATCTCTATTTCTCTAGTTTTAAATCTCTATAAAAAAAATCTCCATATGACTATTCTAACTCTAGTGTTTATACCCCTCCATTTTTGCATCCGGCACCTGTTTTTCTCTGTTGTTCTATGAAAAGTGTCAGGATTCCCTGACTTTGTTAACCTGGCAACCTTGAAAAATGCTGATTTCAGCATTTATGTTTATCGTTTCTCATGTCCTAATTGTGCAACAGCAATGCACTCAAAAATATTCTCATTAAAACAAAACCTAAACTATCAATCATTCGTATAAAACGTCCCTTTCACACGCACAGATGTTCAGTACTCAAGGTTAAAATCAAATTCATTTTCCTAAATGTGACTTATGTCTATCAACATTACAATCCTTTTTCTTATTAATTTAACAAGATATCAGTCAAAAGTACGTTATGTTGTCTTTGTTTTTGGTGTTATTCTAGAGTAGCCTTGAAAAGTATGAGAACCATCGTATAAACTTATAATAGCTGTCAGTTAACTGTTGCCATTACAGCATAATGCCGTACGCGGTAATCTGCACGTGATGCTAACTGCAATAACAGTGCTGTTTAATGTTAAGTCTACTGAACTACTTGATTAACAGTTCACGGACTTAGGATCAACTGGGGGTGAAGATGACCTTCACTTAGTTTCAGTTTTGCTACAATTAAATTGTGAGAAATAATTACCACTTGTTTTAGATTTGTACGTTGTAATTTAGCTTTGCTGTTTTATTATATTAAACTATATTACATAAGACAATGCTGCAACTGGAGCATGCAGCCACTGCGCGGTCACAATTTTGATGGAGTCAGTTTTCTCGCACGGACCGATGTACCTCGCATTTGTTCCGATCAAGAAATTATAATATAAAAGTAGAAATTAAAACAAAAGAAAATCACGGTAGTCTTCTGATGGACAATCGGATATTCACACCTAAAATTTTTGTCCACAAGTATTTGAATAAGTAAAATTGTCGTTAAGTTTTTGGTGCTTTTGTATTTAATTTCCTTCATTTGACGGACTTACACTCTAGTAGTTAAATAAAGTTAAAGTTAGTTGCTTATCCTTTACAGGACGTGGCAATCAACCCCAGCTTTTATTGGCTGTTTGTGATTTTTCTAGGCATTTTTTTCATTCAGTAGTTTGCCATTGCTTTCTGAACGGTACGGCGCTTATACCATTGTTAAAAATCCACACAAAGCGATCTGCTACCAAACCGCCTGCAGCAGGTTTCGAACCTGGTATATATGGATTATGAAACTGCGTTCATATCCATTAGGCCACAGACGCCGACAGTAGTTAAATAGTTAACTGTAATCTATACACAATACACAATATTTTTTTGTGTTATTTCACACTTGAATATGTATTTAAAGAAAATTAATAATATTAATTAAGTTAATTTTTTGCAAGTTTGTAGACCTGTATTAAGTGATAGGTTTGTATAATTTAGGTAAATGTTATATGCCAAACATGTAGATGTAAATTTTATCAAGCGATATGTACATTTATTTACTTTCTTTCCAATCCCTAATATCTATAAAAAAAATAATCTTGAAATGTACAACATATGGGTGCAAGTACAAATAGGTATGTGTGTATATGCGCATTTTACACGTTTATTTGTTATGTTTTTCATTAGAACCTGTTATTGGAAATGTTCAATGCGCATGTTTTTGTAAATTACTACGAAATGTGAATTAAAAAAATTAATACTATCACTGATATTGTGTCTACGATGAATGGACCGCGCCTCGACAAAACGAGGCAAAATGTTATTATTAAACAAAAAAGTAACTGATGGCTCAAGATTGGAACTGGATACTTCCCACGCATGTAGGAAGCCACGCATGCAGGGTGTTAACAATGTTGTTTATTAAGAAACACTAGAATAATGTTGCAATAATAAATATAGCAAAGAAACAATAAATAAATATGACACCATGTAAACAATGACATTAAATTTGACACCATGTATTCAATGACATTAAATATAACATTTGCGTATTAACAGAACAACCAATTTAAGTCTATCAAAATATCACAGTTTGATTTTTACATTGTCAGAAGTTTCATAAAACGTTACTAGAATACACTAGCAAAGCCATGTTCTTACAGCTAATTGTTCATATTGTAATCTTATCTGTTACAGTATGTCCACATTATAGTTTATCTTGTAATCGTATATGTTACTGTATGAGAACATTATAGTTTATATTGTAATCTTATCTGTTACTGTATGTCCACATTATAGTTTAATTTTTAATCTAATCTGCTACTATATGTCCACATTATAGTTCATATTGTAATCTTATCTGTTACTGTACGTCCACATTATAGTTTATATTGTAATCTTATCTGTTACTGTATCTCCACATTATAGTTTATATTGTAATCTTATCTGTTACTGTATCTCCACATTATAGTTTATATTGTAATCTTATCTGTTACTGTATGTCTACATTATAGTTCATATTGTAATCTTATCTGTTACTGTACGTCCACATTATAATTTATATTGTAATCTTATCTGTTACTGTATGTCCACATTATAGTTTATATTGTAATCTTATCTGTTGCTGTACGTCCACATTATAGTTTATATTGTAACCTTATCTGTTACTGTATGTCCACATTATAGTTTTATATTGTAATCTTATCTGTTACTTTATGTCCACATTATAGTTTATACTGTAATCTTATCTGTTACTGTATGTCCACATTATAATTTATATTGTAATCTTATCTGTTACTGTATGTCCACCTGTGACAAAACAGGGCGGCTCCTATCGATCTTTGTTTATCTCCGGCAGTATCGGTACATTTGTGATACTGATTTGTATTATGTGCTCTCAAGTATCGCACTGTTCTTTCTTTCTTTCTTTCTTTCGTCGTTATTTTTCTGCTAAGTAGCAGATATTTGATTTTATCAAATCATTGGGAGCCGCGCTGGTGTAATGGCTACGACGTTGTACTGGCGACCAGGTGTTCATGGTTCAAACCCGGCCGTCGGCGTTTGAAGAAATGTTTACGACCGGAAATTTGACTGAATAATCTGGACGGCTCCTGCACATAAATCCCGTGTGGATGGGAAGGAGCGAAGCTCCTGACCGGGTTGGAAGGAAAGTCCATTGACCCCCCAGCCTCGCAATGACATGTCATTGGGCCGAAAGAGCCGGAAAGCTCGAGTGCCGCTGGTTATAGAAAAAAAAAAAAAATCAAATCATTCGACACTCCTCTTTGTGACGTCACATGTTTGTTACCCGGTCATCCTAGCTTGCGGTGACCAAATGAGATAAGATAGTCACCGGCATGTTTAGATTGAACCACTGATAAGACGATTCGTTTGGTAACCCAGATGGGCAGACACGGAGTTGTGCGTACTCATACGACAGATAACGAGATTACTATCTGTGTGACACGTGTGGGCAGACAAGCGTGACATAATAGCTTCCGGGCCTACTTGTTATGACAACATTACCTTCTAATAAAGTAATTGTCGTAGATTTTTGATAGGAGAATTAAGACTTGGGCTGGTCCCTTCTGAATAGATTAGAATAAGTGATAGTCACAGTGAGAGATAGTAATAAAAATAGATTTCCACGAGTGAGATGGTAGACTGTGATAAAGGCTGTCTCTGAAATCGAGAAATCTTCTCTCTTTCACCTATCTTCTACGACAGATTTAGAGGAGTCAGACAGTCTAAACATATATATATATATATATATATATATATATATATATATATATATATATATATATATATATATATATATATATATATATATATTTCTATCCACTCACGAGCACGCACACACAAGACGACAGATAGACGTACAGACGTGGGGAAAACTATAACAATGATTATACAGATATTTTGGAACTAGCTGACCAACGCGCTGATTAAGTTCAAGAGAAATTTTAATTATCATCTAAAACTTCATCACAACACCTATAAATTACATCAAAGCATATACAAATAGTCATAAAGTCAATAAAAATGCTACAAGAATGATAGACCCACAGTATAATCTTATCCCTCAAGGTATGCCCACAGTCCTGTTAGAAGAAAGTGATAGCCCCAAGGTATTAAGGATACGTTAGCGGTAATCTAATGATTTTCCCCTTTTAAAGATGTGAACAGACTTAGATATTAGTATGATCTATCCTAAGGAAAAGTATCTTGTTTGCAACAAAACTTGCATAAAGAAATTACAAAGTGGGTGAAATTTGGTTTACCATAAAACAAGTCACTCGTTCCTGCTTTCTCTCGGTTCATTCATCAGGGCCCTGTCTCACACAACCTTACCTATAATCGTGCTGCTGTTCGCCGTCTGGCGAACGTTATGAGATAATCTGTTTTATCGTTTGCTGAAGCGGATACCCAGCACTGCAGATCTTGGTTTCATCCAATTTGTCCGGGGAGCGTCCTCTTCAGGCGATAATTTTGTTCAGATTTTAAGTTAGTGTCACTTTATCAGTTCAGGTAAGAATTAGTTTTCAAGCGGGCTCACAGGATCAGAATCACGAGGTTTCAACTACTTTTGGAACAATGTCAGGTTTGTAACTTCGATCAAAAGGTAAAAAAATTCTTGGTCACACCACAAGTTGACATAATTTGCGGAACGTTGTTGTTTGTAATAGTTTACTTGCCACAAGGGCTGATCTGTACTTAAATTTTCTCAGGAAGAATAAAATCTGGCGCAATAGGCCCGTTATGTCATTTCACCTTTAAAGTTCTTGTAAAGATTTTTCACCAAGTCTTTTAAGGAAAATGTTTTAGTTCTTCTCCGATATTACTCATCAGTACTTAACGCTGGCAAAGTTTGGGTTAACCCCAGTTTTCTTCACTAAATAGAGAAAAAAACACATATAAAATAATTATACATACAGCTTGACTTATCATTTAAAACTTCCCGTGAAATAAGTTATATTCATACAATCAATCATCATGAATTAGGAATACCTACGTATCCCGTCAATACTCACTGATGTAGCATTTCGGTTATAAGTTAATTTTAAAATATATTCTCGTCTGATTATTTAGCAGTAAAATCAAATTCATTTATAGCTGCATGATTTTAAGCTAGAAATATAATTTATTCTGCTTTCCACTGAAACACGTCACTAGAAAATAATACAGACTATATTTTAATTCGCTCTGCACAAAAGAACTAGTGAAATATGAAATAAGCGATTTAACACTTTAGACACTTCACAAAATACTAGATATCTAATACATAATATTTACCTCTGCACAGAACTACAGATTAATACCACGAACTAGAATCATTCAATATAATAGTAGTCTAGAACTCGGCAAAGATTGCCCAGAAACTAAAGACTTTTCAATACACAAGATATTCTTCTAGCCTGGCGATCTGTCTACTGCAGATTTAGGAGTACGAATGAAAATCTAGTTTCAAACTCTGGTTAATATCTTAAACCAGACAAAAGATCCCACTATTTCCAAAAACCCGATCTCTCCCCTTTCCTAACAACTACGTACCTTAGACGCTGGACATAACATGCCAAACGCGTCTTAGACACCTCACGCTACGAAACTGTCTGAGAGTGCCGTGACAGAGGGAAAATACCAGACAAATGTCTCATTCTGCACCGTGCAGGTGTCAGTTATCACACCTCACGCCGGAGAAACGTTCGTGTCAGGTGAAAATGCTAGACCAAAAGTCTGCTCCTATGTCTGAGTATGAAACATAATCACACATCTCGTCTGACTGCAGCGACTGACACGTTATATAATAACATGTGGGTGCGTTTCTAAATGAGAAAAGAAACAGGCGAAAGTATGAATGGGAAAATAGTAATGTTTATAGTCGCAAACGTACGAATACGAAAACACAGGAAAAGGATAAAAGAGCGATAATAAAGTAAAGGACACGGGTAGAAAAAGAAGAGAATATAGAAAATTTATTGATCATAATCTCTATGCGACAGTAATAAGTATTACAGCTTACACATGTTGTCATGTGAGTTCCCCGATCTGTCTGTAAGTTTGCACACAAAGGCATCGGATATCATATTACCATATATGGGAGACGAGACTTTTGCAAAATTTTTCTATGTCGGAAATATTTTGAAAGTACCACACCCGACCTGTTTGAATACGATTGGAGCGTTTATTTAACTCCATAACAAACGAAGGCGTGGGAAGGCAGGGAATATAGTCTGACTGATCATTTCGCAGTTTTATTTCACTGTGAATTTTACGCTCGCCAAGACAACATCAGACCTCGCCAGAGTGAAGACACAGATTCATAATTCCTTTTTTTAACCGGATCTTTTATTGGAGAACCAAATAAGTCTTAAAAAGCACAGGAAATCTCTACATTTTAATAAGGAACACCGGGACTAGGAAACTGAAAAAAGACACGGAGTGAGAGGGAATTGAAGTTAAAATTAACGACCCCCAGTACACGTGAAAGAAGGCAGCTGCCAGTGCCTTTTTTAAGTCCTGTGAGCTAAAACGTCTGTGAGCCAAGATTGGCGTAAGTAGTGCATTTTTCATTCTGTATTTTATTACTAACATGTGAACTAACACACACACACACACACACACACATATATATATATATATATATATATATATATATATATATATATATATATATATATATATATATATATATATATATATATATGTATATGTATTACCATGTGAATTTTAATGTGTGAAGATTGCTACAGGACGTCCAAGTCATTTGAGACTGGCAACCTCAGTATCAAGAAAGATGATTCATGACCTACCACTGCATGAGCTGGTGATTGCTTTATTGATCGTTTTGTATAGAGAACAAAAAGCAAAAAGTAGTTCCAGGTTCCCTATGGAGCAGGGAGGGAAATATGAAATAAATGATGTACATTCTAAGTATAATACTTACATTTTCAAAGCAGTGTAAATGTCCATATAAACACAGTCACTTTAAAATTAATATACGTTTTCAAGCTTAAACCAGTGTAAATGTCTAAGTGAAAATATTCGTTTTAAAGTAATGGAAGCTTCAAACTTTCAATCAGTGTAAAACATAAATGAAAACATATTCAATGTATATTGTAAACACTTTTCAATCAATGGAGATGTATATGTAAACAAACTCTATCTGTATTATTAACCTTTTCATTTAAATATAAAGTAACTATGATAGCTATTCTATTTAAATGTATAGAAAGTTTTATCCCGGGGGATTAAATTTAATTCTCATCGAGGGTAAAGTCTGAGTAATTGGGATGGTTGTATGGGAAGATAGGAACCCATAACTATGGGGTGGAAAACGCCATACTCAGAAGAGCATTTCGTTCTATTCTTTATCATAGTTATTGGTAGTACCAGCAGAAAGTACTATCTCTGGAACAAGAAGGGAGTCGTGGCCTAAGCTTTAATACGAAGGACGCACGTGGTAGACTCTCCTTGACGTTTCTGGGAAACTAGCTACCCCCGACAACCTTGATCAGAGACGAGCATGAGCAGAGGGAAAAGAGCCAACCGATAAAAAAGGAGCAGAACCGTCATTGGCAGCTAAGTTCAAATATACGCTGCCACTTGAACTTCATGTAACATCTCACATTCCCTAACGACTGTGAGGATGACTTTTCTTGATCCATAACTATTGACATTATTTCCAACTGTTAAAATCTAAAGTGATTATTAAATTTTGTTATTTAAAATATACAAATTTAACTTCGATTTAATCATTTTAAAGTTACTGCAAGTTTGTCTGAGTCAAATTACTACACACACTCTAAACAGAGCTATACTAAAATAATAGAATTCCACTGAGTAAATCAGTGGTGCGGGCTTAAACGAGCTGAAAGTAATAAGGGCTTAAATCCTTCACAAAAGTGGTCGGCAGGTTACAGAATTAACGTGCTCAGCAACAGCAAGCATTGTTTTCGCTTATCTGAATATCTTGTGAAGACCCCCATGTCATAGAAGCTTTACTACTCTTCTATCGACATTTCTGCCGAGTAATTTTGTGTAATGATAGACTCCATTGAAGCCTATAATAGATACTCATGCGTTTTGGCCACGGTGGACCACTACTGCAAAGCAGGGGAGGCAATACCGTCACACCACATTATAGTTTATATTGCACTCTTATCTGTTACTGTATGTCAACATTATAGTTTATATTGTAATCTTTCTGTTACTGCATGTACATATTATAGTTTAAATTGTAATCTTATCTGTTACTGTATGTCAACATTATATTGTAATCTTATCTGTTACTGTATGTTAAAATTATAGTTTAAATTGTAATCTTATCTGTTACTGTATGTCAATTATAGTTTATATTGTAATCTTATCTGTTCCAGTATGTCCACATTTTAGTTTATATTGTAATCTTATCTGTTACTGTATGTCCACATTATAGTTTATATTGTAATCTTACATGTTACTGTATGTCAACATTATAGTTTATATTGTAATCTTATCTGTTACTGTATGTCAACATTATAGTTTATATTGTAATCTTATGTGTTACTGTATGTCCACATTATAGTTTATATTGTAATCTTATCTGTTACTGTATGTCCACATTATAATTTTTATTGTAATCTTATCTGTTACTGTATGTCCACATTATAATTTTTATTGTAATCTTATCTGTTACTGTATGTCCACATTATAATTTTTATTGTAATCTTATCTGTTACTGTATGTCCACATTATAATTTTTATTGTAATCTTATCTGTTACTGTATGTGCTGCTTTGCTCAAAGTAGTGGTATTGGACAAAGGCAACCTGGGATTTTTCTTTGGTGCTTGCTCACGAACATATACTTGTCGATCCAACAGGAATTCATCAAAGAGGACATGGCAAGTTTACGCCTGATTAGGGGCCTCGCTTAACCTGCCCCCGTTTGCTTAGTCAAATAGTAGTGATATATGTAACTTGTTATGACTAATGTCTGCAGTTTTCTCTCTTTCATCGATCTCTTTATCGTCGTACCAGTTGTCTTTAAGCATTTCTGGTGTCTTTTGCGCCCATCACAATTTGAGTAAGCTCGTATCTGAACACAACCATTTTTGTGAGCAGTGCGTGGAAACGAAACAAAAGTAATCGAAATACAGCTTTTAAGCCCGGCCGATGTTCCGGAATCCGCAGTAGTTCTTTTGTACGTGCTCCAATCCCCGTAGCTGGCTGTAAACATGAGAGATTCCATCTTTCCCATTAGGATGTTTCCGATTTATGTCCAGTTCTGCGCACCAAATCACAGGAGAAAATGTTAACTTCCATAGATATTTTTTGTATTTGTTCTGTTTTCACTAACAAACACTGGATGTCTGTTTCTCTATCTTGAGGTCTTTGTTCAGTCTGCATATTAATAGTTGTAGACAACTTGCAGCTAATTTCGCTTTATTTTATTGTCTAAAGCTTTTCTTATTGTTGTCAGTACATTCAATTATTTGTTAGTGTTTTATTTTTGTCATTGTTGTACAGGGCCGGCCTTAGAGCATTCAGCGTCCGAGCGGAGTGGTTTGACATGCCCCCACCCCCCTCTCCCTCAACACTTTTAACCACGAAAGTTAAAATTCTACTTCAAAATCAATTCCTGAATTAAATTACAGATCAATATTTTAGATATAACAAAACAAATAAAGACGATATCAACAACAAACACAAGTTGAACAGAACGTCACACACTGTAGTAGTTTTAGTGTTTTCTTATTTAAGGTTTGAGCGTCCGATTGGCGGAGTGGTTAGAGCGTCCGATTGGCGGAGTGGTTAGAGCGATGGTCTCTCGCGGCAAAGGTACCGGGTTTGAATCAGGGTACCGACACAATTCAGTCTACCCAGCTGTAAATGGGTACCTGACTTTGAGTTAGGAAAGGAAAAGGCAGTGACAAAGGAACTGGTCACCCCACCTTTTGATGTTGGTCTCCAACACTTCACGTCTCTAAGGCAGTATCTACTATAGGACTACCTTTTTTAATTTAAGGTTTACATTGTGTGCTTTGTTATGGCCTAACTTGTTCTTGTTCTTGTTCTCCTTCTTCTTCTTCTTCTTCTTCATTTTACTTCTTCTTCATCTTCTCCTTCTTCTCCTTCTTCTTCTCCTCCTTCTTCTTCTTCTTCATTTTACTTCTTCTTCTTCTTCTTCATCTTCTTCTCCTTCTCCTCCTTCTCCCCCTTCTTCTTCTTCTCCATCTTCTTATTTTTCTTCTTCTTCTCCTCCATCTTCTTCTTCTTCTCCTTCTTCTCCTTCTCCTCCTTCTTCTGCTTCTCCTTCTTCTTATTTTTCTTCTTCTTCTCCTTCTTGTCCTTCATCTCCTTCTTCTTCTTCTTCATCTTCTTCATCTACTTCATCTACTTCTCCTTCTTCTTCTTCTTCATCTTCTTCATCTACTTCATCTACTTCTTCTTCTTCTTCTTCTTCTTCTTCTTCTTCTTCTTCTTCTTCTTCTTCTTCTCCTTCTCCTTCTTCTTCTTCTTCTTCTTCTTCTTCTTCTTCTTCTTCTTCTTCTTCTTCTTCTTCTTCTTCTTCTTCTCCTTCTCCTTCTTCTCCTTCTCCTCCTTCTTCTGCTTCTCCTTCTTCTTATTTTTCTTCTTCTTCTCCTTCTTGTCCTTCATCTCCTTCTTCTTCTTCTTCTTCTTCTTCTTCTCCTTCTTCTTCTTCTTCTCCTTCTTCTTCTTCTTCTTCTTCATCTTCTTCTTCTTCTTCTTCTTCATCTTCATCTTCTTCATCTACTTCTTCTTCTTCTTCTTCTTCTTCTTCTTCTTCTTCTTCTTCTTCTCCTACTTCTCCTTCTTCTCCTTCTCCTCCTTCTTCTTCTTCTTCTCCTTCATCTCCTTCTTCTTCTTCTTCTCCTTCATCTCCTTCTTCTTCTGCTTCTTCTTCATCTCCTTCTTCTTCTTCTTCTTTTTCTTCTTCTTCTTCTTCTCCTTCTCCTCCTTCTCCTCCTTCTTCTTCTTCTTCTTCTTCTCCTCCTTCATCTTCTTCTTCTTCATCTTCATCTTCTTCATCTACTTCATCTACTTCTCCTTCTTCTTCTTCTTCATCTTCATCTTCTTCATCTACTTCATCTACTTCTCCTTCTTCTTCTTCTTCATCTTCTTCATCTACTTCATCTACTTCTCCTTCTTCTTCTTCTTCATCTACTTCATCTACTTCATCTACTTCTCCTTCTTCTTCTTCTTCTTCTTCATCTTCTTCTTCTTCATCTTTATCTTCTTCATCTACTTCATCTACTTCTCCTTCTTCTTCTTCTTCATCTTCATCTTCTTCATCTACTTCATCTACTTCTCCTTCTTCTTCATCTTCTTCATCTACTTCATCTACTTCTCCTTCTTCTTCTTCTTCATCTTCTTCATCTACTTCATCTACTTCTCCTTCTTCTTCTTCTTCATCTTCTTCATCTACTTCATCTACTTCTCCTTCTTCTTCTTCTTCTTCTTCATCTTCTTCATCTACTTCATCTACTTCTTCTTCTTCTTCTTCTTCTTCTTCTTCTCCTTCTCCTCCTTCTCCTCCTTCTTCTTCTTCTTCTTCTTCTCCTTCTTCTTCTTCTTCTTCTTCTTCTTTTTCTTCTTCTTCTTCTTCTTCTTTTTCTTCTTCTTCTTCTTCTTCGTTAACCCTCAGACGCCAAATTTAATACGTTTAAAGAAAGCAGCTTTCAGCCTGAGCCTGTTGATGTCTCCATAGAAATTTTCCTAGAATAATACTGGTCTGGACAAACTGAGCGACAGCTGAAGAAAGTTCGAGCTTCTCGACAAAACAAAAAAACTATATTTCTTACCCGCTCCAGCGCCCTCTTGCCCTTAGAGCCCAGTACGGGTGGCTCCGGTCGCCCTGCCATACGGCCGGCCTTATTGTACGCTGCTGTATAAAAAAAAATGTCACTGTTGCTGTTCAGTATTATTGTAACAATATTGCGAAACCGCTTTTTAATTTCTGAAAGCTTACAGCACATAATGAGCTCTTCCAGTAATGTTTCTGTACCTATTTGTTTTATATGCTGAGATTGCCAACAAATTGCAAATGGGTCTACACGGGTGGTAACTATTTTAAATAAAAACGGGGTTAATTTCTGCCTGGGCGCTTTGATACTTGTCGGCACATTATTTTGCCGCATTTAAAACTGTTGTTAAGAATTTATTGCTTCCTGGATCTACATGGGTGGTAACTATTTTAAATAGGAACAGTCTTATGGCAAGGGTGAGCGAGTCCTTGAACTGTTCCACAATAATCATATCCTGCAGCCCGTCATAAAATTTATCAAAGGTGCCGAGAGATCTCCATTTCTCCATGTATGTTTCTAGCCTGGTAGCGAATTTCCTAAACGATTCATCCTTCTGCCGCTTAGTCTCACGGAACTTGCAATGAAAAGTCTCTGCGCTCAACTGAAAACGCTGGAGCAAAGCCTTCTTCAACATTTCGTAGTTGTTTTTGTCACGGACTGCCTCGCCTGCTTTGCAGTAGTGGTCCAACAGTGGCCAAAACTCAAGAGTATCTATGGGTCGTCAAACTCTTGGTAGAGATGTAGATAGAAGGATAATGACGCTTCTACCTCAAGGGAGTTTAACAAGATATTTTCAGAAGTCAAGAACAATGTTGCATTGGGCTGAACAATTGCTAACTTATATCTGATCCGTCGCCTTTTGTGAAGGATTTAAGCAATGGTTGTTAGCCCGTTCAAGCCCCCAGCTGAGTTAATTCAGCGAATTTCCTCTTATAATGGTATAGCTCTGTTTAGAGATAAATATATGTTTAGATGTATATATGTACATTAAATAGTCGTGCTCTTATGATTGCTTTCATACATGCAATAACTGAATCAACTATGTTTTTTAGTTTTAAAATAACGTGTAACAAATTTAATAGTGAATTAGTCTTTAACAGGTTAAAATAAAAATGAAAAGATTGGTGACATTTTAGATGAAAGCGTCTTCATAGAGACTTAATAGGGGAGCGATAAAAGTAAGTTTTGCTGATGTCTTTTAATTAGGACTTAACTGATCTTGGTGAGTCCTGTCGGCGTGGTTTCCGTCACTTCATTTTGGTGATGAGTGCACTTCTCCACATAACGCATCCAATGTAGGCGGTCAGTGGTGATGCTCTTCTCTCTCACTAGCGGTGAAGTAACGTTAGTACTTCAAACCGTCTGATAGCTTGTAACCACGAAATCTTTAGCCAAAATAGAAAGAACAAATGCCTCTGTTAAGTACATTGAGTTGGAAGATTAACATGCACATCCTCTCGCTGTCCACCCACCAATGTTAATCTCTCAGAAGAATTAAATTCTTGAGTACACAGCGTAGCTCAAGGAAGATGATTAAAATCACCAGTACTCTTCTGGGTATTAAACTGGGAAAATGTGTCTGGACATCGCGAATAATGATCTGTGCCTGAACTAACATTAACAAGTTACATATATCTCAAAAAAAATATGATACACTTGAAGCACATGTGATGTAATCATCACTCATTACTGCTCCAGTCGGAGTCTGCTGTCGGTTTTCCGCACAACTAGCAAGAAACAATCACCAGCGCTTTCTGCAGTGGTTCATGAATAAAGTTTTTTCATATGTTGAGGTTGTCAGCCTCATATATAACCACTAAGCAAGAAAAACATGACAAATTCACATTTGTAAAATAAATGTTACACTTACCTAAATAATTTGGGTTATACAATCTCCTCGCACAGGTTAGAATGAACGTAATCAATTTAGGTTATTCAATTTCGAATCACTTGCTCTGGACATTTTGAATCCCTCTTATGACGGGTGAATCTGCGAAACACTTGGTCTAGGAAAGTTTCTCTTATGGCGGGTAATCCAATTCCTTAGGTTTCTAGTCTTGGTATTTAAAGTCATGGTCCCTTAAGTTTACAGTCTTTGTATTTAAATATGCGGGTTTGCTTGTAAGTTCCAAAGTTGCCCACATACTCGATCTGTCACTTATAATTATGGAATTCTAAGTCCAATGTCTCACTGGCTTCTGGGAGTTTGCTCAGTTGACGATGCGAGTAATAATCTCATTATTATCTCATTAACGCATGTGTTTCTCTCAGACAGACAATATTGGCTTCCTATTCATCCTCGTACGAGACCATACTGTCCAAGAGGATTGCCTGCTATCAAAGGTGGCAGCGACTCAAAGAGATAAACGTATTACCGCTGACCAGTGAAAATGACTGGGTATTGTTACGATAATACCACAATTCACCTGGCGGAACGTAAATAGTTGTCACAGTAAAAGAATGTAAGGACAATAAATATGCTAAATAATAGGACGATGAGTGAAGAAAAATGAAGAAATGAAGTGTTACTGCCGGAGTGGATGAGAGTTATAAATATGCACGACTGATTTCGTCACAGTTTTGCTCCTTCATGAGCATCTTCAGAAATACCGTCATAAGCTGATCCCCTCAGTTTCTGGGATAGCTTGATGTTGTATTTATCCCTCCCTAAGCCATAGGTAGCAGCTAAAGACTCGAACCTAGACAAATAGATGCATATTTCCTCTGAAGCCTCGGGATTGGAAGGAGGCCGCAATAGGCGCTGCCCTTATCGTAATCTTTGCCTACAACAAGTCTGTCCGGAAATGATTATGTCCTTTACGTGGTCCAACAAACGCTATCAAGCAACAGCTTGGCCCGACAGAAATATTATCAGTGATAAGACAATCGACTGTGGCCATCTCAAGGATGTTGACTTTTTAATCGAGCCCTCCCATGCACTGTTTGGTCGGAAATATGTTACGACTAATACGTAAATAGCATTTCACTCCACAGATCCACGTGTTAATATGGGTTCAAACGAAAGTTAATGATTACAATAATCAGCAAGGACGATCGACGAAATCCCGACATGACAAGAATTGAAGGAAGGGAGTGTAAACAATGAAATGAAAATGACAAATATTGTCGGAGGTAGGAAAAAAAGAAAGGGAAAAGCACAGAATTAATTACAGAATGGAACAGATAAATGTGAGTCTCGAGGTTATTTTGTCATATTGGTGAAAGAGAGGGAGACAATACATATATAAAAGATACCCAATGAAAAGGATGAAAAGGAGGGATAGAGAAAGAAAATAGAGAAAAATTACCGTAACGTATATTAGAAGAAACTGATGAAGAGAATGAGAGAGCAATAAGAAATTTGTTTGACAGAAAATCGGTGACATTGATGACAGAAATTCAGTGACACTGATGACAACAAGTCAGTGACACGGATGACAGAAAGTCAGCGACACCGATGACAGAAAGTCAGTGACACTGATGACAGAAATTCAGTGACACTGATGACAGAAATTCGGTGACACTTATGACAGAAAGTCAGTGACACTGATGACAGAAAGTCAGTGACACTGATGACAGAGAGTCAGTGACACTGATGACAGAAAGTATGTGACACTGATGACAGAAAGTCGGTAACACTGAAATTTATGTTTTAAGTGCAGATAGAAGATTCCCGTTTTAAGTGCAGATAGAAAGCAAAAAAGACTCCAGAATACAAAACAATAGACAATGACATACATACTATGTGTAGAGAAGCAAAAGAACGGTGGATAGAAACAAAATGCAAGGAAATAGAAGACTTGGAAGCGAAGCACATGACAAGAGATATGCATGAAGAAATAAAGAAATTATCAAATAAGTCGTGGTTTTCCCAAGGAGGAGGCTGTATCAAGAACAAAAATGATGTAATCTTACTTGATGAGAAAGACATATCAAACAGATGGGCAGAGTACGTAAAAGAACTATTCGAGGACAACAGAGGTAAAAATCCATCACCAAATTCTAATGAAGGCCCAAACATTCTCAGATCAGAAGTAGAGAATGCAATACATATGATACAAAAAGGAAAATCAGCAGGCATGGACAACATAAAACTTGAAATGATAGAAGCCTTGGAAAGCTTTGGTATAGATACAATCATAGATCTATGCAAAGATATATACAATACAGGATATATACCCCACGACATGAAGAAATCAGTCTTTATAACATTGCCCAAAAAACCTAACGCAACAGAATGTTCAGACTTCAGAACAATCAGCCTGATGAGTCTTGCAATTAACATACTACTCAAAATCATACAGGAAAGAATAAAAAGTAAGGTAGAAAGCGATATCCAAGAAGAACAGTTTGGTTTTAGACGGAACAGTGTAACAAGAGAGGCAATATTTTGCCTAAGAATATTAGCAGAAAAATATATATGATATACAGAGGTCCAAAAATGTATGTATATGTGCTTCATTGACTATAAAAAGGCTTTTGACAGAGTTTATCATGAGAAAATAATAGCATGCCTCGAAGACATAGGTATTGATGGAAAAGATATAAGAATACTCAGTAACCTTTATTGGGAGCAAACTGCCACAGTAAGATCTGGAAGGAATTATTCACCATACAGACATAAAAAGAGGTGTCAGACAAGGTTGTGTGCTGTCCCCCTGTCTATTTAATCTATACACCGAACAATTTTTCAAACAGATACAGAAAATACCAGGACTGAACATCAGTTGAAGGTCAATTAACAACCGTAGATATGCAGATGATACCATGTTTTTAGCTGAAAGCGAACATGAGTTACAAGAACTAGTGAAGCAAGTGAACAGTATAAGTCATGAATATGGATTGGACATTAATACTGAGAAAACAAAAACTATGATAATTAGCAAAAGAGACGATAAGCCCACATTAAAGATAAGCATAAATGGGAAAATCCTGGAACAAGTCAAGAGCTACTTATATCTTGGTCATATAATAACAGAAGATGGCAGATGTCACACAGAAATCAAGAAGAGAATAGGAATGGCTGTTGCGTGCATATTTTGACGCACATATTACAAAAATCGATATGGCTATTTAATATGGGAAAAATATAGACATTCATTCATTTGTGTATGAAAATGCTGTCTATGGGGAAAGCGAGATAATCCATGTTTGATTCACACTTTTGATTATAGGAGTAATCGTTCTGGATATTGATCCGGCGCAAGGATATTGCTCTTATATTTGTACTTATTTTTAGGGCCAGAAAATAGATTAATTTGCTTATTATGTTTATGGCCTGAATTCATATGTATTACATATTATTAGTACAAGTAGAATCAGTCCTATATTGTATATTTTGGATGGGTAGGAGGGACTAGATTCTTGTTATTCCGGTCTAGCGGAAGTATGAGTTGTCTTGACAAGTCGTGATGAGTTCCGATGTACCGTGATAATGGCGGGTACGCACTTTTCAAAGGGCTGGTAGATTCTTAAGGAAATATGATTCATGAAGTGGTTTTCTTCTAAAGGAGATGGTATCTCTACTATAGTTTATGTTAGAGACTCTCCTAAGGTACGGTACAATGTATAATTCGGACTCCATGTATTGCCAGACCCTATTTTGATGATCTCATGTCGATTCGACCTAGATGGAACATTGTGCTTCGTATCGCTAGGGTCGTGTTTTGTATCGACAAAGATGACAGACTTTCCTACAGCGGTTATGGCTACGTGAATTAACCTGATCACCGTAGAGCTGTATGGGAACATTTATGAAATCATTTATATACCCATTATAAATTAACTCTGGCTTATATTCTCCTTCCTATGAATGAGTGAACGACAACTCAGGGAGGCGGCCATGTTAGATTTCGGTCATCATATGTTTTGATCACTGCCAAGAGAACAGATTATTTATCCTATTATCGGACAGTGACAGGGAGATCTCAATCTTGCTAGAAACCCCCCCTTTCGTGGTTTCATAATATATACTACAAACTATGGACGTCAAGTAACTTTAGTTATTTACCGATCTGCCTTCACTGACGCGTTTAGTCAGATAGGGGAATGCGGCCATAATGTATCATGACATTGAACTTTTGATGTACTGCCCATTATTTCTGAATGTGTCATGACTTCAGATCTGCTATGTATACCTACAAATTGATATGTCAACATACCATGATGTACTCGTATGTCCCAGTGTGTACGTCTGAATAAATTGAGTAAACAAAGATTCCAGCAGTCTGCATTGGTGCCTTGTAGACACAAGTGTATGAGTGGTTATATTGGTCAGCACACGAACGGTACACCATTCGCGTCAATCACACTCTACATTTCTACTCCATACATACACCATCCTGCGTCGGTTGAAGTGACCAAGTTTAGGGCCTGCTTCCCCTGGAGCCTTTGCCTTCCCTAACTCAGGACTAGGGTGAGTTACCCATTTACAGCTGGGTAGACTGGAGCATGCCTGATCTCAATAACACACCACTCTTCCTTACAGAGCACACCGACTGACACTTTACAGAGTGGAAAGAAGAAAAGAAACTTTACAGTGGCGAGCCAGATTCCTGGGTCCAGCTTACGCAGTTTTGTGTTGAGAATCACAGTTTACAGCTGAAAGAACATTTGTTTGAACACATCAACACCAGTAGGACAGCTATACAGTCGATGTCAGCTTGACCTGTATTACCGATAGGATGCTGTATCTAGGTCAGCGCTTGTTGACAGTTTTTCGTTGTACAGACAGTATTACACAGGACAGTGGTATCAAGTGTAGAAAATATCTGGAGCAGTATTGTTGACATTTGTCAACGTACAGAAGAATCACAGTGTTGTTGAACATAGAGTGCATAGTTCATCGTTGGATCTTCATATGCTCAACAGAGAAAAATTGACAGTGTAATAGTTTAAAATTAAATCTATTACTGAATAAAGTGGCAAGTTATTAGTATTAAAATAAACTGTGCCTGCTTTACAACACTATACCTGCAACACATTCCATTCATGACATAAATTATATTGTATGCTATATGCTATTTATGCTTACATGTTATTTGTTATGTATTAAATTAGTTTATGTTCTGTGTGACTAGTACAAGGTATGCCGAGTGACATTGGTCTGGTACTAGTATTCTATAGGTACACATTTTCTTAATTGGAAATTTGTTAGCAACAATTTGCTGCTATTTCTGTTAGTTGTGATGAGGTGCTCTTTTCTTCGTTGTTTTTGTTAATAATTTTGTGTTCCTTAGTTTTGTTTGATTTGTTTGTATAATTGTAGGTCTCATCTTTCCAAAAAATGGCGATAGACATCATTGGTCCATTTAAGATAAAGTCTGCTAGAGGACACCAATTTATTTTGACGTGTGTTGATATGTGCACACGTTGGCCGGAGGCTGTTCCTCTAAAGAGCATAACTACTGCTGATGTCGCAGATGCTCTTTGGTTAATATTTTCTCGTCTGGGATTTCCAGCAGAAATATTATCCGACCATGGTACCCAACTCATATCGGATACCATGTCTCAAGTAATGTCGACTCTGAAGATAGAGAGATCGCTGAGTAGTATTTATCATCCTATGTCCAATGGGATGGTGGAACGTTTGAATAGAACTCTGAAAAACCTACTAGGTAAAATAACAGAAGATCATCCTCAGGATTGGGATAGGGTTTTACCCGCAGCTCTCTTTGCATATAGAGAGGTCGCCAACGAACATACAGGATTTTCTCCCTTTGAACTTGTCTTTGGCGCGAAACCGCGAGGTCCTATGTCCTTACTTCATGATCTTATAACTGCTGATAATATTGTCGATGACACAAAATCCTCTTATGAATATGTCATCGCACTTAGACACAAGATTATTGAAGCATGCAAATTGGCAACTGCTTCTTCTGAATTTGTGAAACAGAAGGCAAGGGAATTTGCCAATAAAAAGAGATGTTTGCGTCAACTTTGTCCAGGTGACAAAGCATTTGTCTTGCTACCTAGTAGGGAAAATAGACTTCTCATTTCTTGGAAAGGTCCGTACGATATAATATCAAAAGTTTCCGATGTTGACTATATCGTCGATATTGACGGGAAGCGTAAAACCTTCCACATCAACATGCTCACGGAATTCCATGAACGTCCTGATTATTTACAACCTGTTTTCCAGGCAACGGACGATTTTCCAGTCCAACATGGACAGTACTCATCTCTGTCAGTAATACAGGATGAGGAAACGAGTTTCTCGGATGTAAATTTACCTTTTCCAATGATTCCTCTTCACTCTAATGAATCATGGAAAGATGTTGCAATTTCTCCAGAATTATCTCCAGGAGAGCAGAAACAAGTTTCTACTATGTTAGAACAATTTCAGGACGTCCTTACTGACATTCCTGGTCAAACTGATGTCATTCAACATGACATTATTCTTACTGACCATAGTCCTATAACAGTCAGACCGTATCCTATCCCGATACATTTTCAAGCACAGGTAGAGAAAGAGTTAGATGAGATGATAGAGTTAAAAATTATTGAACCATCCACATCAGCATATTCTTCGCCGATGGTTATAGTACGGAAAAAAGACAATAACATACGTCTTTGCGTGGATTATCGCAAATTGAATCAAGTGACTAAATTCGATGCTGAACCTATGCCTTTACTAGAAGAGCTACTTACGAGACTATCGAATTCTCACTTCTTTAACTCGATTTGTCTAAGGGATATTGGCAAGTTCCACTATCCGAACACGCCAAACCGTTTACTGCTTTTTCGACGCCTAGGGGTCTATTCCAATGGAATTTCATGCCTTTCGGTCTTATGAACGCCCCTGCAACATTTGTACGCATGATGCGTCGAATCCTATCTCATCGCTCAGATGTCATTGCGTATCTTGATGACATCTGTCTTTTCAGTGATACTTGGAACGATCACTATAATGGTATAAATGAACTATTGTCTATCTTACGCGAGCATAACCTGACAGCGAAACCATCGAAAGCATGTATTGGTTTTAGCGAAATATCTTTCTTAGGACACCGTGTTGGTCATGGGTTCCTAAAAACAGAAGACCATAATACAAGTAAGATACTTAACATTTCTATTCCTAAGACTAAAAAGCAAGTACGAAGTCTCTTAGGTCTAATACAATTTTATGGACGATTCATCCCGTATCTGTCCTCCATTATATCACCTCTTTCTTCCTTGCTAAAGAAAGGGTCTCCTAATGTAGTCCATTGGACTCAAGAATGTCAATCCTCTTTGGATAAGGTTAAAACTATGTTTTCTACTTCACCTATCCTAGTATTGCCTTCTAAGGATAAGACATTTATTCTTCGTAGTGACGCTTCATCCACCGGGATTGGAGCTGCACTAATGCAAGAGTACTCTGGAACTCTGCATCCTGTGATGTATATTTCTCGGAAATTAAATGCCGCAGAGAAGAATTACTCGGTCCTAGACCGTGAATTATTGGCTATGGTTTGGTCAATCCTTAAACTGCAAAGATTTCTTCTGGGCGCGCATTTCATTGTGGAAACTGACCAGAAAGCTCTTACGGCTATTCAGAGTAAAAATCTGAAGAGCGCGAGATCAACGCGATACGCGATTGCTCTACAGCCATTTCATTTTTCGGTGCGAGCTATCCGTGGGTCAGAAAATGTGATGGCAGATATTTTGTCTAGATGCCCACATGATTCATAACTGTTATACAACTTTGATACAGTTGTTTCTGTGTTGAAATGTGTACACATATGTAATATATCATATGTTGATTGTAACACTACTTAGCGGTTCATTGATATTTATTCACCGCTGATCTTTCAATGTTTTTCGTCTTTGATGATCATGATGTTAAGATATCTTAGATGAAATTTATGTATAAACTAATGTGGAAATTGTGTCATTGCTAATATTGTAGTATGCGTTGGTGACACCTCTCTGGAAATATTTATACTTAGAGAAGTACTTTCTCTAAGGTCATAAAACTTATGCTTATCATCTGCGCATTGTATTGGTGCGTTGTGAGCCTATTGTATGTTGCTCCTAGATGTATTTCAAAAAAAAAAAAATGTACCATTTTTTTTTTCCCGAGGGGTGTGGTAATCTGTTGCGTGCATATTTTGACGCACATATTACAAAAATCGATATGGCTATTTAATATGGGAAAAATATAGACATTCATTCATTTGTGTATGAAAATGCTGTCTATGGGGAAAGCGAGATAATCCATGTTTGATTCACACTTTTGATTATAGGAGTAATCGTTCTGGATATTGATCCGGCGCAAGGATATTGCTCTTATATTTGTACTTATTTTTAGGGCCAGAAAATAGATTAATTTGCTTATTATGTTTATGGCCTGAATTCATATGTATTACATATTATTAGTACAAGTAGAATCAGTCCTATATTGTATATTTTGGATGGGTAGGAGGGACTAGATTCTTGTTATTCCGGTCTAGCGGAAGTATGAGTTGTCTTGACAAGTCGTGATGAGTTCCGATGTACCGTGATAATGGCGGGTACGCACTTTTCAAAGGGCTGGTAGATTCTTAAGGAAATATGATTCATGAAGTGGTTTTCTTCTAAAGGAGATGGTATCTCTACTATAGTTTATGTTTAGAGACTCTCCTAAGGTACGGTACAATGTATAATTCGGACTCCATGTATTGCCAGACCCTATTTTGATGATCTCATGTCGATTCGACCTAGATGGAACATTGTGCTTCGTATCGCTAGGGTCGTGTTTTGTATCGACAAAGATGACAGACTTTCCTACAGCGGTTATGGCTACGTGAATTAACCTGATCACCGTAGAGCTGTATGGGAACATTTATGAAATCATTTATATACCCATTATAAATTAACTCTGGCTTATATTCTCCTTCCTATGAATGAGTGAACGACAACTCAGGGAGGCGGCCATGTTAGATTTCGGTCATCATATGTTTTGATCACTGCCAAGAGAACAGATTATTTATCCTATTATCGGACAGTGACAGGGAGATCTCAATCTTGCTAGAAACCCCCTTTCGTGGTTTCATAATATATACTACAAACTATGGACGTCAAGTAACTTCAGTTATTTACCGATCTGCCTTCACTGACGCGTTTAGTCAGATAGGGGAATGCGGCCATAATGTATCATGACATTGAACTTTTGATGTACTGCCCATTATTTCTGAATGTGTCATGACTTCAGATCTGCTATGTATACCTACAAATTGATATGTCAACATACCGTGATGTACTCGTATGTCCCAGTGTGTACGTCTGAATAAATTGAGTAAACAAAGATTCCAGCAGTCTGCATTGGTGCCTTGTAGACACAAGTGTATGAGTGGTTATATTGGTCAGCACACGAACAGTACACCATTCGCGTCAATCACACTCTACATTTCTACTCCATACATACACCATCCTGCGTCGGTTGAAGTGACCAAGTTTAGGGCCTGCTTCCCCTGGAGCCTTTGCCTTCCCTAACTCAGGACTAGGGTGAGTTACCCATTTACAGCTGGGTAGACTGGAGCATGCCTGATCTCAATAACACACCACTCTTCCTTACAGAGCACACCGACTGACACTTTACAGAGTGGAAAGAAGAAAAGAAACTTTACAATGGCCAAAGCTACATTCAACAACATGAAACATATAATGGCATCTAAACAGTTATATCACAGATTAAAACTGAGAATCATAAAGTGTTATATATATATTCCGCATTTCTGTATGGTGCAGAAACATTGGCGATGAATAAGCATTTGGAAGAAAGAATTGAGGCTCTTGAAATGTGGATATATAGAAGAATGGGGCGTATCTCATGGAAAGAGAAGAAAACAAATAAGGAGGTCCTAGAAAATCTAGGTATGAAAGAACTAATGAGGGAGATCAAAGTTCGGCAGCTAAAATACTTTGGCCACATAAAAAGGCATAACACCTTGCAGAAGACCATAATAGAAGGGAGAGGTGAAAGCAAACGTGCAAAGGGAAGACAGCGCTATAAGTGGGAAGATAACACCAAGAGATGGACATAAAAGAGTCTATCAGAGTGCACCATCAAGACAAGAGACAGAAGACGTTGGAGATCCATTACAGCCAACCGTCGTTTTGGAGATAGCAGCTGATGATGATGAGAAGATTCCTGTTTTAAGTGCAGATAGTATATTTATGTTTTCAGTGCAGATAGTAGATTCCTGTTTAAATGTAGATAGTAGGTTTATGTTCTTAAGTACAGGTAGTACAACAATTGATAATGAATACAGCCGTAGTGGAGAAGAGATCACCACTAGCCGTCCTGTGACTATATATATATATATATATATATATATATATATATATATATATATATATATATATATATATATATATATATATATATATATATATATATATATATATATATATATATATATATATATATATATATTGTCAAGTACTTGCTGTGTGTACACATTGACAAATATGTATTACATACACATGGAGCGACAAACATGGCTCGTTATTCACAGCTAATTGTTAATTCACTAAACTCCAACACGTAGATACGATATCCGACGACTTTATGTCACAAACTTGAGTATAACACAATAACACAGGCAGACTGCCGCTTTGGCCATAAACCATCACATAAGAAAAGCACAATATATGATGTGCATAATTAGAACAGCATCTCATGGAACGAATTTCACAATATCTTAATATATTTCCTATTCTTCTTCAACCATTTCGCCTTCACTCTTCACGTAATCTCTCCTCGCTCTAATCTCTCTCTCGACTGACCTTTTTACCTATGACCCTTTTCACATCTGACCAGTCTTCACCACCACTTCGTTCACAACAACTCAGCCATGCCCGTGAACTCGACATTAGCGCTTACTGCTACTAATGCATTCATGCCCGCAGTCAAACTTAACATCCACTCACTTCAACTCACAACTTACATAAACATATCTAGTTCCCACCGGAGCATGAGTACTGACATTCATTCTATAAACCGTTCGTGACATATATATATGAACTTTACCTTCTGGTGCAACAACGTTGTGATATGAAGCATTGTCCATTATCAAACACGACGGTCTATCCCATGAAGGAAGTACATGATTCACAATCCAATCTTGAAATATCTTGCCATTCATTTCTGTATGATAATCCCTATTATCTGTGGATTTTGAAACAAATATGAGTTCAGTATTATTTAGAAGCCCATGATGGCTGCTTCCTGCATGTGCAGTTATTAGGCGCTGTCCTTTGCTGCTTGGTACTAGTCTCTTAGTCGCCCCATCAGATGATTGCCATTCTCGTTCATTACTGTGGTGCGCATTGATCCAAGTTTCATCTAAATACACAAAATCATAACAATCTCTTCTCATTTCTCTGACCTCGCGTAAATATTTGCTTCTCATTGCAACTATATGAGGCTTAACCACACAATACTTTTTGTAGACTCACCACTGATTGACAATGTATGTGTAACATCGGATATAAACTGTTTTATGTTCAAGAAGTGCGATTTCACGCTAAAATCATGCCAATTGTTTGATAAACCAATCATATGCAAATGAGGTCGTATAATTTACTGTAGACAAGACGACTATCACACTCTCGACCGGCAGGGACAGATAACTATTTTTCGACTCAGGACAGGGCATAACAAACTGAATAAACACATGCACAAGCTACGATTGTCTGCTTCACCACTGTGCACATGTGGATTAAACGAACAAACTGCTGAGCATGTTCTACAGGACTGTCCTCTGTATGACCAGTTAAGAAAGATATACTGGCCCAATGACTCAACACTAAACTCAAAGCTATATGGCGTTAAAGAGGAACTTCAAACAACAGTCGAATTCATCATGAGAACTCGTCTGACGGTGTAAACATCAAAGATGCGATCGCAAGAAGAAGAAGAACTGTAGACATTTCAATAGGTGTGTGTATGATGTGTGTTGGCAAGTAGGATTTTAATATTATATCGCAAAGAAACGAAAATTGAAACCAATGGCCGCATTTTAATGAAAAATTTAATTCATAGGGTCTATACCATTTCAAATTCACACACAAAATTTCACTTATATGCGTTATATATTCGCTGAGATATAGCATTTTGAAGTTGGGCAAAGCTAGTGAAACGTAACGTGCTATAAAACACTCAGGCAAAATACCAGTAGAGTGTAATAGTGAGGTTGAGTTCATAATAAAGATATATAGGTTTTGATTTTAAGACTCAGGGAAGGGGGGGGGGGGGGGAAATTTGTTGTTGCACGCAATAAGAAAAGGTCATGGATTTGGCTAGAAGATTGTCGAGATGTCAGTGGTTATGGTTTTATAAATTTGCATACGCTATTAAAAGTACTACGAATTGAGTTGAATGCAGGGCCTTTTGACTTAGTTAACAAAGGGAGAAAAATTATTATTATTACGTCCCTTTGGGATTTTAGTGAGTTGCGAATAAGGGGTTCGAAACAAGTTGCACGAGACTTTTGTAGTTGTGAGTGAGCGATGTTAATCGAGAAGCTTCGATAAAAATTGTAACAATAAATCGGTGAAAATATTATAGTCAGTCAGATTTAGAACGCGCTTAGCGTAGGGTTTGCAACGTTTTGCAAGTATTAAGGCTGTGTAGTGGCGAGCGCTGTTTGATGGTTCATTCTGGTGAACAAGCCACTGAAGGTGGTTGGTTCTGTGGTCACAGTATCATACCAAACTGTTTGCCGAACCAGCAAGTCGCTCTTACGCTACCATTATAGACACGTTTGTGTATATAAAGTCAAGACATACAATGTTGCCAGTTCAAGATTTCGTTATCAAGTTTCAAGACTAGAAGTCTAACAGGTATGTGAAGTAAGCAGCAGTGTTAATCAGTATAGTCCAAAGTACACCTTATAGACAGTTACCAACGTGTCAAGTAGAGAACATAAACATAGGCGGAAATCTCCACCCCTGGCGGTTTAGGCCAGTCTGTTCCTACTAACACAGTGAGAAGAAGACAGAGTAGGTAAAGAAATGTCCACTATTGAATACAGCAAATATAGATAGGAAGAAGAGTGGGCAAGGACAGGCCAACGGTTATCGACAGCAATGGTTCTTCAGCTATGAACAACCTAGGCAAGTTAGAGACAGCACTTAGATGCAGACAGACAGCGACTTAGGCATAGAATGAAAGCAGGGAGATGAGTCGCAATCACACAGATGTTTGAAGCTGCAAATAAATGTTTTGAATTTTCTTTGTTATTGCTGTCTCCGTGAAGTCAATCTCCGACTTGAGTCATCATCCATCAGTGTTTGTGAGCTGTTGTTTTATTTTGTTGTGAGCTTCATCTTCTGGGAAGGTTAAGGAGGCCGGCGTTATGCTGACCACATCACCCCTAGTGTGCCGATGGTCAAGAAAATATGGGCCTAACACCATATTCCCAATATGCCTCAATGGGCGTGTAACGGGATCCTTTACCTTTTTAGATAGTCATACCATCTCCATCTACATAACCTGTTTGCTGGAGGGCAGTGATACGAATGTCCACTAATACGATCAACACAACTATCAGCACGCACGGCCACAGTATGCATGAAGATTTAACGAGAGAGAAGACAGTTCAGTCTACGATTCTAAAATATTTTAAAAGTCAATAATGATGTTTTTGTCATATCGTCAGGTACGATATTCAGTAATTTATTATTTTATTTTTTATTTTGATTTCTATAGTACTCTATTACTTTGTTTGTAATATACATGAATCAGAAATACATTTTTTCTCATCCTTTGCTTTTATATTACCATAATAAATTGATTTTTAAAATCTTATGTTTAAACATTTTTATTGCATATTTCCTTTGAGATGGAACCAATGACCATATTTGACATATCATTAAAGCTGCGAATTATTAGCGCGAATTCGAATAATGCGACCACTTCACGGTATTCATTATTCGTATTAATCGCGACCTAACTGTATATGAAGTGAGTGCACTTTATTCGAATAGCAATAATTTGAAGTTGAACTTAATTCGAAGTTTCGAACATGTCCCTGAATTAGTTATGTTTTTATATGCTGAAATATAGTTTTTAATTTGAACTAACTACGAAGCTCTTATAGGAAGTTTGCAAATTATTGGTTTGTAACATGTTTACTTGAAGGGCTATCCCCGGTCACTTGCAACTTTGACGCACGAAGAAAATCTGAAACCCAAAGTTTAGTTGTATCCAGTTCGAAGGATCTTCTTAGAACGTTTGGTCCTCATTTCGACGGATCGTCTTAAAACTGTTGAAACGCTCTTTCGTCTGTTGAGCGATTCTACCCAAGCACGTTGTTACGAAGGGATTAAAGATTATTGTTGAGAGCGTCACTGTTGCAAGTGTGTACAATAGGCCTGGTTATACTGTAGAAGTGTAGGTGGTTGCTTGATGATGCCATGCCGTTCATACCACACTCAGAAGTCATGAAGCCTTGAAAACGACTGTTGACGTTTCAGACATTTATTACGAACACCAGTAACATAAGCTGACATCAAACTATTCACTGTCATGTAAGCACATATAATCATGTAGATAGCAACAACTCATAATATTCAACATCATGGAGACTTTGCCTGTAAACCTTGGCTGCAACAAATAAGCCGCGCTACTGGCGCGCTTCATATGACTACTGTTCTTGGTTCCTCATGACCAAGCAGGTCAGGTAGATCTAGGCTACCACATCAGCCGCACGAATGGCGGAATGCTTCAAAATATCTAGCCCAGTCTCTTCTGTATAATATATAACTCCTCACCCGGAGTAAGCCACCTTAGCAATAAAGTTCTGGGCTCCACATGAGCCGTACAAGCAGCGTGATTTTCAAAAAGGCGAATATCAGTCTCTCCTATTTAATATCTCCGCATTAGGAGAAACCCACCTTAATGAAGTACTTGACTCCTCTTGACCAGACAGGTCATGTAGGTCTAACCTACAAGGAATAAGCCGTATAAGCGGCAAGGTTCCTTCAAAG
Organism: Oreohelix idahoensis; assembly: GCA_024509875.1. Classification (NCBI taxonomy): domain Eukaryota; kingdom Metazoa; phylum Mollusca; class Gastropoda; order Stylommatophora; family Oreohelicidae; genus Oreohelix; species Oreohelix idahoensis. The sequence goes on along the minus strand of JAMPIV010007234.1, from coordinate 76,611 downwards.
AAATGGCTAACATCTGTCTCCTTTACTCAGTATATCTCCGCATTAGGAGAAGCCATTTTAATACTGTTCTTGGCAATAATATAAGATTCAAAAAGTCTCTTTACCTGTCTGCCATTTAGAAATAATACACAACACATTTCTTCACATCCATGGCTATACAATCACCAGCCAGAATAATCACAGGGGAAAAATTCAATATCATTTAACACCTAACAAAGGCTCCATTCCCCAGAATTATAGACAGAGACGAGCGCTGACCTCTTGTCAGCTCGGAGACTTTTCCTCGACTGCCCGGAAAGCCAGTCTTCAATTCCCTGCGCAAGTTTACTGCGCATGTGTAAGCCCAAAGTAGCTAGCCACGAAACAATCTAGACCTTTCCGTAAAATCAGAGCAAGACCGCTCCATATAAGGCCATCTGTATGAACGATATCCTAATATAGACATACAGAATAATGGACATCGTCCAATCAAGGGAGATAACCGCTAAATCTCACCTGAACTAAGAAATATACAATTAATGGTTTCCATTTTACCACAAAATACAATACATATATTCCTATCTTAACAATTATTTCTTTTAGTATTTTAACCATTGCCTTCCCTGGGCCCTTAAACCTAGACCTCACTGTAACCGGAGGTAGATTTATCTCATGTGCTATATATTAACATCTACTAAACACTGTGTAAAACAAAATTCGTTTAAAACCAATTGTAGTGAGTTTCTAAACGAATTTACAACGCCAAAAGTGAGGAAAAAGAACACAACACCATCAGCCTTATTGCACAAAACCGCAAGCAGCTGAAGATCTTGGTTTGTTCAGTAATAAAATAGTGTAGCCGAGTGCGAAGCACAGGCGATTTTATTCATGATTATGTAGCTTAACGATAATTTACTTGATGACATAAAACGACAATTATAAGTATCAGTTAGCTGTTCATTTTAAATAAAAGCATGCAAGGAGGTAACTGCAGTGCAGACAAATCATTGCGACCCGCTGTGTGTCAAAGTGATTAATAGATAGTTCGTACTACGTGACTGAGATAGTTTGCATCAGGACTGGTTCTAAAAATATATAGGAAAAGTCACTAACTTAGTTTGATGCTATTAACTACAATAAGTTTAGAAGCATTCACATGCACTTGAAATTGTAACAAATACAGTCAGCAAAAATTGACCAAAATAGAATGTTTGTCACCAGGTAGAGCAGCGCGTGATAACGATTGCAAAAAAAAGTAGAATAATAAAAACTAAGATCACGTTGATCAAAGAGAGCAGACGGAGCAGACAGAGCAGCAGGCGGAGAGAAATGGCCGTGCCAGTAGCTAGTAGAGCAACACTTTAGACTCCAAGATTCAAAATTTTAGAGATAGAAGCAGAAATAAGAAAGAGATCTCTGCAAAGACAACTCCTTAACATCAAGCACTACGTCTTCGGTGCAAGTTTTTCCTAAGAAAGAAGAGGTAACAAGTACCTGCACATTATTAGTTGTGCCTGCTCAAATGTAATGCTGAAAAACATTTAAAAATTTCGTGAAAGAGTATATTCGTATAATCACAGAAGAGAATAGGAATGGCTGTTGCGTGCATATTTTGACGCACATATTACAAAAATCGATATGGCTATTTAATATGGGAAAAATATAGACATTCATTCATTTGTGTATGAAAATGCTGTCTATGGGGAAAGCGAGATAATCCATGTTTGATTCACACTTTTGATTATAGGAGTAATCGTTCTGGATATTGATCCGGCGCAAGGATATTGCTCTTATATTTGTACTTATTTTTAGGGCCAGAAAATAGATTAATTTGCTTATTATGTTTATGGCCTGAATTCATATGTATTACATATTATTAGTACAAGTAGAATCAGTCCTATATTGTATATTTTGGATGGGTAGGAGGGACTAGATTCTTGTTATTCCGGTCTAGCGGAAGTATGAGTTGTCTTGACAAGTCGTGATGAGTTCCGATGTACCGTGATAATGGCGGGTACGCACTTTTCAAAGGGCTGGTAGATTCTTAAGGAAATATGATTCATGAAGTGGTTTTTCTTCTAAAGGAGATGGTATCTCTACTATAGTTTATGTTAGAGACTCTCCTAAGGTACGGTACAATGTATAATTCGGACTCCATGTATTGCCAGACCCTATTTTGATGATCTCATGTCGATTCGACCTAGATGGAACATTGTGCTTCGTATCGCTAGGGTCGTGTTTTGTATCGACAAAGATGACAGACTTTCCTACAGCGGTTATGGCTACGTGAATTAACCTGATCACCGTAGAGCTGTATGGGAACATTTATGAAATCATTTATATACCCATTATAAATTAACTCTGGCTTATATTCTCCTTCCTATGAATGAGTGAACGACAACTCAGGGAGGCGGCCATGTTAGATTTCGGTCATCATATGTTTTGATCACTGCCAAGAGAACAGATTATTTATCCTATTATCGGACAGTGACAGGGAGATCTCAATCTTGCTAGCAACCCCCTTTCGTGGTTTCATAATATATACTACAAACTATGGACGTCAAGTAACTTCAGTTATTTACCGATCTGCCTTCACTGACGCGTTTAGTCAGATAGGGGAATGCGGCCATAATGTATCATGACATTGAACTTTTGATGTACTGCCCATTATTTCTGAATGTGTCATGACTTCAGATCTGCTATGTATACCTACAAATTGATATGTCAACATACCATGATGTACTCGTATGTTCCAGTGTGTACGTCTGAATAAATTGAGTAAACAAAGATTCCAGCAGTCTGCATTGGTGCCTTGTAGACACAAGTGTATGAGTGGTTATATTGGTCAGCACACGAACGGTACACCATTCGCGTCAATCACACTCTACATTTCTACTCCATACATACACCATCCTGCGTCGGTTGAAGTGACCAAGTTTAGGGCCTGCTTCCCCTGGAGCCTTTGCCTTCCCTAACTCAGGACTAGGGTGAGTTACCCATTTACAGCTGGGTAGACTGGAGCATGCCTGATCTCAATAACACACCACTCTTCCTTACAGAGCACACCGACTGACACTTTACAGAGTGGAAAGAAGAAAAGAAACTTTACAGTGGCGAGCCAGATTCCTGGGTCCAGCTTACGCAGTTTTGTGTTGAGAATCACAGTTTACAGCTGAAAGAACATTTGTTTGAACACATCAACACCAGTAGGACAGCTATACAGTCGATGTCAGCTTGACCTGTATTACCGATAGGATGCTGTATCTAGGTCAGCGCTTGTTGACAGTTTTTTCGCTGTACAGACAGTATTACACAGGACAGTGGTATCAAGTGTAGAAAATATCTGGAGCAGTATTGTTGACATTTGTCAACGTACAGAAGAATCACAGTGTTGTTGAACATAGAGTGCATAGTTCATCGTTGGATCTTCATATGCTCAACAGAGAAAAATTGACAGTGTAATAGTTTAAAATTAAATCTATTACTGAATAAAGTGGCAAGTTATTAGTATTAAAATAAACTGTGCCTGCTTTACAACACTATACCTGCAACACATTCCATTCATGACATAAATTATATTGTATGCTATATGCTATTTATGCTTACATGTTATTTGTTATGTATTAAATTAGTTTATGTTCTGTGTGACTAGTACAAGGTATGCCGAGTGACATTGGTCTGGTACTAGTATTCTATAGGTACACATTTTCTTAATTGGAAATTTGTTAGCAACAATTTGCTGCTATTTCTGTTAGTTGTGATGAGGTGCTCTTTTCTTCGTTGTTTTTGTTAATAATTTTGTGTTCCTTAGTTTTGTTTGATTTGTTTGTATAATTGTAGGTCTCATCTTTCCAAAAAAATGGCGATAGACATCATTGGTCCATTTAAGATAAAGTCTGCTAGAGGACACCAATTTATTTTGACGTGTGTTGATATGTGCACACGTTGGCCGGAGGCTGTTCCTCTAAAGAGCATAACTACTGCTGATGTCGCAGATGCTCTTTGGTTAATATTTTCTCGTCTGGGATTTCCAGCAGAAATATTATCCGACCATGGTACCCAACTCATATCGGATACCATGTCTCAAGTAATGTCGACTCTGAAGATAGAGAGATCGCTGAGTAGTATTTATCATCCTATGTCCAATGGGATGGTGGAACGTTTGAATAGAACTCTGAAAAACCTACTAGGTAAGATAACAGAAGATCATCCTCAGGATTGGGATAGGGTTTTACCCGCAGCTCTCTTTGCATATAGAGAGGTCGCCAACGAACATACAGGATTTTCTCCCTTTGAACTTGTCCTTGGCGCGAAACCGCGAGGTCCTATGTCCTTACTTCATGATCTTATAACTGCTGATAATATTGTCGATGACACAAAATCCTCTTATGAATATGTCATCGCACTTAGACACAAGATTATTGAAGCATGCAAATTGGCAACTGCTTCTTCTGAATTTGTGAAACAGAAGGCAAGGGAATTTGCCAATAAAAAGAGATGTTTGCGTCAACTTTGTCCAGGTGACAAAGCATTTGTCTTGCTACCTAGTAGGGAAAATAGACTTCTCATTTCTTGGAAAGGTCCGTACGATATAATATCAAAAGTTTCCGATGTTGACTATATCGTCGATATTGACGGGAAGCGAAAACCTTCCACATCAACATGCTCACGGAATTCCATGAACGTCCTGATTATTTACAACCTGTTTTCCAGGCAACGGACGATTTTCCAGTCCAACATGGACAGTACTCATCTCTGTCAGTAATACAGGATGAGGAAACGAGTTTCTCGGATGTAAATTTACCTTTTCCAATGATTCCTCTTCACTCTAATGAATCATGGAAAGATGTTGCAATTTCTCCAGAATTATCTCCAGGAGAGCAGAAACAAGTTTCTACTATGTTAGAACAATTTCAGGACGTCCTTACTGACATTCCTGGTCAAACTGATGTCATTCAACATGACATTATTCTTACTGACCATAGTCCTATAACAGTCAGACCGTATCCTATCCCGATACATTTTCAAGCACAGGTAGAGAAAGAGTTAGATGAGATGATAGAGTTAAAAATTATTGAACCATCCACATCAGCATATTCTTCGCCGATGGTTATAGTACGGAAAAAAGACAATAACATACGTCTTTGCGTGGATTATCGCAAATTGAATCAAGTGACTAAATTCGATGCTGAACCTATGCCTTTACTAGAAGAGCTACTTACGAGACTATCGAATTCTCACTTCTTTACTAAACTCGATTTGTCTAAGGGATATTGGCAAGTTCCACTATCCGAACACGCCAAACCGTTTACTGCTTTTTCGACGCCTAGGGGTCTATTCCAATGGAATTTCATGCCTTTCGGTCTTATGAACGCCCCTGCAACATTTGTACGCATGATGCGTCGAATCCTATCTCATCGCTCAGATGTCATTGCGTATCTTGATGACATCTGTCTTTTCAGTGATACTTGGAACGATCACTATAATGGTATAAATGAACTATTGTCTATCTTACGCGAGCATAACCTGACAGCGAAACCATCGAAAGCATGTATTGGTTTTAGCGAAATATCTTTCTTAGGACACCGTGTTGGTCATGGGTTCCTAAAAACAGAAGACCATAATACAAGTAAGATACTTAACATTTCTATTCCTAAGACTAAAAAGCAAGTACGAAGTCTCTTAGGTCTAATACAATTTTATGGACGATTCATCCCGTATCTGTCCTCCATTATATCACCTCTTTCTTCCTTGCTAAAGAAAGGGTCTCCTAATGTAGTCCATTGGACTCAAGAATGTCAATCCTCTTTGGATAAGGTTAAAACTATGTTTTCTACTTCACCTATCCTAGTATTGCCTTCTAAGGATAAGACATTTATTCTTCGTAGTGACGCTTCATCCACCGGGATTGGAGCTGCACTAATGCAAGAGTACTCTGGAACTCTGCATCCTGTGATGTATATTTCTCGGAAATTAAATGCCGCAGAGAAGAATTACTCGGTCCTAGACCGTGAATTATTGGCTATGGTTTGGTCAATCCTTAAACTGCAAAGATTTCTTCTGGGCGCGCATTTCATTGTGGAAACTGACCAGAAAGCTCTTACGGCTATTCAGAGTAAAAATCTGAAGAGCGCGAGATCAACGCGATACGCGATTGCTCTACAGCCATTTCATTTTTCGGTGCGAGCTATCCGTGGGTCAGAAAATGTGATGGCAGATATTTTGTCTAGATGCCCACATGATTCATAACTGTTATACAACTTTGATACAGTTGTTTCTGTGTTGAAATGTGTACACATATGTAATATATCATATGTTGATTGTAACACTACTTAGCGGTTCATTGATATTTATTCACCGCTGATCTTTCAATGTTTTTCGTCTTTGATGATCATGATGTTAAGATATCTTAGATGAAATTTATGTATAAACTAATGTGGAAATTGTGTCATTGCTAATATTGTAGTATGCGTTGGTGACACCTCTCTGGAAATATTTATACTTAGAGAAGTACTTTCTCTAAGGTCATAAAACTTATGCTTATCATCTGCGCATTGTATTGGTGCGTTGTGAGCCTATTGTATGTTGCTCCTAGATGTATTTCAAAAAAAAAAAAGTACCATTTTTTTTTCCCGAGGGGTGTGGTAATCTGTTGCGTGCATATTTTGACGCACATATTACAAAAATCGATATGGCTATTTAATATGGAAAAAATATATAGACATTCATTCATTTGTGTATGAAAATGCTGTCTATGGGGAAAGCGAGATAATCCATGTTTGATTCACACTTTTGATTATAGGAGTAATCGTTCTGGATATTGATCCGGCGCAAGGATATTGCTCTTATATTTGTACTTATTTTTTAGGGCCAGAAAATAGATTAATTTGCTTATTATGTTTATGGCCTGAATTCATATGTATTACATATTATTAGTACAAGTAGAATCAGTCCTATATTGTATATTTTGGATGGGTAGGAGGGACTAGATTCTTGTTATTCCGGTCTAGCGGAAGTATGAGTTGTCTTGACAAGTCGTGATGAGTTCCGATGTACCGTGATAATGGCGGGTACGCACTTTTCAAAGGGCTGGTAGATTCTTAAGGAAATATGATTCATGAAGTGGTTTTCTTCTAAAGGAGATGGTATCTCTACTATAGTTTATGTTAGAGACTCTCCTAAGGTACGGTACAATGTATAATTCGGACTCCATGTATTGCCAGACCCTATTTTGATGATCTCATGTCGATTCGACCTAGATGGAACATTGTGCTTCGTATCGCTAGGGTCGTGTTTTGTATCGACAAAGATGACAGACTTTCCTACAGCGGTTATGGCTACGTGAATTAACCTGATCACCGTAGAGCTGTATGGGAACATTTATGAAATCATTTATATACCCATTATAAATTAACTCTGGCTTATATTCTCCTTCCTATGAATGAGTGAACGACAACTCAGGGAGGCGGCCATGTTAGATTTCGGTCATCATATGTTTTTGATCACTGCCAAGAGAACAGATTATTTATCCTATTATCGGACAGTGACAGGGAGATCTCAATCTTGCTAGAAACCCCCTTTCGTGGTTTCATAATATATACTACAAACTATGGACGTCAAGTAACTTCAGTTATTTACCGATCTGCCTTCACTGACGCGTTTAGTCAGATAGGGGAATGCGGCCATAATGTATCATGACATTGAACTTTTGATGTACTGCCCATTATTTCTGAATGTGTCATGACTTCAGATCTGCTATGTATACCTACAAATTGATATGTCAACATACCGTGATGTACTCGTATGTCCCAGTGTGTACGTCTGAATAAACTGAGTAAACAAAGATTCCAGCAGTCTGCATTGGTGCCTTGTAGACACAAGTGTATGAGTGGTTATATTGGTCAGCACACGAACAGTACACCATTCGCGTCAATCACACTCTACATTTCTACTCCATACATACACCATCCTGCGTCGGTTGAAGTGACCAAGTTTAGGGCCTGCTTCCCCTGGAGCCTTTGCCTTCCCTAACTCAGGACTAGGGTGAGTTACCCATTTACAGCTGGGTAGACTGGAGCATGCCTGATCTCAATAACACACCACTCTTCCTTACAGAGCACACCGACTGACACTTTACAGAGTGGAAAGAAGAAAAGAAACTTTACAATGGCCAAAGCTACATTCAACAACATGAAACATATAATGGCATCTAAACAGTTATATCACAGATTAAAACTGAGAATCATAAAGTGTTATATATATTCCGCATTACTGCATGGTGAAGAAACATGGATGATGAATAAGCAATTGGAAAAAAAAATAGATGCTCTTGAAATGTGGATATATAGAAGAATGGGGCGTATCTCATGGAAAGAGAAGAAAACAAATAAGGAGGTCCTAGAAAATCTAGGTATGAAAGAACTAATGAGGGAGATCAAAGTTCGGCAGCTAAAATACTTTGGCCACATAAAAAGGCATAACACCTTGCAGAAGACCATAATAGAAGGGAGAGGTGAAAGCAAACGTGCAAAGGGAAGACAGCGCTATAAGTGGGAAGATAACACCAAGAGATGGACATAAAAGAGTCTATCAGAGTGCACCATCAAGACAAGAGACAGAAGACGTTGGAGATCCATTACAGCCAACCGTCGTTTTGGAGATAGCAGCTGATGATGATGAGAAGATTCCTGTTTTAAGTGCAGATAGTATATTTATGTTTTCAGTGCAGATAGTAGATTCCTGTTTAAATGTAGATAGTAGGTTTATGTTCTTAAGTACAGGTAGTACAACAATTGATAATGAATACAGCCGTAGTGGAGAAGAGATCACCACTAGCCGTCCTGTGACTATATATATATATCTATATATATATATATATATATATATATATATATATATATATATATATATATATATATATATATATATATATATATATATATATATATATATATATATATATATATATATATATATTGTCAAGTACTTGCTGTGTGTACACATTGACAAATATGTATTACATACACATGGAGCGACAAACATGACTCGTTATTCACAGCTAATTGTTAATTCACTAAACTCCAACACGTAGATACGATATCCGACGACTTTATGTCACAAACTTGAGTATAACACAATAACACAGGCAGACTGCCGCTTTGGCCATAAACCATCACATAAGAAAAGCACAATATATGATGTGCATAATTAGAACAGCATCTCATGGAACGAATTTCACAATATCTTAATATATTTCCTATTCTTCTTCAACCATTTCGCCTTCACTCTTCACGTAATCTCTCCTCGCTCTAATCTCTCTCTCGACTGACCTTTTTACCTATGACCCTTTTCACATCTGACCAGTCTTCACCACCACTTCGTTCACAACAACTCAGCCATGCCCGTGAACTCGACATTAGCGCTTACTGCTACTAATGCATTCATGCCCGCAGTCAAACTTAACATCCACTCACTTCAACTCACAACTTACATAAACATATCTAGTTCCCACCGGAGCATGAGTACTGACATTCATTCTATAAACCGTTCGTGACATATATATATGAACTTTACCTTCTGGTGCAACAACGTTGTGATATGAAGCATTGTCCATTATCAAACACGACGGTCTATCCCATGAAGGAAGTACATGATTCACAATCCAATCTTGAAATATCTTGCCATTCATTTCTGTATGATAATCCCTATTATCTGTGGATTTTGAAACAAATATGAGTTCAGTATTATTTAGAAGCCCATGATGGCTGCTTCCTGCATGTGCAGTTATTAGGCGCTGTCCTTTGCTGCTTGGTACTAGTCTCTTAGTCGCCCCATCAGATGATTGCCATTCTCGTTCATTACTGTGGTGCGCATTGATCCAAGTTTCATCTAAATACACAAAATCATAACAATCTCTTCTCATTTCTCTGACCTCGCGTAAATATTTGCTTCTCATTGCAACTATATGAGGCTTAACCACACAATACTTTTTGTAGACTCACCACTGATTGACAATGTATGTGTAACATCGGATATAAACTGTTTTATGTTCAAGAAGTGCGATTTCACGCTAAAATCATGCCAATTGTTTGATAAACCAATCATATGCAAATGAGGTCGTATAATTTACTGTAGACAAGACGACTATCACACTCTCGACCGGCAGGGACAGATAACTATTTTTCGACTCAGGACAGGGCATAACAAACTGAATAAACACATGCACAAGCTACGATTGTCTGCTTCACCACTGTGCACATGTGGATTAAACGAACAAACTGCTGAGCATGTTCTACAGGACTGTCCTCTGTATGACCAGTTAAGAAAGATATACTGGCCCAATGACTCAACACTAAACTCAAAGCTATATGGCGTTAAAGAGGAACTTCAAACAACAGTCGAATTCATCATGAGAACTCGTCTGACGGTGTAAACATCAAAGATGCGATCGCAAGAAGAAGAAGAACTGTAGACATTTCAATAGGTGTGTGTATGATGTGTGTTGGCAAGTAGGATTTTAATATTATATCGCAAAGAAACGAAAATTGAAACCAATGGCCGCATTTTAATGAAAAATTTAATTCATAGGGTCTATACCATTTCAAATTCACACACAAAATTTCACTTATATGCGTTATATATTCGCTGAGATATAGCATTTTGAAGTTGGGCAAAGCTAGTGAAACGTAACGTGCTATAAAACACTCAGGCAAAATACCAGTAGAGTGTAATAGTGAGGTTGAGTTCATAATAAAGATATATAGGTTTTGATTTTAAGACTCAGGGAAGGGGGGGGGGGGGGAAATTTGTTGTTGCACGCAATAAGAAAAGGTCATGGATTTGGCTAGAAGATTGTCGAGATGTCAGTGGTTATGGTTTTATAAATTTGCATACGCTATTAAAAGTACTACGAATTGAGTTGAATGCAGGGCCTTTTGACTTAGTTAACAAAGGGAGAAAAATTAGTATTATTATTACGTCCCTTTGGGATTTTAGTGAGTTGCGAATAAGGGGTTCGAAACAAGTTGCACGAGACTTTTGTAGTTGTGAGTGAGCGATGTTAATCGAGAAGCTTCGATAAAAATTGTAACAATAAATCGGTGAAAATATTATAGTCAGTCAGATTTAGAACGCGCTTAGCGTAGGGTTTTGCATTGCAAGTATTAAGGCTGTGTAGTGGCGAGCGCTGTTTGATGGTTCATTCTGGTGAACAAGCCACTGAAGGTGGTTGGTTCTGTGGTCACAGTATCATACCAAACTGTTTGCCGAACCAGCAAGTCGCTCTTACGCTACCATTATAGACACGTTTGTGTATATAAAGTCAAGACATACAATGTTGCCAGTTCAAGATTTCGTTATCAAGTTTCAAGACTAGAAGTCTAACAGGTATGTGAAGTAAGCAGCAGTGTTAATCAGTATAGTCCAAAGTACACCTTATAGACAGTTACCAACGTGTCAAGTAGAGAACATAAACATAGGCGGAAATCTCCACCCCTGGCGGTTTAGGCCAGTCTGTTCCTACTAACACAGTGAGAAGAAGACAGAGTAGGTAAAGAAATGTCCACTATTGAATACAGCAAATATAGATAGGAAGAAGAGTGGGCAAGGACAGGCCAACGGTTATCGACAGCAATGGTTCTTCAGCTATGAACAACCTAGGCAAGTTAGAGACAGCACTTAGATGCAGACAGACAGCGACTTAGGCATAGAATGAAAGCAGGGAGATGAGTCGCAATCACACAGATGTTTGAAGCTGCAAATAAATGTTTTGAATTTTCTTTGTTATTGCTGTCTCCGTGAAGTCAATCTCCGACTTGAGTCATCATCCATCAGTGTTTGTGAGCTGTTGTTTTATTTTGTTGTGAGCTTCATCTTCTGGGAAGGTTAAGGAGGCCGGCGTTATGCTGACCACATCACCCCTAGTGTGCCGATGGTCAAGAAAATATGGGCCTAACACCATATTCCCAATATGCCTCAATGGGCGTGTAACGGGATCCTTTACCTTTTTAGATAGTCATACCATCTCCATCTACATAACCTGTTTGCTGGAGGGCAGTGATACGAATGTCCACTAATACGATCAACACAACTATCAGCACGCACGGCCACAGTATGCATGAAGATTTAACGAGAGAAAAGACAGTTCAGTCTACGATTCTAAAATATTTTAAAAGTCAATAATGATGTTTTTGTCATATCGTCAGGTACGATATTCAGTAATTTATTATTTTATTTTTTATTTTGATTTCTATAGTACTCTATTACTTTGTTTGTAATATACATGAATCAGAAATACATTTTTCTCATCCTTTGCTTTTATATTACCATAATAAATTGATTTTTAAAATCTTATGTTTAAACATTTTTATTGCATATTTCCTTTGAGATGGAACCAATGACCATATTTGACATATCATTAAAGCTGCGAATTATTAGCGCGAATTCGAATAATGCGACCACTTCACGGTATTCATTATTCGTATTAATCGCGACCTAACTGTATATGAAGTGAGTGCACTTTATTCGAATAGCAATAATTTGAAGTTGAACTTAATTCGAAGTTTCGAACATGTCCCTGAATTAGTTATGTTTTTATATGCTGAAATATAGTTTTTAATTTGAACTAACTACGAAGCTCTTATAGGAAGTTTGCAAATTATTGGTTTGTAACATGTTTACTTGAAGGGCTATCCCCGGTCACTTGCAACTTTGACGCACGAAGAAAATCTGAAACCCAAAGTTTAGTTGTATCCAGTTCGAAGGATCTTCTTAGAACGTTTGGTCCTCATTTCGACGGATCGTCTTAAAACTGTTGAAACGCTCTTTCGTCTGTTGAGCGATTCTACCCAAGCACGTTGTTACGAAGGGATTAAAGATTATTGTTGAGAGCGTCACTGTTGCAAGTGTGTACAATAGGCCTGGTTATACTGTAGAAGTGTAGGTGGTTGCTTGATGATGCCATGCCGTTCATACCACACTCAGAAGTCATGAAGCCTTGAAAACGACTGTTGACGTTTCAGACATTTATTACGAACACCAGTAACATAAGCTGACATCAAACTATTCACTGTCATGTAAGCACATATAATCATGTAGATAGCAACAACTCATAATATTCAACATCATGGAGACTTTGCCTGTAAACCTTGGCTGCAACAAATAAGCCGCGCTACTGGCGCGCTTCATATGACTACTGTTCTTGGTTCCTCATGACCAAGCAGGTCAGGTAGATCTAGGCTACCACATCAGCCGCACGAATGGCGGACTGCTTCAAAATATCTAGCCCAGTCTCTTCTGTATAATATATAACTCCTCACCCGGAGTAAGCCACCTTAGCAATAAAGTTCTGGGCTCCACATGAGCCGTACAAGCAGCGTGATTTTCAAAAAGGCGAATATCAGTCTCTCCTATTTAATATCTCCGCATTAGGAGAAACCCACCTTAATGAAGTACTTGACTCCTCTTGACCAGACAGGTCATGTAGGTCTAACCTACAAGGAATAAGCCGTATAAGCGGCAAGGTTCCTTCAAAGAAATGGCTAACATCTGTCTCCTTTACTCAGTATATCTCCGCATTAGGAGAAGCCATTTTAATACTGTTCTTGGCAATAATATAAGATTCAAAAAGTCTCTTTACCTGTCTGCCATTTAGAAATAATACACAACACATTTCTTCACATCCATGGCTATACAATCACCAGCCAGAATAATCACAGGGGAAAAATTCAATATCATTTAACACCTAACAAAGGCTCCATTCCCCAGAATTATAGACAGAGACGAGCGCTGACCTCTTGTCAGCTCGGAGACTTTTCCTCGACTGCCCGGAAAGCCAGTCTTCAATTCCCTGCGCAAGTTTACTGCGCATGTGTAAGCCCAAAGTAGCTAGCCACGAAACAATCTAGACCTTTCCGTAAAATCAGAGCAAGACCGCTCCATATAAGGCCATCTGTATGAACGATATCCTAATATAGACATACAGAATAATGGACATCGTCCAATCAAGGGAGATAACCGCTAAATCTCACCTGAACTAAGAAATATACAATTAATGGTTTCCATTTTACCACAAAATACAATACATATATTCCTATCTTAACAATTATTTCTTTTAGTATTTTAACCATTGCCTTCCCTGGGCCCTTAAACCTAGACCTCACTGTAACCGGAGGTAGATTTATCTCATGTGCTATATATTAACATCTACTAAACACTGTGTAAAACAAAATTTGTTAAAACCAATTGTAGTGAGTTTCTAAACGAATTTACAACGCCAAAAGTGAGGAAAAAGAACACAACACCATCAGCCTTATTGCACAAAACCGCAAGCAGCTGAAGATCTTGGTTTGTTCAGTAATAAAATAGTGTAGCCGAGTGCGAAGCACAGGCGATTTTATTCATGATTATGTAGCTTAACGATAATTTACTTGATGACATAAAACGACAATTATAAGTATCAGTTAGCTGTTCATTTTAAATAAAAGCATGCAAGGAGGTAACTGCAGTGCAGACAAATCATTGCGACCCGCTGTGTGTCAAAGTGATTAATAGATAGTTCGTACTACGTGACTGAGATAGTTTGCATCAGGACTGGTTCTAAAAATATATAGGAAAAGTCACTAACTTAGTTTGATGCTATTAACTACAATAAGTTTAGAAGCATTCACATGCACTTGAAATTGTAACAAATACAGTCAGCAAAAATTGACCAAAATAGAATGTTTGTCACCAGGTAGAGCAGCGCGTGATAACGATTGCAAAAAAAAGTAGAATAATAAAAACTAAGATCACGTTGATCAAAGAGAGCAGACGGAGCAGACAGAGCAGCAGGCGGAGAGAAATGGCCGTGCCAGTAGCTAGTAGAGCAACACTTTAGACTCCAAGATTCAAAATTTTAGAGATAGAAGCAGAAATAAGAAAGAGATCTCTGCAAAGACAACTCCTTAACATCAAGCACTACGTCTTCGGTGCAAGTTTTTCCTAAGAAAGAAGAGGTAACAAGTACCTGCACATTATTAGTTGTGCCTGCTCAAATGTAATGCTGAAAAACATTTAAAAATTTCGTGAAAGAGTATATTCGTATAATCACAGTTTCGCTGATAACATAGACATTCACGTCAGAAGAAAGAAAACATTACAGCTCTGCCTGAAAGAAAAATTTCGACAGCTAATCGAACCTTAAACAAACTTTACAACTTTTTGAGGTCAGAAGTATCGAATAGACGAGAACCACTGTTGTTGCATTGTTTTGAAGACGATACACCAACAACGCTAATCGTCACACATAGTTTGGTGTAGACGTTCAATGGGGAAGAAAGACAAGGCTGAATAACATCTTAAGAGAAGCAATCAAATATTGTATTACATTGCTGTAAGTTTGAAAGATATTGAGAAAAAGAACAATTTCAAGAAATTGCTCAATGTGGGCAATCCTGAGCCAATAACAATAACGAACGAGAAGCTCGGACAAATAGACACATTTACATTTTTAGAATGCATAGTAACACCAGACGGCGGTACAAGTAGAGACATCAAAAATAGAATGAATAAAGCGAGAACAGCCTTTGCTAGTCCAAACAACATCTAGAAGTCTTTCCAGTACAGCAAATACACACAATTAGGCACACGATTTATGTGCTTCTCTATGGTGAGTACCATGGAATGAAATGTCGAAATTGTCCTCTTTGCACACAGCCTGCCTAAGGAAAATTCTTCGAATCTTTAGGCTGAATACTATCACCAACCAAGAACTGCTTACTCTGAGCAACTAACAGGACATGCAAACCATAAAAGCTGGCAGACGATGGAGTTGGGATGACCACGTCCTCAGAAGAGACCCCGATGCCATCACAAGAACAGCTATGCTATGGACCCCTGAAGGAAAGCAACAGAGAGGCCGACCAAAAACAACTTGGCGGAGAATTGTGAAGGCTGAGATGGAAAGAATGAACCATAGCTGGGGCACTGCATGAAGGGTGGCCGCCAACCGAACAGAGTGGAAGCAGTTTGTTGCTGCCCTACAAGACGCCACCAGACGTGATGGCCACTGACTGCTTTGACATTTGACGGCTGAAGATAAAAGAAGGAGGACATGAAAGCACGACTAATGGACATGCGTTTCAGGCAGCGCTGAGATGTGGGCTGAGTTTAGATATTCAAACGGACTTTGACCCATGATCAGAGAGAAAGATTTCAAACTTTCAAATTAATATTCTTAAATCATTGAGCTTACTTGAAATTGTGTTTGACTTTGTAAGCAGGAATGATATTTGAATGAGGTCATTGAAAGGAATTTCGGAATCAACCCCTTTAATCCAAGTAGCTGGAAACGTTATTTATTTTTTTTTTGTTTTTTGATGTGGTGAATGAATTATGAAATTCGTTGTACCTGTGGCCTGACCCAAAATGCTTTTGCGCACCGGGGTTTTAAAGTGTCCGATCTAGAAACATAAAGAAATCCAAGTTTCAAAATATTATTAAAGTACACCTGTTATGTTTTTAGGGGCCACCAGTCTCATCAATTAAAACAAGTTGCTTCTGAAACCACACCTACAAGAGAACTTGGAATCCTTAATGAAGGCTTTCTACGTGGGAGTAAACTCAAGAGTAAGCCGCTATTTTCTTCTGGAGTAACACACGGAAACCAATACTGAACGCAAGAACATTTGTTGTCGTGCCGTGGGGTCTAAGTTTAACCTTCTCCTTATTATCTTCCAAGTTAAAGTTAATATTATCACTGGTCAACTCCGCAAGAGGTGGTAATTCTTGGATGATACTACTATCCTTTTAATTTCCCAGGTTCGTTCAGTTCTTTTTTTGATGTTATTATAGTGACTACTCATATAGTGGTAGTGTGAACAATAATGGCATATGTTCAGCAACATGTAAGGACCAAATCAAATTCATGCTGATCCATTAAAACTTTTAATAACACAATACTGTTAACAAGCATGACAAGGTAATTCAAATAATGGAGCTCGCATATATTCATAAATTGGATCCTTGGACATTACGGGTACTTCTTACGTAAGCTCTATATCTTGTAGACTTTCATATTCCTCTTTATCACTTTATCTCCTTTAGACATTCTTCGTCTTCCAAATCTGCCACTAAATACTTGTGGTACCTATGCTCCTCAGTAGCATTCAGTTTCATTTATATATTTATAGAATTTTCTTGCCGAACTGGTTAATCATGCCTCTATAAATGTTCCTAGAAACAAGAATCAGTCTTATGCATAATATACAGTATACTCATAGTCAAATACTTACAAGAGAGAGAGCATAATTGCGGTTCTCATGTGGAAATAAACACTCACTGTTTCTTAGAAATAATATCTATCTCTTGATAGATCAACCTTTACTTAGAGTCTTGGTAGATCAACATTTACTTAGCGTTGCTCCTCCATAACATTCAGTTTCTTTTAAATATTTATAGTCTTCCGTTTCCTTTAAATATTCATAGTGTTCTCTTGGCCAACTGGCTAATCATGCCTCTATAAACGTTCCTAGAAACAAGAATATGTCTTATTCATAATATCTACTCACAGTCAAATACATACAAGAGAGCATAATCACTGATCTCCTATAGAAATAAATACTATCTGTACACCACAGAATCAATATCTATCTTCTGATAGATTAACACTCGCTTGAGGTAGCTGGACATATGTATATACTCATGAGAGCCAGTCTGTCCAACCACAGACATACAATCTGTCCGCACAGCTGCTCGAATCTCCTAAGCACTAATGACCTCTGGTCATCTCAGCGTGGCGTGTTCCCTTCCCACTCTCTGACTCGTTAACCCAATACTTTTGGATTAAATTCATTGGTCAAGCTTCGCTGTTCTCGAACATTTTATTTACGTCTCTAGATGATCACCCACTTTTAGTAAACATGAGCTGTTACCTTGAACTGTTGTCAGTAGCAATTATTATTTTTTTCATCCATTGTTTTCTTCTTTGTGAGCTGTCCTAACTGTTTATCTCATTCTAACAATAGCACAAATAATGCTAGCGTAGGTCTCTCGGCGACACATTGACAGAACACCTGAATACAAAAACATTCACAGAACACACTGTCGCGGCATTTACTCCCTGTCATGGGTTGCCTCCCCTTTGTGATGGTCCAACAATGGTCAAAACCTAGAGTATCTTATGTGGGTCTTCAAAGGTGTCTACCTTCGCACAAGATTACTCTTGCCAGAGATTTCAGAAGTCAAGAACAATGCTGATTGTCTTAGAAATGTTAACTTTCATCTGCCCGACAACTTTTGTGAATAGGTAATATATAATTAATTTAGCTCGTACAAGCTCCCCACTGAATTAACAGTGAAATTCTTCTTATTTTTTGGCTCTATAGATGTAAATATAGATATATTAAAGATGCTGACTCATCCGTGTGCACATCTCTCTATAATAACTAAATCAACTGTGAATTTGTTTTAAAAAAAGCATTTAACACATTTAATGATCTATTATTATGTAACATTTAAAAAATAAACAAGGTTATGTTTCGATAGGTGCAAAGAGATTATGTTATCGTCATCGATACTTGATGGAAAGTAAATGTTCGTTGTTGTGGCCTGTTGTTAAAGGGCCATACTAGCCACTATAAATGTAACGATATCTTTTCTGTGTACTGTTATTGTATGGATGTGTTGATGCGCCACTAGAATGTTGAAGGCTGTACGATCTACCCCAATGTTCCTGCACGGTGTTACTGTAGGTTTCTGTGCGTGCGTAGTCAGTACGACCTGGGCCAAACAGCGTTGTTGTGCATGATTAGCTCATCAGGCGTTGAGGCGCTAACAGGGTGTCATGTTGACATTCAAATATCATACATCTCTTGAATGTGAAGTACTCGAAGTTTGTGTGAGTTGATAAGTGATGTGGGTGTGTAGACAACACGAATGCGTTTAGGCTCTATGACAGGTAAACAATGCACCCACTCACTCACATGCAGTAGTCAGTAATTGTTGCAACTGCTGGAACTTTTTAACCATTTATTTACGAGACACAGTGACATCAACAGTTACAGTCAAATGGACGAGGATCAAGGACATCATATAAACTGGAAATGAATGGCAAAAACATCTGGCATTATAAAGCTTGAACCACTCATCTATCAGGACGTTATCGACAATGGTCTGTCCTTTAACACATAGTTCATACTGCAGCTCACGTACCACTGACTCAGCGCGTCAGGTACTTCAAACAACTCCGCTGTACCAAAAGGCGAGTTCTCAATTGCATAAATAATAATAATGTAATTCATCTAGTATAATACGCCAAATACATCTTCTTCTGCTCAAAGATATCGGCCGTAATGTCGGGCCTCTATAATAATGTAAACAGCTGTGTATTCTTCATAGGCAGGCATAATCATCCATGCCGAAACATACCGCCAACATGCGGTTTTCATAATAATATCTCTTCACTGGGCTTCTGTATAACAGACGAATAGTCTTAGTTGGCTACATCGAGCACAAATAATGGACTCTGCATCTCAAAGGACCGTGAGCTCTACTCACAGGTTGCCACAAAATGTTCTGCAACTTAGGCATAATAATTAAGTTTCTTTTACCTTTGACAGAATCCGAGAAATACACAAATAACAACTGTCGTCATTCTTGACGAACAGAATAACTCTGGGGAGAATCACTGACATCACAGTCACACTGAAGACTATCTTTCCCCCAGATAATGCAGAGAAGTACCACGGACATACTAGTCCGGTCAGAACCCAGATCATCACTCCCTGACGGAAGTCTCTCCGTTCGCGCTAAAAAAACTTGCGCATGTGTAGACAGCAGATCTGAGTAAAGCTAACCCCGACTTAAGGCAGGTCAACACCAATGAATAAAACAAAGGGAAGATAACCCCAAATCAACCTGCCCCAGGGAGTTCATAAACAGTTCTCTAACTTAGATCATCAAAAGTATTAATTAGATTTACGTCTTATGATACCGTCAAAAACGACAGCAACACCTGTTTAATAAGCACTTAGCTGATAATCGGTGAGCACTGCTGCCGTTGTTCGTCATCTCTCTGTGATAAGGGGCACGTCCCGAGCAAAGGGCTGAGGGGGTAACCTCTCTTGTTGTCAGTGCTGAGTATCTTCACAGGCCCGTTAGATGTAGCCGTCTAGTGTCGACAGTCGGTTTTCTGAATCCCAGACTCGCAGCACGAATGGTCTTGTAGACTCGAACCACCAACTGGTCTCGTACCACGAACCCAACTACTAGATTTTGGGAACTCTAGAATTTAATAGCATGCCATTGCTATAAGTAAATCATCTGTGTGTGGGATGAGAGTGGCTAAGAGATATGGCACCCGCCTCGAGCTCTAGAGATACCAGGTTCGATTCTCAGTTTTGGGAATATAATTTATGAAACATTTTTTTTCTTCACAACCA
The DNA here is from genome assembly GCA_024509875.1 of Oreohelix idahoensis. NCBI lineage: Eukaryota > Metazoa > Mollusca > Gastropoda > Stylommatophora > Oreohelicidae > Oreohelix > Oreohelix idahoensis. The sequence goes on along the minus strand of JAMPIV010007234.1, from coordinate 56,215 downwards.
GTGGTCCTAATGATGTCATACTCCCCCCTGGTCTCCTGGGTAGGGAGATCGGATGACTAACCTTCTCGGATAAGGGCGAAAAAATAGGAGGTCCCGTGTGCAAGTTGAGCACGTTAAAAATCCCACGGCAGTTGGAAATCGTAAAGAGTAGGCCTATCAGGCCGCTGCCTGGCAAAAATCAAAAACTTAGAAACCTACCCACCACAAAAATATTTATAGAATGTGTGATCCTGTATACAAACATTGGGACTCTCGCTGGTGCTGCGGAGTTCGTGCACTGTGCTGAGATTCTCCTTTTGTGATTTAAGGGAGTAGTCCGTGTGCAATGAAGATAGTCCATAAAACTAAACCAAACCAAATGATCTGTCTGTTTTCTAGTTGTTATTTTATCAAATATAATAGAAGATATCTTCTTTGATCCTTAGCCGCCGACCGTCAACGCAGTCAGTGGCCATCACGCCTAGTGGCGTCTTGTAGGGCAACAACAAATTGATTCTACTTTGCTCGGTCGGCGGCCATCCTTCGTACAGTGCCCCAGCTCTGGTTCATTCTTTGCATCTCATCCTCCACAGTCCTCCGCCAGGTTGTTTTTGTTGGCCTCTCTTTCGTTTTCCTTCAGGGGTCCAAAGCATAGCTGTTCTTGTGATGGCATCGGGGTCTCTTCTGAGGACATGGCCAACCCAGCTCCAGCGTCTGCCAGCTACGATGGTGTGCATGTCCTCTTGCTTGCTCCGAGTTAGCAGATCTTGGTTGGTGATGGTATTCGGCCAAAAGATTCGGTGAATTTTTCTTAGGCATGTTGTGTGAAAAGAGGACAATTTCGACATTTTCTTCTCTGTAACTCTCCAGCATTCCGCACCATAGAGAAGCACAGAAAGCACACAGCTCTGATATAATCTTAATTTTGTGCTTGTGCTGTATTGAAAGGACTTCCAGATGTTGTTTAGGCTAAAAAAGGCTGTTCTTGCCTTATTCATTCTGATGTTGATGTCTTTGCCTGCCCCGCCGTCTGGTGTTACTATGCATCCTAGGTATATGAAGGTGTCTGTCTGTACCAGTTGCTGATTCCTTACTGATATGGGCTCAGGGTTGCTCACATTGAGCGTCATGACCTTCTTTAAATTGATGTTCAAGCCCACCTGCTGGCTAAACTTATTAAGTCTATCCGTTTTTTCCTGGATGTGTTGATGTGAATGTGCTAGTAGTGCAATGCCATCTGCATATTCCAGATCTTCCAATGTAGAAAATGTAGTCCATCTTATTCCTCTTGGACTGCCCTCTGTTGTCTGGCGCATCACCCAATCTATGACTGTTAAAAATAGAGTGGTTGATAAAGGGCATCCCTGTCCTATTCCTGTCTTCACCTCAAAGGTTAGGTTGCTCTGCCCAACACTACACGTAAAGTTCGCATAGAGGCTTTTTATGATTGACACTATGCAGCTTGGAATTCCATAAGCCCTCAGTATTTTCCATAAACTGTCCCTATGTATGCTATCAAAAGCCTTTTCAAAATCAAGGAAATTAATGTACAGCTGTCTTTGCCATTCTGAGCACTGCTCTATAATGTTCCTGAGAGTGAATATATGATCTACACATCTTCTGTTCTTTCTAAATCCTGCTTGTTCTTTCCTCAGTTTGTGATCTACTGCTTTTGAAATTCTCTGTATAATTATCCTGCCTAGTATTTTGCTGGGAACTGAGAGAAGAGTGATTCCTCTCCAATTATTGCAGTCTGCAAGATCTCCCTTCTTGGGCAATTTGACAATTATTCCTTTGTCCCACTCTGATGGTGTTGTCCCCGTTTTCCAGACTTGTGCAAATAGTGGTTCTAATAGTTCTGCTGCTAGCTCAGGGTCTGTCTTAAATAGCTCTGCATTTAAGTTATCATGGCCAGGAGCTTTTCCGTTCTTTAACCCTTTGATTGCTGTGATGATTTCTTCTTTTCGTGGAATGTCTGTATTTACTTCTAGATCGTTTTCAGCTTCTGGAACATTCAATTGTGATAGATGTAGTTAACGATAAAACAAATGACATGTATTCAAGATTAAGCTTGACGTATTCAAGAAAACCTTAGCTTACTCTGTTGCTCATCTTTAGAACAATCTGTCCCATAAAAACATACCCTATCACTATTCGTAAAATCGCAGACTTTCAGATTACTTCTTGAGTACAGATTATATGCTTTTCTCTACAACACCCCCCCCCCCCCCCCCCCCCCCCCCCCCCCCCCCCTTTTTTTCCCTCTCATGCTTTCCCAAATCTGAGTATGTGTCCCAATCATATATCTGATTTACTGTATGTAGGGTTTGGTGACGCGTGGTTTTTTTCAACATGATTTATTTCTTGATTATAATTGGATACTGTAAATATGAGTATGCGGCTATAATAGCATATAATGTTTTGTAATAAGGCATTCATTTAAAAATATGCTATAGAATACATGTGAGAATAAATGGATGCAGTATAAAAGAGAAGAGGTGCCGGCGCATGACCAATTCTCAACCCTCTGGAAAAAAAGATCGTTTGCTCGTTCGTTTTGCGTAAATCATTGAAGTCTTTGAATTTTGATAAACATGTAGGTGGCCACTCTATTGCCTTGTTGAGCTGAGATTATAATATATCTGTGTAATCTTGTGTCTGTGGTTAACATACCACTAGAGGTATTTGAGCTTTTCCATGAATTTAACATGCATTATCAACTGAGACGAAGATATCTTTATATTGCTCCACCTATGTTCCTTCTTCTTCTTCTTCTTCTTCTTCCGTCCTTAGCCAAAGCCCGACCAAGCAGTCAGTGGCCATTACGCCTTGCGGCGTCTTAGGGCAACAAGAAATTATCCGTTGTTCCGTTACGCCTAAAGGCGTTTATTGGTACAACAGAATATTAATTGTTGTTTCCGTAATCAGTGTGACAAGCAAGCGGTTGATCAATCCGCTGTGCCCCGAACTTGCCCTCGTGTGTACTGCCGCTATAAAACCACTTCGCTACCGAGACGCCTCCAGCTAAAATTCTCTCGGGACCGAAGGTCCGCGAAAAAAGAGCAATCTGGTACTGGCACAGCACCCATTCGCTGCCTCCACTGCGCTGGGAGGACCCGGCAACCGGGACCACTCACAGCCTTGAGAGGACAATGGTCGCCTGAAGGAGAATGTGTTCTGCAATTCACATTAATTCACGCAGCTGGCTGCGCTCTTCATCGACGCACGAGCCGAGTGATCCACCGCTCAAAGTTATCTCTTGGCTTTCTTTCTCACTAGGGACTGGGCGTCCAAAGTGTTACACAATGATAATCGCAACAAGCGTGCGATTTGCGAAGGGGAAAACAAAAATACAAACGGGACGAGAGACCACCTATGTTCCAGTCTTCACTTATGGATGAGAGCATTGGGCAATGACTACAAACTGCAAGCCAACTCTAAACCTCATAAACGATGCATCTGAGGAAGGTGGTTGAAGTACCAAGAAGAAAAATGGGCTGAAACCAGACGATATGTCATGGCCTCAAAACCCAGCCATTGCAGACCCAAGTGGAACAGTCCCAATTATGATGGTTTGGCCGTGCCTGCAGAATGGGAAAAGATTGGCTACCACAACTAATATGTGAAACCAAAAGCCAGGGATCCAAACCTCCAGGACGACCCAGAGTTTTCTGGGAAGACATTAGACAATCTCTGTAGGACCGAGGACTAGATTGTAAACAGGCCATGAAGACGACAACCGATGGGATGGTGTGGCGCTCTCTCTGGTAAACCTCTACACTCCAGGGTGAAGATGAACGACTAAGTTAGTGAAAGTTATCAAGTGTAACATTTCTCTCTCTCTCTCTCTCTCTCTCTCTCTCTCTCTCTCTCTCTCTCTCTGTGTAAGCTTTTTGTTTGTTCTTAACATATCTTTTATCTTTGTGCTCAACTTCATTGTAATGCGCGAATGTCTATATTCCTGCAGTTCTCTGTGGCGATTTGGGGTGAACCAGATGTAGGTCTAGTACAGATGAAAGATGATAGGTACGATGAAAAGTCGTTCAATAATCTTTCCAGAAATTTCTTTTAATATAAGTTTAGGCTCGTAACGGGAAGAATGTTGTTACGTGAGCTATGGGTTTTGTGATCTGGTGTTGGTGAGATATCAATAAACGATTACTCAATACTTCAAAAAGATACAGCCAAACGTAACTTGATCAACAGTACTCTTGAACTCTCGGATCGCACATAACATTTTTTATAATGTCCACTTAAACTTCAGATAAAATCCTCGATCATCGTCTTATCACAAAATTTACTTAATTATAATTCAGTCGTCCATCGAACACCTCAGTGCCTCTCTGCAGGTAAATATTTTATACACATATTCTTTGCCAGATCCACGGGCAGTTAATTATTCAATAACAATCAAGTATAATGATTATGACACGTCCGTATTAATGCTATATTCCGTTATTATCCATGTACATGTATCCGACACTTTCCTGAAATATTATATCATCGAGAGACGACTCCTTCATAAGATTCAACACTGCCTATAACACAGCCGGTCTATACGGACATATCCTATACAGCCCTTAAACACAGCTAGACCCCACGGACATCTTCCACACAATGCTCTCGTTGCTACTCCAAACAATTTTAGGTCACCCTCACAACCACGCACAAACACATTAGCATCAATGCCCTTTTGTGCATCACATGGCTTTCAAATACAAGACCCTATGTGGTGTGTAAAAAGGCTTATAACAAATGCATATTCTGACAGAAGTTTATACAGGGATCCTAGAGAAGAGAACTGCTGTAGTTTTAAGAAAAGAATGAATGACTTGCTCAAAGTTATACAAGTATTATCGCCCTTCTAGAAATAAGACAAGAGATCACATCGGATATAGAAAATCAATCAAATTGATATGTATTGGGTCAAGACAAAGCCTCTATTTGACGTGGTAGTCTAGGAATAAGTTTTGATGATGAGGATGATGGATTAACAAAAATAAAATAGCAGTATTTATTCAGGTAATGTCCGATTTAACAATTAAAAAAAAGATAGCAATTAAAACATTTCAAATTAAATGAAAAGCAACGTAAATATATTTAACAAGAGTATAGTTTCTCTTTCTTTTATATGTGTCACATGACTTTCCCCCTTGCTCTGCAGTGATGGTCCAACAGGGGCCAAAGTTCAGAGTATATACTGCAGGCTTTCAAATGCCCTTTAGCTCAAGATTACTTTTGGTAGAGATGTGAATAGAAGAATGGTGCTTCAATTCTAGGGAGCTGTAGCGAGATTTGGTACCACTTGCTTTGTTTGTGAAAAAATTTGTAACACGACACACACACATACACAGCGCTGGGACAACGCGGCGAGTCTTGCTTTGAAGTTTGAAAGTGGCTGAAATATTTGCTCTTCGTCAAGCCGAATAACATTGAAGAAGGTAGGGATAGCGAATATATGAAACATGGCCGACCTTAAAAGTTTGCATTAGCTGGAAAGAGAATTTAAAGCTACAAGAGCAAGCCTGGTTGAAAGTTATTAAAACTGTATTAATTCACAAGAGGAGATAGAATTTGGCTAGAAAATGAGAAAATGGCTAGGAGTACCACCAGGTCTGTCAGATGTAGCACTGTACTGCAAAAAGTCAAAACTTCTGCTTCCTTTCAAGTCAGTTGTTGAAGAGTACAAAGTTGGAAAGGCAAGGCTTGCAATGATGCTACGCGAGTCAGCTGATGACGTGGTTAAGTCCATTCAGCCCACACTGAAAACGGGAAGGAAGTGGAAAGTGGAAGAAGCTGTTGATGCTGCCCAAGAGTCACTCAAACTGAGGGAGGTAATCGGATACACACAAACGAATAGACGGGGATTTGGTCATGGAGACATCCGCTGGTGGTCCAATGCATCAAGCAGGGAGCGCAGAGACATGGTAGTTCAGGAGATACGAGAAGCTGAGAATGATAAGAGGTTGCAAAAAGCAGTGCAGCAGGTCCAACAAGGCCAATGGACTACATGGGAAGGAGCCCTGCAGAGGTCCTTGACATGGAATGATATATGGCATATGGCACCTCTTAGGCTCAGCTTCGTTGTCAGATCACTGTATGACCTGCTGCCATCGGCCACCAACCTTGTGAAATGGGGAAAGTCGGATGATGAGCAGTGCCCCCTGTGCCAGGGGAGGCAGACACTTGAACACGTGCTCTCAGCGTGTAAGGTGTCATTAGGGCAAGGGCGATACACTTGGCGCCATAACAAAGTGCTAAATGAGCTTGCTGCGACAATAGATCTGGCAAGAATGAAGGCGAATAGCAAACTCCGGCCAGACACCGCAAACACATACTTTCTGAGGGCAGGAAAGTCAGCACACCCCAAACCGAATAAACCTGGTAGCAGTTTACCATCTCTTCTTGATTGTGCAAATGATTGGGAGATGGCGGTAGACCTACCTGGACGAGGGGCATATCCAGAGAGTATCCGAAAATCGCGGAGACGGCCGGATATAGTGCTTCATTCTGCAGCAACGCTTCAGGTCATACTGATTGAACTGACCGTGCCATTTGAATCCAGATTAGATGAGCAACATTCGTTCAAAGCGGCCAAGTATAGTGATCTGGCCGCGGATCTGAGACACGATGGGTTCACTGCAAGGGTCATGGCTGTTGAAGTGGGCGCAAGAGGGCTTGTGGCTGCATCAGTGTATGATCTATTGAAACTGTTGGGGCTGAGGGGACAGTCGAGAACAAGGGCCCTGAGGAGGCTTAGTGAAACTGCCGAAAAGGCATCAGGCTGGCTGTGGAACAACCGCAATGGGGAATGGAGATCGTAACAATAAACGCTGCGGTACAGAAAACACCAGGAATTTTTCTAAGTCCACAATACGCTGAGGTTTGTGGTGGACTAGTGAACGGGCTGCGACTCAGGGGCGACAAGCGGTGTATACTATAAGGGGTGTCAGTATCAAAAGTCCAGTGGGGAACGTGCAGTGGCGACTCGTTGACTTCGCGCTGGTGTCTCAGTGTGTGCGACGGAACGAACGGAATAATTTGTCTTCGCTTTGTTACTTTCACAATTGCCTCCACGGCTGGCGGAGTTGTGGAATTTAAAGTTGCTACCATAAGTGAAATGGGTTCATTTTCGATGCAAGACAACAGGAAGCTGAGACGCTTGGGAGTCATGACCCAAGTGGGCCCGCCCCCCTTAGAGTGTAAAGGAGTATATAGGGCCGAAACACTTGTCGGACGGGGGGACTTCTTCTGATGATCAGATTGCTTCCTGTTGTATCGCTCTGTAAAGAGTTTCCTATCATCTCTGAGTAATATCCAAAAGGATATTATTCAAACGTAAATAGTTTTAAAAATAATTGATAATTTTCAACGTCATCACATCTACTAAAAGTTAGCTAAATATCTTTAAAAATTTATTATAAATACACGCTCAAACGGATTTCGATAAAACTTGAATAGAATGAAAGCTTCATTTGGGGAAAATGAAAGGATACCTAGGAAAGAAGGAAGGATATAAGTGTGAAGTGAAAAGAAGAGACAACAAGTACAGAAAAAGCACAGATCGCCTCAAACCAGGAGATAAAACGAAATCTTATCGGAATTCAGACGGTGCTTTCTCGTACGGGAGAGTCGCCCAAATATAAGGACACGGCGGCGCGTTTAAAATCACACACACCAAATCCAGAAGCCAGAGTGAGAAACTGGAAGACAGTATCTGCTAGAAAAGTTCTTTTTTCACGCTGCATGCAGGGCAGATAGACTACAACAAAAACAGCCTCACCGTGCGCTTATTAATCCTAAGAGGGTATGTAAGGTTATTAAAGATATGTGTGACTAATATCAATTTATTTCAGATGCTGTTTACGATTTGATTGTATCAGACATAACAAAAAGGGAATGACGCTAACCAGAGATAACCTCCACCGGCATTGTCAGGAAGCATAACCATTAATTGGTTAGCCAAATATATCATGGCTAGTTCTTGCCTGGAAGCTTACGACATACCAGCAAGTACATAAGTGACTTGGCATTCATAAGTGGAAGGCAAAGGTTATATCTTACCCATGTATCATAACATGTGATTTATTCATGTATTTTGTTAATTCTGCACAGTAGACATTATCTTATCATGCTATCTCTGTAACATACTACCATGAATCATTCATTTATATACAAACCCTAAAGACATGGTCGCCTCATGAACAGCAGTGGTTAGTGAGATTGTTGGAACACCATGGCCACCTATTACCTTTTGTTCCAGGTTTTTATGATTGTTCCTGATCGAGCTCATGATCGAGTTCGTGATAGAGTTTAAACTAAAGACTTGAGGACCGTTGATCCTGCTAACTGAAGCCTAGAGGTCAACCAATCTTTAACACCTTAGTCCCCCGTAGTTATAGGGCGGGCTGAAGGACAGTCTATTGATTCAAGTGTGTCTCAGGAACCTCGAACAAATACCAGATGAGTTTATGTGTATCCATCCAACAAACACTGTGAGCGGTTTCAATAATGCCTGTCGATGATGATAACAGCTAGAGATTTGATAGCAAGATATATCAAAAATATACTGTGACAGACTTTTATAATTTCATTGGAAGATTCATCCAAGATTTTTTTACTATTATTTATTTTAATTTGTAGCTATAAATAATCATACATTTTACCATCTTCCAACACCCATTTCTCATTACAAGGATATATAGATGTACATAATAAATTATGAAATTGTACTCATTTGACTTGGTAAATTTTTAACTGTTAAATTTTTAGTTACTTTTTCTAATTTAATTATATTATCACATAGGGTTACTATAGCGAAAGTGGCACAGTATACTTCTGAAGCCTAAATCTATTGTCCAGCTCAGAGTATTCACAGCCGTAACTCAATTGTGATACCCGTGCACTTCTCTGGCACTGGGACTTCATACTTTCTGGAGAGAGATTCTACTTCTTCTCTACCACTATCATGACACTAGAAAAACCTTTCGCTACAGGAGCCTCAAAAGAATTTAAGAAATCAAGTACTACGGCTGATAGGATCCAGGCCGTGTAAACTTTCTATTTTCCCAGACCTTATATGAGGAGAAAGAATTTAGCTTGTCTGATGAGCCCCCAACTGATTTAATTCAGCAAAATATTACTTCAAAAGCTCTGTTTATGTGTATTTAAAATAACTGAGACACGCATGTGTAGTTCACTCAAAATGATTAAATCAACTATAAGTTTAAATATATATACGTATAATAAATTTAATAATCAATTATAGTTAACAATGTAATATAAATAAGGGAATTTTTAGCTTTAAGTGTTCATCACAGATGATGGTCTTATGCTATAGAATGTTTGTTTTAAGAGTTCACTTGGCAGCTATTAAGTGGGTACTTAGCTGCCAGTAAGATGTCGGTTGGCTTCTGCTCCAGCCGCTGCTTGTTCTTTGCAGGTTGTAGACTGGTTCACTCTTGCCACTGGTCAAGTCTGGTGGCTGTAAAACGTCTCTTATAGTATCGTGGGGTAATTACAAAGATGGCCCAGCGTCTTCAAGATCTTGTCTGATGTAGGTATTTAGTATTCGACTGAAAGCCACTTATACCACACCTTTGTTCCACAAACTAGTACCACCAATTGGTGCCACCGATTATTATCATAAAACAAGAGAGAAACAAATATATTTCATGATTATTGGTTCTCCTAACACGAAAATCAGGTGCCCCCACTTTTCATTCCACCATCCCATCTGCCTCAGAACCTTACCCTCTCTGGGCATTAATGTTTATCCCAGTGAGCGGAAAACACACATTGCATTTATATAAAACATGTTACATATACACATGCACTGGTTGAAAAGGTTAATATAATAATTATGTACATTATTTCTGTCATCATTCACTCCCTGCTCCATATGGAACTTGGGACTACCTCTGCATTTGGTTCTCTATGAGAAACCGACATGAAGCATTCACCAGCTCCTGCAGTGGTGGTAAATGAAACCATTAATTCTATATGCTGAGGTTGCCAGCCTCGTATGAACTTGGACGTCCATGAACAATTTTCACATGTTAATATTGCAAAATATAGAATGATAAAATGTACAACTCACCTCAAATACTTGGGGAATACAGACTTCTGGCTCATTGAAACAGTTTCGGCAACTTGGTTAAGATGCTTCTTACGCATGGTCGGGGGTATTACTTTACAAAATAACCCCACCATGACTTCGCGTTCAGGTTTCTAGGATTCTGGGCATTTCGAATTAGTAAATGTAGAGTTTTCTTGCTCTCAAAGTCCAAAAGACGCTCAAATACGTTTTCCGGTCCTTTAAATTAGAATCCTGATTCTATTCCTTATTCTGACTTGATTGACTGTCTTCTTGACGAGTTGAATTAGCAGTGCCGTAGATTCAGAATGAGCTACATTATAGGCTACATTCGCCCCACGCATCCAAATTGCTACTATATGACAAGGCTTCAATCAGAAATGTTGTATTTTAACATCTCAAATGCCAAATCAATAGCAATCAACTTGCGTATTTTGGTAGGGGTATATCCCCACTACCTTCTCTGACCAACAAGCATAGTAAAATTAATTTAGAATGGTAGAGGGGTGAACTCCGCCCAGAGATAAGGGAGAAATGTAGTGAATGTGCTCGGGAGAATAAGTAAGAGATGGCGGAGATAATACTGTTGAAGAGTACAGTGAAAGATGGAAAACATAATGTGCGTGAAACTATATTGTCCATCTCAGACGTTTCTGTGAAGCGTGCGTTGGTCATTAGCAAAGAGTATTTCATACAGCTCAGCTAGTTTCTGCGGAATATATGGTTCATTAAACTACACGGCTTACTGAGTTCACGTAGAACATTTTGTTTACATGGTATATGTAGTTTACATGGTTCGTTTAACTTTCATGATTTTTTTACATCACATGCGCAAGTGACTAATAACTAATATTTGTGATCATCAACAGAAAGCTTCATTGGCAACATGCGGCTGATATTCTGAACCCTTTTACATCTCCGCACTTTTGAACACTTACTTACACACTGTTCGCTCCTACAATAATAATAATAATAATAAATTCTTTAAGCACCAAACACGGCGCATAAGGCAGAAACCAGTGCTCTCCAGGTTGTTCGTTGTGACGCCACTCCTCTTAGCTCTTGCACATTATTTAGGCCCAACGTTCTTCCTTCTCTTATTATTGTTCTTCTGAGTGTTTCTTTTGGTCTTCCTTTTTTCCTCTTACCCTCAGGAACCCAAGTGAGCGCCTGTAGTGGTATTCTGTTGTTTTGCATTCGTAGGACATGACCGATATATGACCATCGTCTTTTCCTTATATAGTCGGAGACATATTTCTGCCTAGAGTCTTGTCTTATTTGTCGATTAGTCTTGAATTCTTTCCAACTGATGTTCATGAGTTTTCTAAGACATTTGTTCTCGAATGTATTCAGCTTGTTCTCCAATGATTTTGTTATTTTCCAACTCTCACAGCCGTATGTTAACACTGAGATAACATTTGAATTAAACAGACGAAGCTTGGTATGTATATTCAATGATCGTAATTTCCAAATGTTAAATAATCTATTGAAGGCGCTAGCTGCCAAAGCAATTCTAGTATGAATTTCTCTTGTTGTGTAACCATCCTGAGTCATTTTATTGCCTAAATAATTGAAACTTTCAACTTTCTGTAGTTTTTCCCCGTTCAAGATGATATCAAAGGTCTCGTTAGAAAAGTTCATAACTTTAGTTTTAGAGGCATTTATTTGGAGACCTATTTTAACCGAGAGATGACACAAATTATTTATGCTTCTTGGGATTGTCTGGGTGTTGAACTTAAGAATGCTACATCATCTGCGAAATCCAGGTCCCCCAGGAATTTTCCATTTGTCCATTTTATACCCAATTGTTCATTGTGGGTATAGTTTCTCATAACCCAATCAATAGCTATTCCAAAAAGTAGTGGTGACATAATACAGCCTTGTTTCACCCCTGTTTCTACTGTAAACCATTCCTGCGTGATGCATAACGGCTTAGCTGAAGTTTGCATTCTCGGGCCAAGTAAGTCGCATGGGCTTCTGTAAGCCCGTGTTGTAGGATGTCTGTGACATTGTCTATACCTCTGCCTGTCGGTCTTCCCAGTGCTGAGATGTAAAATCTACTGCTGTTGTAGACGGGCAGTGGTAATTTATCGGGCTCCATTCTCATGAGGTGGCTAAACAACTTAATTCTATGTCTCTATATACTTAATGCAGGATGTAGTTCTTACACTTTTCCTCACTCCAGTTTAATTTATTCAGATCTAAAGGTCTTCTATATTTGGACATGCCCCCTAATATAACCGACTAGGTTGAACGGGACGCGTCTCGCCAAAATTTTATTTAACAAAACAAAACAACAACAAAAAAAAAAAAAAACTTTTCCTACAATTTCATCATGTCTAATTCCGTCTCTCATAGTAACAGTAATGGCATTTTGTAAGCATCTCATTTCACATGATGTGATTTTCTTCGCCTGTATTTTAGTAAAGAACCATTGATAGTAAAAAGTATAATATTTATCAGCTGCCGTTTAGTTTCCATACTGATATTCGGATGTTTGAGTAGTGCTGCCAGTTGGTAAGTCACTGACTGGCTTTTTGACATATTGTTGCCAGGTACTTGAAGTTTTGAACCTGTTCACTGGTAATTTTGTTAACATTTATGTTGGCCTGATCATCTGCTTTTCTTCATAGTTGCTGCCATTGATGTTCTCATATTTATTTTTTCCAGTTTTCCAATTTATTTTCATCTTCATGTTGTATCGTCCATAATAATTATAATTATAATTTTAACTAGCAACAACCCGCCAAAATTGGCAGGTTTTTAATTATAGTGTGTTGTTTCTGTTACATGTATTACATTGCTGCTTCTTCTATAGTCTCGCTTGCTCGCTATTAATGACGCGATCGTCTCTTCCTTTTAGCCATCTTATCATTTTGATTCATAATAATAAGTCTGCAAGAGTTAAATCCGTTTCCCGATTGAAACTGGACAGAAGAGTATCTTGATTGTCTGTTGATTTAATGCACACCGTCACACTTTGCTATTTCGCGAGAGTACATTTAAGGGGAAACAATACAATTATTGTCTAACTTTCAACCACAGTTGCACCCCCTTAGCTGTGCTTGAAAGTTAATGTACTCTCTCGAAAATATAAAAAAGTGCACAAATGACGGTGTGCAAAGTGTGACAGACCGACAGACGGAAGTACCTTACGGCGGGAATTATGGTATTGGATAATTATAATAATAGCCCCTTAAGTCATAACTGACTATGGGAATGCGCCCCTGAGGTGACAGCATTCAGCTGCTTATTTTCCTGGTGCTCCTTTCGACGTTTTCTCCTCTCTTCTGCTTGTTGTGTGAGCTTCTTTTCGCTCAATCTGAGGTGGCGCCGTAGATAGCATCGCCACTTGGTGTGATCGGCAGCTTCATCCTCCCACGTTGCTGGATTTATGTCCAGTGCCCTCATATATCTCTTGCACACATCTTTGAACCTCAGCTGCGGTCGCCCAACTGTTCTTTTGCCATCTGCTAGTTGGCCATAGAAGATATCTTCTGGGATGCGACCATCTTCCATGCGGCGGACATGGCCAAGCCAGCGTAGTCTTCGCTGTCTAAGCAGTGTATGTATGCTTTGAAGGCCAGCACGTGACAACACCTCGACATTTGTCATTTTATCTTTGTATCGTCCACAGGTTGAATTCAGCACATTTGTATGATTTTGCTATTTGTTGTCATCTTCATGCATTATCTTTGGTTACCTGCATAAAGTACATAATTCAGTGTGTTGTCTTCTTCACTTTTTTGGTTTACTTCACCCTGTGGGTTTGCATCTAGGTTAGCTGTCATGTTATTTTGTCCATATAAATGTTGAACAGTAATGGTGATAGTACACATCCTTATGAAGCTCATGTGGTTATATCATCTGTGAGTCCATCAGTGGTCCTTACTACAATTTTGCTTGTATGGTACAGAGCTCTCACGTTATCTAATGGCTGCCCCTGTATTCCGTCGTCTTTTGATACTGACAGGAGTGTTTTCCTGTCCACGTTATTGAAGGCCTGGTCTAGAAATATTACATTTAGAGACTGTCATATTGATTTTCCTTTCACTTAATTGTCTTTTAAGTAAACAAAGCGTCACTACATCCCTTTCCTATCCTGAATCCAAAATGGGCCCTACTCTATTGTGGCTCGGCGATGGGTCGTATTCTTAGCTCAATTATTTATGCATAAAATTGTCCTCTGTGACTGGGTAGTAAAGTACCTCTGTATATGTCACATTCCCTTTTACTACCCTTATTTTTCCAGATTTTTACTGTTATTTGCCAGTCTTCTGGGACTGTTCTTTCTGTCCATGCTACTGGAAAAAAATTTCAGCCTTTTGATCTTGCCTCGTCGCTGCCTTCAGTTAGTACTTCTATTATTCCATCAATGTCTGCTGATTTATTTCGAGGATACTTCTTGATAACTCCTTCCATTTAATGACACAGTATATCAAGGTACTTGCCGCTTTTCCTACTTTAAGTATATGTAGCGTTTCTCTATGTGCATGCTTGGTTGAGACGTTTTTGGAAGTATACTATCAAACTACCTTTCTTGTTTTGTTGAATAATGGTTCTTCATTTCTATCATAAATTATTGTAGTAGGATTGAAGCTTTCATCTCTCACTCTCATTGCTTTGATACTGTTGTAAAAATCTGTTGGGAATTCCTTGTAGATGTCTGTTAGCTACTTATCCAATCTACACCATACGTCTTCTTTTTAAATACGTTTGGAAAATTAAAAACCAGAGTGTAAAAGATGAAGAACTGAAGAGTAATTCCTTGTTAATGTGAGGTAAAACATTGGGAGGCTCTATATGGTTCGTTTAACTTTCATGATCTATATGGTTCGTTTAACTTTCATGATCTATATGGTTCGTTTAACTTTCATGATCTATATGGTTCGTTTAACTTTCATGATCTATATGGTTCGTTTAACTTTCATGATCTATATGGTTCGTTTAACTTTCATGATCTATATGGTTCGTTTAACTTTCATGATCTATATGGTTCGTTTAACTTTCATGATCTATATGGTTCGTTTAACTTTCATGATCTATATGGTTCGTTTAACTTTCATGATCTATATGGTTCGTTTAACTTTCATGATCTATATGGTTCGTTTAACTTTCATGATTCATTGAAATCACATTTTTATAGTAGATCTCGTAAATAACGTGGATAATCAACAGCTCTTCCTTCATACGGATCTTCCACTTGTGCACACATCTAGTGAATTTGCAATCTGTAAAACGTTTATTTGAGAAAC
Source organism: Oreohelix idahoensis (assembly GCA_024509875.1). Taxonomy (NCBI): domain Eukaryota; kingdom Metazoa; phylum Mollusca; class Gastropoda; order Stylommatophora; family Oreohelicidae; genus Oreohelix; species Oreohelix idahoensis. Next base: position 40,885 of record JAMPIV010007234.1, on the reverse strand, counting down.
GTTTGGGTTTAAAAAATACTCACAATTTACTGCCATAGTTTGATAGTAATTGTCACGGGTTGCCTCCCCTTTGCTCTGCAGTGATGGTCCAACAATGGCCAAAACCTAGAGTATCTAATGTGGGTCTTCACTGGTATCTACCTTCGCCCATGATTACTCATGACAGAGATGCAGAGAAGAATGATGATGCTTCTATCTTGAGGGAGTATTCACAAGATATTTCAGAAGTCAAGAACAATGCTGAATGTGTCTTAGCAATGTTAACTTTTATCTGCCCAACAACATTTGTGAACAGATAATATATATTTAGTTTAGCTCGTACAAACCTCCAACTGAATTAACAGTGAGAGTCTTCTTATTATTTGGCTTTATAGATATAAATATAGATAAAGATGCTGATTCATCCGTGTGCACTTCTCTATGTGTAATAACTAAACCAACTTTGAATTTGTAAAAAAACAACATGTAACAAATTTAATGATTATTTACTTTGGAACAAATGTAAATAAATATGAATTGGTGATTACTAAAAAGTAGGTTTCATCATTGTAATCAGCTTTAGGAACATAGTTGTGGAATATAAATCAATAAGTTCTGTTATGTTGGTCTGCTAAACATGTCACTTAGCTTCAAACTGCTGGAGTTGTGACGGTATACCCTCCCCTGCTTTGCGCAGTAGTTGTCCCACAGTGGCAAAAACTCAAGAGTATCTAATATGGACTTCAAAGGTGTCTACATTTGCACAAGATTACTCTTGGCAGATATGTAGATAGACGGTTAATGACGCTACTACCACAAAGGGAGTCTTCACAAGACTTTCAGATAAGCGAAAACAATGCTGCTTTGGCTTAGCACGTTAATTCTAGAATCTGCCGACAACTTTTGTGAAGAATTAAGCAATGATTTATGTTAGCTCGTTTAAGCCCCCACCTCTGATTAACTCAGTGGAATTCTTATTATTCTGGTATAGCTGAGTTTAGAATGTGTGTAATAAATGAGACAAACATGCAGTACATTTAAAAGGATTAAATCGAAGTTTATTTGTAAAATTACAAATAACAAAATTTAATAATCACTTAAGCTTTAACAGTTTGAAAATAATTGAGTAGTTTAGAAGAAAAGTTTCATCATTGATGGATAATAGAGACGATAGGAAAAAGTTCACTTTGGCAGCTTATAATTGGAACTTAGCTGCCAATGACGGTTCTGCTCCTTCTGACGGGTTTGTTCTTTTTACACCGCTCCCGCTCGTCGCTGGTCAAGGTTGTCGGGTGTAGCTCGTTTCCAGAAATGTCAACGAGAGTCTACAAAGTTGGTCCTTTGCCTTAAAGCGTAGGCGACTTGTCCCTTCTTGTTCCAGCGATAGTACTTTCTGCTGGTACCACCAATAACTATGATAAAGAATAGAAACGAAACGCTCTTCTGAGTATTGCGTTTCCAGACACATACTTATGTGTCCCCTTTCTTCTATTCTACCATCCCATTTATCTCAGAATGTACCCTCGATGAGAATTAAATTTAATCCCTCGGGATAAAACTTTCTTTTACATTTAAATTGAATAGCTTTAGCTTTACATTACATTTAAATGAAAAGGCTAATAGCTCAGATAGAATATGTTTACATTTACATTTCCACTGATTGAAAAGTGTTAAAAATATAAATTGAATATGTTTTCATTTATGTTTACACTGATGTGAAAAGTTTGAAACTTCCATAAATTTTAAAGTGCATATGTTAACATCGACATTTACATTGGTTTGAAACTGTAAGTATTTTTCTTAGAATGTACATCATTTCTTTCATCTTTTCCTCCCTGCTCCATATGGAACTTGGAACTACTTTATTATGCTTTTAGTCCTCTTTACGAAACTAGCAATAAAGCAATCATCAGCCCTTGGCAGTGGTGGTTCATGAAATCATCATTCTATACGCTGAGGTTGCCAGTCTCAAATGACTGGGACATCCACTAGCGATTTTCACTTATTAAAATTCACATGGTAATATACTCGTATATATGTTAGTTCACATGTTAGTAATATAAAATGTAAAATAACAACTTAAGCCAATCCTGGCTCACAGACGTTTTGCTCAGATGAATAAAAAAGACTTGAATCGGCCTCTTACACGCGTCTGGGGTGTCGTTTCTTTAATAAGATAATTCCCTCTCTGACTTCGTGTGTTTTCAATTTCCTCACTCCGGTTTCCTTATTAAAATTATAGAGATTTCCTGGGCTGTTTTTGTAAGTGCGACACGATTTTCCAAGAAAATGTCCGGCCTGATAAAAGGAATTCTGAATTCTAACTCTGGCAAGGTCTGGTGTCTTGGCAAGCAATCTTCACAGTAGTTTGGACTGACTGAAGCGTCAGGTTATATTCAGTGCCTTCCCACGCATTTGTTGTTATCAAGCTCAGATGATCAGCAAATCTGATTTGAATATTTTGCATGACTCATCTAGTGCAAAATTTCCAACATTGTTTTTCTGAAAATGGGCTGTAAACATCCGATTACCGGTAGATGAACGTATAGACATATCGGTAACCTCACACGACAATGTGTGTTAGATGTAACAAATTATTACTTTCGCTATAGTAATGTCTTTGTAACAAGGTGTACCGGAAACGATTATGTCTTGCTTGACTATCCAGAATGTGTTGCACAGACGATTAATCTCTTATCTGCCGCGCACTGGGTCTAATCTTAGCAAAGCTTTGCCGCACGCTGGCAAACGCGATGTATTATCACTAAAAAGGGGTGTCAGATGTTTAAACAAACAAGCTCTCTGCTACATTGCAAACAGACAGAAAAGGGTGCGACTCGGAAACAAAATCGCAATGAAATCAGTACAAAAATATAACTGATACTGCCGTAGTGAAAGATAGATCGGAAAGAGGACGCACGAAATTCCATCTTGTGACAGGAGTGTTGATGCTGCTGTTTCCGTCAATTCGTCTCTGTTGCGAGGTCAGTTCTTCTAGTCAAGGCAGGTATCTTTACAATCCGTTGAATGTAGGTTTCTAGTGTCGATCGCAAGCTTTGAACCACAGAATAGTAATACACCTGGTATCGTTGAGTAGTACCTCAAATGGTCTCTTCGCTTCGTACCACCAACCCAAACTAGTTGGGAACTAGCCTTCTGGCTCAGTAGAATAGTCTTGGCAATTTGATAAACATGCCTCGAACACACACGCATCTGGGTGTGGCAGGCAAATACCAGAGCACTAAAATTTTTATTTAATGTCAAAGCTTCTTTTTAATAGTAAACCATGGTTCTTTCCGGTACGAAGGCTTCCTCCTCGTTGATTATGGCCGTTGTGAATTTGTCGAACTAGTCTATCATTGATAATTAAAGTCGATCAAACCTCTCGACTAAAAAAAAATCAGAACAAGAAATGTTTCATTTGAACTCCAGTAAAGAGAATCGGTCAAGTTTTCGTTAACGTTTTATTAAGTAAAACACAATTCTTCTTTTAACAGTTCATCTATTCAGATGAACGACCAATTGGTTCTTTATCTTCAATCGGCATTGCATAAACATATAGTTCTTCGAATAACTCTTCATCATTCAACACATATTATTGGGAAGAACTTAAATCAGCAAAAATTTCAAACTCTCCGTCATGTTCAATCATGTTCATACCTAATGGATCTTCCTCATCTGTTATTTGTGAAAGGTTTTTATTTTGCATATCATCGTTTTTGTCATCGCTGAATATTTCTTGTTTCATATTATTTAAAATGTCTTCTATTTCTTGTTTCATATTATTTAAAATGTCTTCTATTTCTTGTTTCATATTATTTAAAATGTCTTCTATTTCTTGTTTCATATTATTTAAAATGTCTTCTTTTTCTTGTTTCATATTATTTAAAATGTTGTCAATTTCTTGTTTCATATTATTTAAAATGTCTTCTTTTTCTTGTTTCATATTATTTAAAATGTCTTCTATTTCTTGTTTCATATTATTTAAAATGTCTTCTATTTCTTGTTTCATATTATTTAAAATGTTGTCAATTTCTTGTTTCATATTATTTAAAATGTCTTCTATTTCTTGTTTCATATTATTTAAAATGTCTTCTATTTCTTGTTTCATATTATTTAAAATGTTGTCAATTTCTTGTTTCATATTATTTAAAATGTCTTCTATTTCTTGTTTCATATTATTTAAGATGTCTTCTATTTCTTGTTTCATATTATTTAAAATGTCTTCTTTTTCTTGTTTCATATTATTTAAAATATCTTCGAAAGTTGGTTCTGCATTTTCAACAACATCGTTTTCAACCAATTGTTCATTTATGAATGAAGTAAGATTTGTGACATGAAAATCGAGCACCCTAATCGATCCACTTTATTCTCACCGGCACCACTCATTCATTTGCAATCAAATCGATCAACATGGGTTCGCACGTGCTTCCTTAATTAGCATGTCCAGGTGATCGCGCTAAAAGCCAGGTCTCTCGCCATCTGTCTTATTTTTAGTTTAGCCACGCTTACGGTCTTCTCTCACGAGCCATTAAAAATAGCTATCTCTGAATCTATTACTGTCATTCCTTCAAAGAGGCGGGCTAGGGGCGGCCACCGGCTGTCAGGTTACGACGTCTTTGAAGTTCCAGAGAGAGAGAGAGAGAGCCGAGATCTGAAACCTCTGATTAACACCTGGTAATAGAACGGACGAAGAACCGTTTACACGGAGAATAAATTTCTTGCTGAAGCGGCAATACGGTCGGCAAAGTTGTGAAAAATAGCCTTCATTCAGGAATTGGCCGAAGAATTCGCTCGAGGTGCGATTTTTGCCAGACATTGGCGAGATTGAGCAAATTTAATATATGTATCCATCTGTTAAAAATTCAGTTATCAGTAGCGCCAGAGATTTTGAAGAAAGTACCTAGCTCGCATATGAGAGCCTTACTACAATTTTGGATTAATTATATACGTGGAGATTAATTCTTTTTCTGTGCTGCGGTAATAATATATTAGTGTTTAAAGTGATTTAATTGTTAAAGTGTTTCCATTATATTTCACTGGGTTTTTGGTCTGTGTTAATTAAATAACGTATAGCAAACTTTACCAGCTGTAAACGAAAAATTGATTACTCGCTATTTCCTAAGTAAGAGATGCTTTAAATTAATTAAAAGACGCTAGGCGGTGGAAAATTTAGGAGAACGCGATTTATTTTCTATTTTCATCTTGTGTAAATTTTTAAGTGACTAGTGTTCATATCTCATATTAGGAGCGATGAGATTAGCTAGACATTTGTGGGGTTATTAAATTTAATTTAATAACGGAGTGCTTAACAAGTCATACCTAAATGTGTGTTAGATTAGGATATTGATAATATTGTTAAAGCGTTTTTATTTTTCTTCCTATATAATCCTGGCTGATCAAAACCTTGCGATCCAGCGATTTTACCGTCTGATGTTCCTATCAGCATCCTAAAAATTATTGTTATAACCATCTTCATGTGGTGACCGCTGTGCGCTCCACCTTCTTTATTTATGACGAGAAGCCAAAATCAAGAAAACAAACAATAATATATAAATTTTAACTGGTACGGAACATTCCCAGAATACAACTTTTTTCATATCATACTATATTATCAGTCTGCTGAGGAAGAAATATCAGTACTTTTCATCTGACCCTTGACAGGAGTTTTTCCATCGGATTTATTCAAGAGAACTCACTGTTCATACTCGGCTCTCACTTCAACGAACAGCAGATTATTATCACTTAACATTGTTTTCCCATCACGTCACCGAGTGTCATAGCCACCTGAGGCTAGACCCCACTGGAACAATATTTCACCATATTAATTTCCAGGACAGTGCCACCACAATAGAAACACTTATCCAAAGCAAATACCTGCAGTGAAAAGGAATAATATCCAGGCAAAAATACTAACGCATCAATTGCAGCGACTCCCCGAAAAAATAGCAGTCAGCTCATCGGATAGTCTGGGGCTGCACTTGACCCTGAATATGACTGATTAGTTTTTTATAACTGCTAGTGTTTAAATTCCCTGGAATGTATGCAGCGTCAAAATTTGGTAAGCAAATCTGAAAGTGGGCCACAGTATTGTTTGTGCGAGTGAACGGATACAAAGATACTAATTTCTTATGTTACTACTAACCTACCAACCTTCTTTATTTATCTCTCACTAATCTGAGTGTTCTCGGGATAGGTTAAATTGAGGACTTACCTGTCCTGACCATTCCCTACTCCCATTGCTAATTATTTTGATCTTTTTGGGTTAATTACCTCTGTTGGGATCTTTCCTAGTTTTCCTATACAAGAGGGAGGGCCTATTAGATTATATTTTCATTTTTCTTGTCTGTAAACTATAATTTATTGATGTAATGATAATGCTTTTCTTGATGTTGTGATATTTCTAGCGAAAATAAACATAATAAACCTTAAGCTATAGTGTTGGTCAAACCCCAGTCCTTTTATATGTTATTCATAGTTTGCTTTCACGTCTGTACGTAGTTTTTATATGTTACAGAATTTTGTGTACTAAGTGTTGTGTAACTTGTATGTTGTACAAGGAGAGTAAGGGCGTCTGAAAGTTAAAAAGAGTCGTAAAAGATAGGCTGGATTAGAGCAATTACTCAATCCAAGACTGCCTTTTTTTCTCTACACTATCACCTTTTCCCTACACTATCACCCCCTCCTCGTGAAACAAAACTATTTCTTACACCTTCCTTTCACATAGCTGTCACTATCACCTCTGCTTGTACGGGACAATAAATATCTCCGTCCTATCTTCTCAAAATTTACGACAAGATAAAATGACATCTCGAACAGTTCTAATCCTTCATCCATATTGTATGCTGGTTCAATTTCATTTATTTTCACTGCTAAGTTCTGATAAGTTCTGCTAAGTTCTGATAAGTAGTATTTATGTCTTTGGGTGCCATTTATTTCTTCAGAGGCGATTCTGTTTTCACTCAATTCATTTATTCCTAAATTTTCATTTCAAGAAGTAATAAATATATTCTGGCCTATCACCAGCGGTGTCACTTATTACTCACTTCAAAAATAAAAGTTGAATTTATAGTCACATTCGATGAATTATCTAGACTATATACACTCACGATATTTATACGAAGAATCAGTTTCTGTGGAAGTTATTTCGGCTCCTGGTAAAATTCAACGACTTCGTTGTCGACTGGTATTAACGTGTCACTCTTTCAGGATTCATGACTGCTTGACTCAGCTGATCGATTATTTGAATGTTCTTGGCTAACTTTTGACTACTGACTATTGACTATCCAACTGTATAGTCAACTTGCTCTTAGGACGTCTGTCGAGCAACCACTTCATTTATGTGTGCTTTAAGTAATCGGTCACAGTCACTCTACCTGAAGTTAAACTGTTTTTGATGTGCTGTAATTTTAAGCTATGTTTGTTATAGCTTAGTCTATTGGATAATTGCTTTAAGAATCTTCTAGAGCATTGCTATATCCGGAACCGGTAGTAGTGATACTGCAGTTGCAATTTTGTATCTAAATAATTTTATTTTGCGAATATAATTTGGCGAGTATTTTGATTCCTAAAATAACTTTTTGTTACTATAAATAGATGTGTCAAGATTGTGCAAGAGTATCTTACGTTATAAGCTTGCTTAGTGTAGATGTTACATTTATGTTTTAATAGCGTTATTGTAGTAACCTTGATCTTGATTTTATTGCGTCATGATTTTTAAGCAATTTTGATTAGAGATTTCTTAGATTTCTTATCGCTATGATGTCATTGATAATTTTACTGTTTTGCTATCGAGATTACCCTTATTTTAAGTAGGAGGGGAGCAAACTGGCTCATGGGGTATTATTTATACTATAGAATCCCTCTATAACTTTGTGTGTGGGTCCTGTAGGAGTCCGGTTTCCGTATTAAAAGGTGGAGTTTCCTAATTGTATTATTCAAAAGGTGCTCCAATACTTGTTTTCCGTTCCTATAAGTTCAGAATCCTAACTTCTACTCTTTCCTGGCTTCAGTCTGAACTGTCTACTTTGACGATTCTGGAATCCAGTGCCGTATGACTAAATGTTCTACGTCATATTGCAGTTTTCCAGCCCACACTCACATCATGCGATTCCGACAAAACTTCCAATCAACGTGAATGTCTGTTCGCGCCTCAAATACCAGCCAATACATTCAAAAGTTCGTGTTATGATGACTTTCCTCATAACATTTTCTGCACGACTCATACGTTTGTAAAATTCAAACGGTCAATTTTCCGTATAATGAGCTGCTATATCCGTCTATTCTCGGTAATGTTTATATTCGCCCCCCCCCCCCCCCCTGCAAAATCTTAGTCAAAAAATTTTGTCCGAAGTCTCTTACATCATTCGCGTGTCTGTAATCTATCACCAGTTTCGATAATGGACGGGCGCTCCCCGTGAAACATAACATTGTGTCACTACACGAAAATGACCGTGCCCGCAAATCTGATCTAATTTGTATTAAACTCTCAGGTAAACTAACACGACACAAATGAATGGAAGGAGTGTAAACATTGACTGGAAAATTCCAAATACTGTCGGAAGGTAGGAAAATAGAATATGCCGACAATCGAACATAATTAGTACGCACAATAAAGGTAGTTCAATACTGCCGGAGAGGAAAAGAGAGCGATCAAATTATGTGACAGTAATGCAACACAACATTCCCTTCAATCAAATCCTCAACCAAAGCAGCGTTGTGATTTTGAGGTTCTCTTCTCAGTCTTCCAAGAGTTTCTTGTCTTTGTTTAGAACCAACTTTTCTTTTCCTCTATTTGTACAGCTTTAATTCCCTGTTCAACCGTTTAAGTATAGACAGGAAACCAGAAACTCTTGAAAGACTGAGAACAGAAACAATGTACTATTCCTTCTCTATTTAATTTCAGTCTTATTTTTCCGGTAGTTTCTGCGACTTTCATCTGTTTTTGTTCTGGTAAAAGTAATATTTTAGCCTCACTGTTTTTGTTCTGGTAAAAGTAATATTTTAGCCTCACTGTTTTTGTTCTGGTAAAAGTAATATTTTAGCCTCACTGTTTTTGTTCTGGTAAAAGTAATATTTTAGCCTCACTGTTTTTGTTCTGGTAAAAGTAATATTTTAGCCTCACTGTTTTTGTTCTGGTAAAAGTAATATTTTAGCCTCACTGTTTTTGTTCTGGTAAAAGTAATATTTTAGCCTCACTGTTTTTGTTCTGGTAAAAGTAATATTTTAGCCTCACTGTTTTTGTTCTGGTAAAAGTAATATTTTAGCCTCACTGTTTTTGCTCTGGTAAAGGTAATATTTTAACCTCACTGTTTTTGTAAGACATTTTCCCCCACGTGTCAGTGCCTAGGGAAACAATCAGACTACAGGAAGTAGCAACGATTATGTGAAGTGACATGATATTTTTACCAACGCTTCCTCCACTTATTAAACAAAATATAAAGCGTACATCTATTTTTAAATCTGATTTTAAAAATATTTTGCACCTGATTCTTGCCTTCACACATCTATGAGTAAATGTGTGCTAAAGGCTTAATGTTATGAAATATTTACTGGCCTGGTAACATATGGCGCCTCGTGATATATATATATATATATATATATATATATATATATATATATATATATATATATATATATATATATATATATATATATATATATATATATATATATATATGTGTGTGTGTGTGTGTGCGTGTGTGTGTGTGTGTTTGACAAAACGCACATACATATATGTGTGTGAGTGTATCTGTCTGTATGTATATATATATATATATTTGTGTTTTACACGCCCACATACACATTCAGGTCTGTATCATTTTATCCGAAATCCTGACGGGTAGCTTTTTTTCGGAAACCGGATTTTTTCAGTTTCGAGATGACGTGCAAATAGCGTTCGTAAAGCCACCCAACGTAATTTTTGATTTTCATAATATTTCGTTTTTTTGTGTGTGTTCGGACCCATGTATGTATATAATAATAATAATAATGATAATAATAATATAACTGTTAGTGCTTTATCGATAATTCTGAATGGATCAATGCTTTGAAATGAAAATTGTTGACATATGTGACCTATTCCACTTTATAACAGAGAATCTTCATTTTCTTAAGATATAAACATCTCATACAATTAACCAAATTAAAGTGTTTTTTGTCTTCTCGGTCACACACGCACACAAATACACATATGTTTATATTTGATTGTGTTTGTGTATGCCCATGCATACGTGCAATCACGGAAGGGAAGCCAACTTAAAAAACAAATATGGCGTATACAAAGTTTGAACTCACAAGACTGGCCAGGACCAGACCAATCGATAGCTTCCATCAAATTACTCAAGTGCTTTCAAGAAATCAAGTACAGACATCGTAGATCGCAGATGATCATCACGGGCTACATGATGACGTCTAACTGTTATACCGACATTCATGCTGGCCACGAAATATGAGCACGCACTGTTGTTTTCTTTCGCTTGAGAGTAACTTTCGGCCTTCTTTAGACGTGTCCCCAGATCATGATGAATTGAAGTCATGTGCCACATGGTATAACATTAATCAACACTGTGTTCCGTTGTTGTGGTAGCTAGTGTCATCTTTGCCGTTGTCGTAGATGATGGCTGTTAGAGTTTGCTTTGGTGCGAAAATTAGACTTTACTTTTAATTAATGGTTTGTGCACGACAGAGCATCTGTAGGGAACGACTGATGCATCAAGTAGAGAATAACGTGTGCTTGGAGATAAAACAGTGACCGTGTCGTGCTTAGATAGGTTTTAAAGTTATTTAAGGTCCCGCCTGAGTATAGGAGATGGTGATAATACGTGAGAAGTAAGGTGTAAGAAATAGATTTTCACGAGTGAATAGTTAAGGAGAAGATCTGTCTCTGGACTGAGTAGTTCTCTAGTCCAGCCTATCTGTACGACTATAATTTAGTATAAGACAATCTTGCACCCCCTTATATTGAAAAATATAAGTTTACTATACACGCACATACACACACACAGCTATGTGACAAGAAGACACACAAACGTGAAAAACTATGGTTAAATTTGGGTATGGGTCTTGTCGTAATTTTTATCTGAGAGGGTGCTGATGAATATTGGTCCCTTTAGAGTGTAAAGTGATATTGAAGGCTCTGTGAGAATAAGGATTTAGGAGAATGAGGTAGTAGATTCACAAGCGCTGGGAAGGAGCAAGGACAGTCTCTTATTACGACAATATCTGTTTTCTCACAGACTACTCCTATCTCTCTTCTGCACAAACAATTGTTTGTCAGTTCCAGTCGCTCAGGCGCACTCACCGATTTGGCGATTCTATCGCTCAACGTACATGAATACAGCCTACACAGATGGAAATGTTTGGAGTTTTAGGCCAACCGACAACCAACACAATTAATGATTAATACCTTTATTATCATAAAGGACTCACACATAATTGTACATTTACAGTCAAAAATCAAAGGTTACAGAATACAAATATAACTAGGGAAGAGGGGGTTTTGAGGAGAAATATCCCATCCACCGTTTCCCGTTTATATTTACTAACAGACAAGACCCGGTCCCAAAGACAAGAGGGGGGGGGGGTGATCAGAGATAGGCAATTTAACCCACTGGTAAATTTATTACTCTGATGCAAGGGGTTACAGAAAAAAAAGGGGGGGGGGTGTAGAGGAAAAGCTAGGGTTCTCAATTGTCTCCCTTTAAATCAACAAATTTTACGGGAGGGGGAAGGAACACAGTTACCCGATCCCGCTAGGAGAGATCCCGTACAAGGAATATAATGCACCTTAGTACAAGGTCAACTAATTAAAAGGGTAAAGAAAAGATAAATCTCCTTTCATTCAAAAAAACACACTAGGGCTGGCCATCCCCACAAACACACACACAGACTTACCGAAAGGTGAATTCTGGCACTTCATAGGAAATACATAAAAAAACAGCACTAAACCTTGGCTTAGGTAAAAGTATTTTCTTCCGTGTACAGCCCCAGATTTGGGGTTTGTTGAAGTTAACAAAGTGTCCCGAAATCGCTGGACGTTGAAGTTTAACGGTACTGTTTGTTTATTAGATAAAGTTCCTAAAGAATGTCACAGGCACTTGGCTAGGCGTGAGGTATGGTGTGGTTCCTAAAATTGGCACAGTTGGTGGAGATAACTTCCTTTTTCCGTAATGTCACAAGTTAAGAAAAACACTGAGGTAAGTTCTTCTTCGGGGGGGAGGGGGGGGGGGAAGGGAGGGTAAAATCCACTGAATATACGTGACAGACAGTGTTCAGGTAGATCGATGCTTTTTCTTCACAAATAGGGGCAGTGAATAAAATATGTTCTGCTTCCAGTTTTCTTTAAGGACTCTATATGAACTAGTATTTTTAAAGTGTTTCTTGAATGGCTTTTTTCTCAGTTACGTTCAGAGGAGCGGGGCCCATTACAGGTCGCCACAAGTTTAGCTTTAAAAAGTTCATATGTTACTAGAGTTATCGAATTGAGTTTGGCAGAACTCTGTATATAATTAATAATTGCTGGGATGCAGGTTGAATGATCGTTCTGAATGAAAGATAATCAAAACAAGAAATGCATTACAAATCATATTATAATCTGACGCGATAAATTACAGTTAGCCTATTTACTTATTAGCGTCGTCAATTAACAAATCAGGAAAACTTCCCGTGAGTTAAAACAATTAAAAGCACATCTATTTATACAGAACTAAACTGTATTAAAGTTATAATTCTCTTTAACGTCTGCAAAATAAATTTACGCGTCAATTGTATTAGGAAATACTTTTAGCTGTACCATTAGTTTGCACTGGAACTTTGAAAATGGGTTTATTTAATAAGGTTAAATTTATACCACAATCCATTGAAATCAATTGAAATAACTCGACCACTGATCACTCGAAGCTAATGTATAAATTACCGTCTGCACAGAAAGAATACACTCCAATAGTCACGAAGGTAGATGAAATCCAGCAGGAATCCGACTATGCTAGTGCAACTAGGATTCTGTCAGAGCAAACGATAAAATGCAGTTTCTCGGAGTTCTCTATTTATACTTCTCGAATGTAACTTGAATAGGGCGTGTTAAATTTTCGCACCTTTCTTGAACTTGAGCAAAAACCGAGGTACCTCGCCGATGTGTTAACCGTTGCGATTCCTTCGTTTTCCCCGGTCTACCGATTTTCTTCCGTCTCAGGCTTCTAGCATGAGAGTGCGAAAATTTCTCGAGAAGCTAACTCTGTGAGCTGCGAGTTCCCTGATTCTTTAGATCGCGGCCGCTCCACGTTGAATTCTGAAGATCAGCCTGTTCTTTGATGGTACCGCTGTTCTGAGAGCTTTGGCAACTCCCACCAGGCGGGATGACAGCCAGGTAAGAAAATGATCTGCTGTTTGTTGCTCTAGAAACAGGAGTGAGTCTGTGGCCCGTCCTCTTTTGGGCCGGCGTTAAGGAAAAGATTGCTATAAATCGTTCTCAGAAATGGTTGTGGGCGGGATTTAACCTCCCATCAAAGGCCATGCGATCTCAAACGTTCACATAAGATAGCAGGCTACATATTAATGATCCAGCGTATAAGGTTCTCGTGGAAATGCTGCATGCCGGTAAAAGTTACAACAGATGATCAGGGGTTCTAAAGTTATGAGAGGCCAATATTCTGTTATCATCCATCGAGTCAGGGAAATTCATTTGTCATACTTAGACGTACGTCACAATCGTCCCCACTTTTGAGACATGGAAACTCGTTTTCATGTTTCATTTATGACAATGAAGCTGCCCTGATCGGTAGCTTTTCGATGATTGGCATCGTCGATTTTCTCCTCTTCCTCCGTGGTCCAGTTTCTACTCAAGAAGTCAGCTCCGACATTCTGTTTTCCTGGAATATATTCCACTTTGAAGGAATAAACACTCAATAGCAAGGCCCAACGCATTATCCTTGCGTTGAATTCCTTCTTGGCACCCAGGAAAGCTAGTGGAGCATGGTCTGTTTGCACCGTGAAAGAAGTACCATACAGAAACTCATGATGGCGTCTGATGCCATGAATCAGAGCGAGACATTCTCTTTCAACGACACTGTAGTTGCGTTCCGCTTTATTCAGTTTCCGACTGCCATAGGCAACTGGAAATAGCATGTTCAGGTCACTGTCATCGGCTTGCAGCAATGTTGACCCGATGCCCTGACCTGACGCATCAACTCTCAGTATGAAAGGTTTCTTAAGGTCAGGTAACCTTAGGATGGGGTATGACGACAACTGTCCTTTCTAAGTGCTATACGCGTGTTCGCACTTATGATCCCATATGACCTTATCAGGACAACCTTTCTTTGTGAGGTCAGTCAGAGGTGCCGTCAGTCCGTTGAAGTTCTGGATGTACTTCTGATAGTATGCACATAGCGATATGAAGGAACATACGTCTTTCTTCGTTCGGGGTCTTTTTGCTGCCACAATTTTCTCCACGTTCTTCTTAATAAGCCAACTGCATCCGTGAGAAATAGTATGCCCCAGGAAGTCTAACTGTTCAAACCCGATGAGACATTTGCTAGGTCTGGCTGTGAGACCCGTTTCCTGTAGTCTCCTGAGGAGCATAGCAACCGTAGCAATATGTTCTTCATAGGTTTCCGATGCAATTAATATGTCATCCATGAAATTATTGATATGGGGACTTTGCAAAGGCTCTAGAAGCTTCCTCATCATCCTGGTGAACACTCCTGGTGCGTTATGCAAACCGAACGGCATCACATTAAATGTGTAATGTCCTTCGCTAGTGCTGAAAGCTAACAAAGGTTTAATTTCCTCCTTGACTGGTATTTGATAATAACCTTTACTGAGGTCAATCTTGGAGAAGATCTTTGCTTTGCTGAGCTTGGTGAACAACTCAGAAACAGTTTGGAGAGGTTCGGGCTGGAATTCCGTTACAGCGTTTAGCAACCTGTAATCAATGCACAGCCGAACTTCCTTATTGGGCTTCTGCAATAGCACTACACTCGAGCTGTAAGGAGATGTAGACTCACTGATAATTCCTGCCTGACGCAGCTTGTCTATTTCTCCGCGAAGTGCATCCGCCTTGGCGTACGGGATGGGGTAAACTCTGGTTTGAACAGGGGTCTCGTTTGTTAATTTCATATCAAATTCAATGAGATTTGTTCGACCAGGTACATCCGTTAAGACTGCACTGTACTGTTTTAGTAGAGCCCTGGTTTCTGTTTGTTGTTCTGGTGAGAGATTGTCGCCGAACTTGACATCTTTAAAGGATTCTGTGGGTTGCAGTGGATACTCCATGCAACCATCATCATCTTCCTCGTCTTCCGTTGCTATGGCGACAGCCAGGAGATGCTCGGAGGATGGCACCGGTCTTTCCAAATATTTCTTTAGCAGATTTATGTGGAAGACCTTCTCCTTTCCTTTGATGGAGATCTTGTAATTGGTACGTGAGATCTTTTTAAGGACGGTAAACGGCCCCTGCCATCCGATGCAAAGTTTATTGCTTCCGGTTGGGAGTAGCAACAAAACTTTCTCCCCTGGTTGGAGCTCTCTCTCTTTTGCAGCGTTGTTGTATCTTTTAGCGTGTTTAGCGCGGGCTTTCGTAAGGTTGGTTGTAGCTAGATCCCATCCTAGCTTTAGCCTTTCCTTGAGCTCAGATACATACTTGCTTGCAGAGACGACTGTCTCGTCAGCCTTTTGGTCTGTCAGGGACCGAAGTAAGGCTTCTAATGGCCCCTTTATAGGTCTGCCAAATAAAAGTGTAGCAGGCGGGAATCCCGTAGACGCTTTGGGAACCTCTCGGTAGGCGATTAAGGCAGCCGATATATATAGGTCCCAGTCTTCCGGTTTCTCCTGACCCAGCTTACGTAACATGGTGGTGAGGCTGCCATTAAAACGTTCCACGAGCCCATTTCCGGCCGGATGGTAGGGACTTGTGTGGATATGTTTGGCCCTCAAGATCTTAAAGATCTCCTCCATTAACAGGCTACGGAATTGGGATCCATTGTCCGTCAAAACTTGTTGAGGGAATCCCAACCGTGTAAAGATTTGCACGAGGGCTTCTGCAACATGCTTGAAATCTATGCATGTTAGCGGTACAGCTTCGGTCCACATTGTGCAAGTGTCGACTAAAGTCAGGATGAACCTGTGCTTTCTTTTGGTCCTTTCCAGGGGTCCAATGATGTCGACAGCAACCCGTTCAAATGGAGTCCCTACTATTGGCATTTGCCCCATGGGTACTGGGGGTGTCAAGTGCTTGGGTGCTACCCGTTGGCACTGGGCGCAGGATTTCACATACCTGATAATGTCAGAGTTCATTCCTGGCCACCAATAGTGGGTTTTTATTCGCTGAATAGTGGCGTTTTGCCCCATATGTCCACTAAAGGGAAGAGAGTGCCCCATCTCTAAGATCTGGCTTCGGTACTGCGTCGGT
Source organism: Oreohelix idahoensis (assembly GCA_024509875.1). Taxonomy (NCBI): domain Eukaryota; kingdom Metazoa; phylum Mollusca; class Gastropoda; order Stylommatophora; family Oreohelicidae; genus Oreohelix; species Oreohelix idahoensis. The sequence goes on along the minus strand of JAMPIV010007234.1, from coordinate 24,501 downwards.
ACTAGGAGCTGGTTATTCCCCGTGTCCGGGTTGCCCGTTCTACGATACAATACGCCATCCTTAGAAAAGATGTCTCCGTTGTGTCTGGGGTCCTTAGCCATGGGCAGTTTTTTAAAGCAGAGCTCCAGAGTAGGGTCCTTTTGTTGCGCCTCCTTCAGTTCGTTCGGCAACAAATTTGGCGCAGGCTCCCTCTCCTTCTTGGCTTGCCCTCTTGTGGTTACCGCTGCCACAATCGGCTCCTTTGGTCTCCCAATAAACACATATCTACATTCCAGGATAACTGGGTAGATAGGATCATCCATAATGGCCGCTTTTATAACGCTCTGACAAAGTCAGAGTGTATTTCTACCAGTGCGATAGGCAGCGTCCTGGGCGCATCACTCTTAAACACTCCACTAAGTTTGACGGTTTCCTCTGTCTCCTGACCTGGTTTGACTAGGTGTCTAGCAACAATACAACTAAAACTTAATCCAGTGTCAAAGAGACAAGTGGTTGAGGTACCATTCAAAATTACAGTTCCTCGAGTTGAGGGTCGGTCCCCCTCAGGTTGAGAATCACTGACATTGACTCTACCTTTCGAGGCTGTATGCAAACATCCAACGCGGTTTGGACCGGTTTGTTTGCCCTGATCAGACGTTCCTGGTGTAGGGGTCTTTCCTTTTCCTTGACCTTGGTGGCCGCGCTGCCACGTAGGCTTGGTGGGTTGATCAGAATTGTTGTTGGGGGGGGGGGGGGGGGGATCGGGTTTTGTAGAATTTCGATTTTTCCTGGGGAGGTCTCTGGGTATTATTTTCTCGTTGGTTATAATTCTGAGAGGAATTAGAGGAATAGGATGACTGCTCTAGATTTTGTTTACGAGATGGCTCATCTGTGGGTTTACGTTTAGTGCTGGGAAGTTCGGCCATTGCATTGGTATAGCGTTCGGCCTTATTGAGTATGTCCTCAAGCCTGACTGCGCCCTGTTCAGCCAAAAATCTACGGGTTTCGTTTGACAGAGTTGCCTTTATCTGTTCCACAAGAACAAGTTCAAGTAGTCCCTCATATGTAAGAGGTAGGTCAGATAATTCAATGCACTTTGTCAAATAGCCCGTGAGACGTGAAGAGAATTGTGGGAATGTTTCCGTGCTCTCTTTTCGGCTGTTTCTGAACATTTGCAGAAATTTTCGGGCGGTCATTTCGAACCGCTCTAGCAAGGCCTTCTTAAGCATGTCGTAATCATGTTGGTTCGGTCCCAGCTTTGTGTATACGTCATAAGCATTCGCTTTTAGTGACGTTGAGAGTTTCAGTGCCCAGCGAGAACTCTCTAACCCATACAGATTTGCGAGCCTTTCGAATTTTTCTAGGTAGCTGTCAATTTTTTCGTTAGGGCTAGGAAAAGACTCTAAAGCAAAAGACATCGCAGTTAATTGGGCAGACTGAGTGCTGGAGAGATCCATTGTTTGAGACTGGGGCGAAGACGGCTCTCCATTATTTGAAGTAGAGGCACTCCGACTCTCTAAAGCCTTGAGCGCTAATTCATGTTGTCTTTCCCTCTCTCTTTCTCTCTCTCTGCGGGCTTCCATTTCTGCCTCAATTTTCTTCTGTTCCAATAGACGATCGTCCGCTTCCTTCTTCCTAGCTTCTGCCCTCTCTTCTCTCTCTTTTTCTTCCTTCCTCTCAGCTTCTGTCCTTTGTTTCTCTTCCTTCCTCTCTGCTTCTGCTCTTTGTTGCTCCGCGTCATATATTTGCAGTTCCTGGGTGATAAACAGATTCGCGGCTTCTGTGTCTAATCCTGAGTCTTTCGCTTCCTGTCTCAAAATGGATCTTATCCTAATTCTCTCAGCCATTGTCAAAGAACTGGATGTTTCTAAGACTAGAGAATAGTAAGATGGAACAAGAAGGGGAAAAACTCAAAGCCGCTACGAGAAAAACAAAGTAAAAAAAAATTACTGAATGGCCTCGTGTGTTAACTTATCGCCGCTATTATTGTCACTTAAGACTCGTAACGCAAGCAACTATGCCAATTAAATGGTAAGTTACACTAGAAAAGAATCTACTCTTACTAACAGTAGAGAAAAATTTATATTAAACAATTTAAAAGGGAAAAAAAAATTTTTTCCCAGAAAATGTTAATTCTCTAACAACAAACTCCGTCCCTGAAGACAATTTTTGAGATGAGACGTAGTTAACTTAATTTTTAAAAAATCAGAACAATCCGTCTTTAGCTTAGCTCAACTCAAACGCTTCATAACCTTTAGTGATTGTAAAACAATCACGCAGTCCCAGCAATTATATAACCAAAATTTTCAATTCCCTCTGCCAGAGAATACAAATGTGACAATCTTTTATTATCACTAACTGCCTGTTCCTGTGGAAAAACAAACCTGTCTTAATTATTGTGTGGTTGGCCCAAAATACTGAACGGCTTGGTCTAGGGGAAGTAATACTTTTAAAGATTATACCCTACTTCACAAAGACAATCAACCACACTCTATTTTGACTAAGTTCAGAATCTCGAACGAGCTAACCATATATTGTCGTAATTTTTTTATCTGAGAGGGTGCTGATGAATATTGGTCCCTTTAGAGTGTAAAGTGATATTGAAGGCTCTGTGAGAATAAGGATTTAGGAGAATGAGGTAGTAGATTCACAAGCGCTGGGAAGGAGCAAGGACAGTCTCTTATTACGACAATATCTGTTTTCTCACAGACTACTCCTATCTCTCTTCTGCACAAACAATTGTTTGTCAGTTCCAGTCGCTCAGGCGCACTCACCGATTTGGCGATTCTATCGCTCAACGTACATGAATACAGCCCACACAGATGGAAATGTTTGGAGTTTTAGGCCAACCGACAACCAACACAATTAATGATTAATACCTTTATTATCATAAAGTCTCCCATTTAAATCAAAGAGGGGGATTTGAGGAGAAATATCCCATCCACCGTACAAAAAGACAAGAGGGGGGGGGGTGATCAGACAAATTTTACAGTTACCCGATCCCGCTAGGAGAGATCCCGTACAAGGAATATAATGCACCTTAGTACAAGGTCGAACTAATTAAAAAGGGTAAAGAAAAGATAAATCTCCTTTCATTCAAAAAAACACACTAGGGCTGGCCATCCCCACAAACACACACGCAGACTTACCGAAAGGTGAATTCTGGCACTTCATAGGAAATACATCAAAAAACAGCACTAAACCTTGGCTTAGGTAAAAGTATTTTCTTCCGTGTACAGCCCCAGATTTGGGGTTTGTTGAAGTTAACAAAGTGTCCCGAAATCGCTGGACGTTGAAGTTTAACGGTACTGTTTGTTTATTAGATAAAGTTCCTAAAGAATGTCACAGGCACTTGGCTAGGCGTGAGGTATGGTGTGGTTCCTAAAATTGGCACAGCTGGTGGAGATAACTTCCTTTTTCCGTAATGTCACAAGTTAAGAAAAACACTGAGGTAAGTTCTTCTTCGGGGGGGGGGGGGGGGAAGGGAGGGTAAAATCCACTGAATATACGTGACAGACAGTGTTCAGGTAGATCGATGCTTTTTCTTCACAAATAGGGGCAGTGAATAAAATATGTTCTGCTTCCAGTTTTCTTTAAGGACTCTATATGAACTAGTATTTTTAAAGTGTTTCTTGAATGGCTTTTTTCTCAGTTACGTTCAGAGGAGCGGGGCCCATTACAGGTCGCCACAAGTTTAGCTTTAAAAAGTTCATATGCTACTGGAGTTATCGAATTGAGTTTGGCAGAACTCTGTATATAATTAATAATTGCTGGGATGCAGGTTGAATGATCGTTCTGAATGAAAGATAATCAAAACAAGAAATGCATTACAAATCATATTATAATCTGACGCGATAAATTACAGTTAGCCTATTTACTTATTAGCGTCGTCAATTAACAAATCAGGAAAACTTCCCGTGAGTTAGAACAATTAAAAGCACATCTATTTATACAGAAATAAACTGTATTAAAGTTATAATTCTCTTTAACGTCTGCAAAATAAATTTACGCGTCAATTGTATTAGGAAATACTTTTAGCTGTACCATTAGTTTGCACTAGAACTTTGAAAATGGGTTTATTTAATAAGGTTAAATTTACACCACAATCCATTGAAATCAATTGAAATAACTCGACCACTGATCACTCGAAGCTAATGTATAAATTACCGTCTGCACAGAAAGAATACACTCCAATAGTCACGAAGGTAGATGAAATCCAGCAGGAATCCGACTATGCTAGTGCAACTAGGATTCTGTCAGAGCGAACGATAAAATGCAGTTTCTCGGAGTTCTCTATTTATACTTCTCGAATGTAACTTGAATAGGGCGTGTTAAATTTTCGCACCTTTCTTGAACTTGAGCAAAAACCGAGGTACCTCGCCGATGTGTTAACCGTTGCGATTCCTTCGTTTTCCCCGGTCTACCGATTTTCTTCCGTCTCAGGCTTCTAGCATGAGAGTGCGAAAATTTCTCGAGAAGCTAACTCTGTGAGCTGCGAGTTCCCTGATTCTTTAGATCGCGGCCGCTCCACGTTGAATTCTGAAGATCAGCCTGTTCTTTGATGGTACCGCTGTTCTGAGAGCTTTGGCAACTCCCACCAGGCGGGATGACAGCCAGGTAAGAAAATGATCTGCTGTTTGTTGCTCTAGAAACAGGAGTGAGTCTGTGGCCCGTCCTCTTTTGGGCCGGCGTTAAGGAAAAGATTGCTATAAATCGTTCTCAGAAATGGTTGTGGGCGGGATTTAACCTCCCATCAAAGGCCATGCGATCTCAAACGTTCACATAAGATAGCAGGCTACATATTAATGATCCAGCGTGTAAGGTTCTCATGGAAATGCTGCATGCCGGTAAAAGTTACAACAGATGATCAGGGGTTCTAAAGTTATGAGAGGCCAATATTCTGTTATCATCCATCGAGTCAGGGAAATTCATTTGTCATACTTAGACGTACGTCACAGGTCTGACCAACACACATAAAGTTTAGTTCTTTTGTTGTTTATTATCATTAAACTTAACAACATCGAATATCTAAAAATAATCAAATAAATCAAAATTACATATATATATAAAGAAATGACAGAATACCCATGCCCTCCCCCTCCTTGAGAAGATAAGAACCCAATAAGTTAATAGCCTCAAAGGTTAAAGTTTTTGCACTAGGTTACAGTATAGACAGTAAAGAAACAAAGTTCATAATACGTGCTACTCCGTAAAGTAAACAATTCTTAAAGCAAAATAACTAGTTTGGTACAAGCTACCGTAACAAGAAAATATTCAATCTCTCTCTCTCTCTGACATACGAGGCCACGCTCTCTCTCTCTCTCTCCTTACCTAATCTTGGTGATATTTCCTGGAATGTACAGTTATCCTGAATATATTTATCGATATTGACAGTGTCTGGGTTCAGTGCCAAATTTGGCCTCAGTCTAGCCTTGACAATAACTTTATAAGGTTGACGCCAAGTTTGGTGATGTAATCCTGGATATAGTGTCACCTGGAATAGTTAATGGTAGAAAAAATCGAGATCTAGTGTTCACAGTAAAGAATGGGAAAACAAATACCCTCTGGTATTTGAACACAGCTAGTTGCTAAAAGTGTTACTGATGATGGTAAGTAATTGATTGGTAAATCCTATAGACTGGCTCTGTGGTCAGTGCCGATTTTGAAACAGCACAACTTTCTGAATAAATCCAGTGCTGCGTCTGTCAAAAGTTAGATGTTGCTATTATTACAAATACCACTCCCGTGGGCTGATAAAAATTGGAAAAATATATCTGGGAATTGATAGTCCAGTTAAAATTAATAGATAAATATTTTATTTGTCTTTTAGCCAGTCCTGTTCACAACATGGACTTTGGACTCGTAAGCCACGAAAAAGACAAAATAAATCCCATCAGTAACTAGAGACAATAATAAAGGAAAAAACCCGCTGGCTGCTCTGTCAGGTCTACGAGAAATAAACAAGACATTATGAAAAAGAAATGCAACTATTCTATATGAGCACGGACGGGGACGAGACGATCTCTTTCCCTCTCCGGCAGTCCTGCTTAAAGTTAAAAGACACACGGGGACGTTTACTTACAAACGGTCAGCTTTTCGCCCGCGCTGCGCTTTCAGGTTCGGACCAAGGAATGTACCTTTCCGCCCCTTCTGTGCGTTAACGATCAGCTCACACTATCAACTATTGTTTTAATTACCCCTACGCGCACTTACAAATATCGTCTGTCGTTAATAGTTATTTTATTGCCTATTAGTTTAGAATGCTAATTTCTATTACCACAATCAGAAATGAAACAATCCCCACGAAATGCTAATAACACACTTCCACAATGGTTCTAGAATAACGAGCTTAGATTATCCAAAATTCTGAGCGACAACTGATCAGTGAGTTTAAGGAACCGTTGTTTATATACATTCATTTGCTCTCAGATCCCTAATGGTGTTAATTTCGCATGAACGTACGAACTAACATCTGGAAGTCCTCCCAATGCAGCACAAGCACAAAATTAAGATTATACCAGAGTTGCGTGCTTTCTGTGCTTCTCTATGGTGCGGAATGCTGGAGAGTCACAGAGAAGGAAATGTCAAAATTGTCCTCTTTTCACACAACATGCCTAAGAAAAATCCACCGAATCTTTTGGCCGAATACCATCACCAACCAAGATCTGCTTACTCGTAGCAAGCAAGAGGACATGCACACCATCATAGCTGGCAGACGCTGGAGCTGGGTTGGTCATGTCCTCAGAAGAGACCCCGATGCCATCACAAGAACAGCTATGCTTTGGACCCCTGAAGGAAAGCGAAAGAGAGGCCGACCAAAAACAACTTGGCGGAGGACTGTGGAGGCTGAGATGCAAAGAATGAACCAGAGCTGGGGCACTGTACGAAGGATGGCCACCGACCGAGCAAAGTGGAATCAATTTGTTGTTGCCCTACAAGACGCCACTAGGCGTGATGGCCACTGACTGCTTTGACGGTCGGTGGTTAAGGATCGAAGAAGAAGAAGAAGTACGGACTAAAGAATAGAGAAACTGTGGACCAGATAAAAGTCTTCTAAGCCTGCCACCGTTTTTCTCGTCAGGGTTTCTTTCAAAATCGCTCGCGTCTCGAGATGAAATGTTACTCGGCTCAGAGATTTCTCTGTAACTAAAGATCAAAGGGTTAATTGTTTATCCCACCTGCGTCTGTCTGCTATCTTGATGATTGGCAGACCCGCTCGCGTGAGAAACTTAGGTAAACAAATCAGAGCTCGCGGCCTGTTATGCTAGCAGGTCGCGAAAGTTGTTAATATGTCTGTTGTTTACATCTCAAGAAAAAGAGGCGTGGATAAAAGTATGAGTAATGCAGTCTGTCAAATGTTTGACTTAGCGAACGAATCATATAACTACGGCGTGGTCACGGAAGACTGTCTGATATAGCAGGCTTTATTTCCATTATACGTCACAGACCGTTGAATGTCGTGAGACTAGTGACCACAGTGTGTGAATTACGAAGAGTGTTTCAGTCTCTGTCCGACATAGTTCAAATGTAAAGCTCCAACAAGTTGAGACAGTTGTTTTATTAGAAGAACGGTGCTCTATATTATATTCCATGGAAAAAAAGGATGATGTTTTCTTGCATGACAGAAAATATGTAACTCGAGAGAATTAGCTCAGATCTTAGCACCAGCCTGGGTATCTGAAATTAATAGTGTGGATCAAAAGCAAGCAGGTCTTTTGCACAGACACCAGTTAGATTGTTCACTAATAATATGTGTACTACATAGTAATCTGTCTGCTCATCGTGTGGCACAAACATAATTATGTATCGTCTCTTATTGCGTTTGTTCATTGAATGTATTTGCTAGAATTGTGTTCAATGTTAAAATGTTGAAAGTTGAAAGACTATTTTAATTAACCAGATTAATGGTAATAACTGGATTAGGTAAATTCTACACCAGAGGATACCAAACCTATACGAACACTAAATCTTCCTTGCATCAGTGGTATCACTACCGCTGCCGCTGGTAGCATTTATACCGTTGTTGTAGCTGGTGGCATCTATACCGTTGTTGTAGTTGGTGGAATCTATACCGTTGTTGTAGTTGGTGGCATCTATACCGGTGTTGTAATTGGTGGTATCTTTACAACGTTGTTCTTGTTGGTGACATCCTTACACCGTTGTTGTAGTTGGTGGCATCTTTACATCGGATTTGTTGTTGGTGATATCCTTACACCGTTGTTGTAGTTGGTGGCATCCTTACATCGTTGTTGTAGTTGGTGGCATATATACCGTTGTTCTAGTTGGTGGCATATATACTGTTGTTGTAGTTAGATGCATATATTCTGTTGTTGTAGTTGGTGGCATCTATACCGCTCTTGTTGTTGGTGGCAGCTATTCCATTGTTGTAGCTGGTGACATCTATATCGTTGTTGTAGTTGGTGACATCTATGCCGTTGTTGTAGTTGGTGGCAGCTATACCGTTGTTGTAGTTGGTGGCATATATACCGTTGTTCTAGTTGGTGGCATCTATACCGTTGTTGTAGTTGGTGACATCATGACCGTTGTTGTAGTTGGTGACATCTATACCGTTGTTGTAGTTGGTGACATCTATACCGTTGTTGTAGTTGGTGGCAGCTATACCGTTGTTGTAGTTGGTGACAGCTACGCTGTTGTCGTAGTTAGTGGCATCTATACCGTTGTTGAAGTTGGTGACATCTATACCGTTTTTGTAGTTGGTGGAAGTTATACCGTTGTTGTAGTTAGTGGCAGCGATCCTGTTATTGTAGTTAGTGGCATCTATACCGTTGTTGAAGTTGGTGACACCTATACCGTTGTTGTAGTTGGTGGCAGCTATACCGTTGTTGTAGTTGGTGGCAGCTATACTGTTGTTGTAGTTGGTGGCAGCTATACCGTTGTTGTAGTTGGTGGCAGCTATACTGTTGTTGAAGTTGGTGGCATCTATAGCGTTGTTGAAGTTGGTGACATTTATACCGTTGTTGTAGTTGGTGGAATCTATACCGTTGTTGTAGTTGGTGGCAGCTATACCGTTGTTGTAGTTGGTGGCATCTATACCGTTGTTGTAGTTGGTGGCAGCTATACCGCTGTTGTAGTTCACGGCATCTATACCGTTGTTGTAGTTGGTGGTATCTATACCGTTGTTGTAGTTGGCGGCATCTATACCGTTGTTGTAGTTGGTGGCATCTATACGGTTGTTGTAGTTGGTGACAGCTATACCGTTGTTGTAGTTGGTGACATCTATACCGTTGTTGTAGTTGGTGGCATCTATACCGTTGTTGTAATTGGTGACTTCTGTACTGTTGTTGTAGTTGGTGGCAGCAATACCGTTGTTGTAGTTGGTGACATCTATACAGTTGTTGTAGTTGGTGGCATCTATACCGTTGTTGTAGTTGGTGGCATCTATACCGTTGTTGTAATGTAGTTGGTGGCATCTATACCGTTGTATTAGTTGGTGGCATTTATACCGTTGTTATAGTTGGTGACATCTATACCGTTGTTGTAGTTGGTGACATCTATACCGTTGTTGTAGCTTGTGGCATCTATACCGTTGTTGTAGTTGGTGACATCTATTTCGTTGTTGTAGCTGGTGGCAGCTATACCGTTGTTATAGTTGGTGACATCTATACCGTTGTTGTAGTTGGTGACATCTATACCGTTGTTGTAGTTGGTGGCAGCTATACCGTTGTTGTAGTTGGTGACATCTATACCGTTGTTGTAGTTGGTGACAGCTATGCCGTTGTTGTAGTTCGTGATATCAATACCGTTGTTGTAGTTGGTGGCAGCTATACCGTTGTTGTAGTTGGTGGCAGCTATACCATTGTTGTAGTTGGTGACATCTATACCGCTGTTGTAGTTGGTGACAGCTATGCTGTTGTTGTAGTTCGTGATATCAATACCGTTGTTGTAGTTCTTGGCATCTACACCGTTGTTGTAGGTGGGGATATCTGTACCGTTGTTATTGTTTTTGGCATCTTTACCGTTGTTGTAGTTGTTGGAATCTATACCGTTGTTGTAGGTGGTTACATCTATACCGTTGTTGTAGGTGGTGACATCTATACCATTGTTGTAGGTGGTGACATCTATACCGTTGTTGTATCTGGTGGCACCTCTGACGTTGTAAATTTATAGTTGATTTAATCCTTTTTGACACCCGTATGTCTCAGTCACCTTAAATACAATTAAACAGAGCTACACATTTAAGATTTCACTGAATTAAATCAGTTGGGGCTTGAACGAGCTAAATCATACAATATATCTCTTCACAAAAGTTGTTGGGCAGATAATAAGTTAACTGTGCTAAGACACAGTCTGCATTGTTCTTGATTTCTGAATATCTTGTGGATACACCCTCAAGGTAGAAGCATCATCATCCTTCAATCTGTATCTCTGGCAAGAGTAGTCTTGAGCGAAGCTAGATACCTTTTGAAGACCCACATTAGATACTCTAGGTTTTGAACATTGCTGGACCATCACTGCAGAGCAAAGGGAAGGCAACCCGTGACACTGCTGTTAAAAATTGTTTCTAATAGAAATAGTTACAGCCCCTAGCATGGAATTTCCTACCCAAGTCTGTCAAAACTGATAATTACATCTCATTCAAAAGACATCTGCATTTACATGTCATGAAATCTTGAACACACATTTAACGACAATTCTGTTTCAGTTATTTCAACGTTTCCATGAGCATTTCACTGTCATTGTAATATTTTCAATTTTAAATTGAATTTTTAATATTAAGTAGCTTTATTGCTTGACCTTTCACTCTCTCTCTCTTTCTCTCTATATCATTCTCTCTCTCTCTCTCTCTCTCTCTCTCTCTCTCTCTCTCTCTCTCTATGTGCGTGAATGACTATGAGTAAATGTACTTGTGTATGCTCAGTTTCTGATTGTGATGATAATATTAATTAATCCTGTCTGAAGTTGTTAATATTTTAGTTTTAATTTGTAAAACGCAGAAAATTGTATTGCATGGCAGAAATGTAAAAAGGCAATAATGCCTATTTCTTTACCCTGATGAAATAAAGATTTCGTTCGTTCGTTCGTTCCCTTGCAAAGGAATTGGTGTTTTACATTCGTTCACCCTTGAACTATAATATCTTCATGCAGTTAAAGTTGTACTTTCAGAGATAAAAGTGATTGTGTGGTAGAAATGTAGGAGAACCAGTTGAGAGGCCTGATCTTATTCAGATGAAAAGTAGAGATATCTGATGACAAGACTGAGACAGTAGCTTTGACATTTGCTTATCCAGCAGTCGACATTTACTTTTGGACAGTAAGAAAGATAACCACTGCTCTAGGCAGTTGCGGTTTTGGTTCCTTAATCAATTATATTTAACAGCGTAAAATAAATCATTCTTTTTAAAAAAAAAGGTTATTAACTCTCAGCGCGGGGAGGGGGGGGGGCAGGCAAAGAAACACGTCGTGAATTACAGAAAGAAAAATGTAAACAATGACTCGAAAATACCAAAAAGTCATTATTCAGGCACAATTGATTAGGATGACCTTTCATTGAACAGGTTAAATTCTTAATGGGAAGAATGTGGCAGAGGTATTGGATATTTAGTTGGAGATGTGTGAGTTTTAGTCATAAGCCACTCGCTCCTCCAGGTTCAGTCTGTTCATGTGCTTTGATAAAACGACATGTGCGTGTCTAAAATCATCTTCAACCATGTACAAACATGAGAGTGTAAGTAGAAACGGTTCACCTGCTGCAGAAAGCTTGCTATATTTTGTAGCAGTATTTACATTGCTTCAGTAGTCACTGAGGCTTTTATTTTTGAACTTTAATTTAGCACAAAGAAGCGAAAGGTCAATATAATATCGTAGTTATAATCGTGGCAAGAGACGCACAGTGTGATGCAGAGTAAGCTTCTCGTCTATCATACCTTACTAAAATTCACCTCTGACTCTTGATTATGTTACAGCATTGTTCATTGGTCAGTAAAATCCATTCTCTTCAATTGTCACGTTACGTGTACGTTTTACCTCCCTTGCTGACTTGTCTTCCAATTTTTCCATTAAAAAAAAAAATTGTTGCAGATCTCTTCACAGTTGCCACCCATTCTACATCACTCCTGTAAAACATATCTCCGTGCAGTTCATCTTACAATTAATAAAACTGGCAACTTTATCTCCTGTCTTTATCTTAAGCGATCTATTGTAAATCCCTCATCATCCCCAACATCCCCGCCCGCCCATCTCTTTCTGTATTATTTTAACTTCTATGGCCCGGCATCTCTTCTGTCATTTGGAAAATGTGTGGGGCATTACGGAGTCGAGTCCAATAGAAGATCATTAACCTGTGTGGGGCATTACTGAGTCGAGTCCAATAGAAAATCATTAACCTGTGTGGGGCATTACAGAGTCCAATAGAAGATCATTAACCTGTGTGGGGCATTACAGAGTCGAGTCCAATAGAAAATCATTAACCTGTGTGGGGCATTACAGAGTCCAATAGAAGATCACTAACCTGTGTGGGGCATTACAGAATCCAATAGAAGATCATTAACCTGTGTGGGGCATTACAGAGTCCAATAGAGGATCATTAACCTGTGTGGGGCATTACAGAGTCCAATAGAAGATCATTAACCTAACACAATGTGTGGGGCATTACAGAGTCCAATAGAAGATCATTAACCTAACACAATGTGTGGGGCATTACAGAGTCCAATAGAAGACTTTGTATCATAATAATTTTGTCATAAAAATCTTTAAGATCCATACTTCATGGCGAATCTCAGCTTAATGAGTAAACACAGTATAGTCATCGTCAATCAATCTGCGTTATGTATTTCAACATATTAGTCCGCTCAATACAAATGTGCTGCTCAGATAGTCCTTCCAAATAATCAATACTTCGTTTACTCACTCACTTGGACAATAGGACTTCTGTCTTCATAAAACAATCGGACATTAGATTTCATACACAGAGAGTCCAAGCCAACATATTGACCTCGTCTTTTCTACAATTCCACTTCTTCACAACTAGTGTAAACATTACCACAAAAGTCACCACCTAACAACGTGCGCTCCGCTGCAAGAAAACTGAAAACATGGAAATCTCCATTGTTTCAATCCTCTGGCTCACATCTTGACAAAGACAAAATGAAAATGCTTGATGACTTATCGGTAATTTGATATGAAAATATATCAAGAAAAGAGAATAAATGCGGCAATTAAAACTGACTGTATTTAAAGAGACATCCCTAGCAGATGTAGACTCATACAGTTTCTCTTTACCGCAACATGAACACAGCTGGGGGAATGCAATGTGATATCCAAGTTAAGAATACAAGAGGCAAGAGTGAATTTCATTTCACTGCACCAGGAAGTGGATGGAAAGCTAGAAAAATTTAGTTCATCATAAAGATTTGAGTTTTTAATCCAAAATGTCGATGCAGTCTCCTATTGCACAGTCGCGAATCATTGAGCATTTAAATAATGAGAGTACACAAAAATTACACGTGCTCTTAAATGGGTGCTTGTGTAGATTACAATGATTAAAATGGTATGACCATACCACCAAGGTGAAAGCGATGAAGAGTACCAGATAAATAAATGTAAATTAATTGTGAGGAAAAGAACTGACGTTAGATGGAACCAACATTGAGAAAACCAGTCGACACCATGACAAGGGATTGCTTGTTCTGAATTTCCAACACTCGATCAAAGTTGCCAGGTATAAGGATCTGGTCACGGACTTGGAGCAACACTCGATCAAAGTGGCCAGTGTCGTGAGTATGGAAGAAGACGATGTCTGAGTAGACAGAGTATGAATGAGTAATGCATAAGACAGAGTATGAATGAGTAATGCAAAAGTAGAGAAAAATAAAGTCACTAATGAACATGAGATATATGACTTATGGACAAAAGAGAGATATAATCAGATATCTAATGTCTTCTTCCCAGCCATCCTCGAGACTTTGTTTAAGATGTCATACCCTCACCCGTCCTCTCTTGCTAAATAGGTTAATCTACTACAGTAAGGACTACAACAGCAAACATCAAGTGACAGGTAGAATAGAAGTAAATTCTGACCGCGTAGAACATATAATTATATTTATTACGTAAATATTCACAAAAGAAAATAAAATAAAAAATAAAATAATCTCACTAGCGCTAATAGGCCAGTGATTTGGGATCACATTCAAGAATCCAGGCAAACCACTACTACACTTAAAAAAATTACACACACACACACAAACCCAAGACCATCTACTGACAGAGTGTGGTCCCCAGTTCTCTGTGACGAAAACGACCGATTCTGTGATAATAATCCTGGAATAGAAATTACTCCGTAGCTAGGAACTTTCATTCTTTCTCCCACTAATTGGGTGTTCTCAGGCCATGAAGCTCAGCTCTCACTGTGGCAAATATATATTAAAACCAGATGCTTTTAACTCTATTTGGCTTGAGCCGTTAATAATAGGCGAATGCTTGTGACAATTACGCCAGAAGATATGTATATCCAAAAGATGGCTTCAGTTGGCGAAACGAGTAACCGTAAATGGTTTAAAGAAGCACCTTTTGTACTGGTTAGTGAAGACTTGACCATAGACAGGCACCGAGTACCGGCAACTGACTACTCTCAGTATTTACACACAAGTAATACTCTTTACAGTAATATTCCACTCAGACCAATCGCACAAAAATTGGTAGTAGGCCTACAATTATACACACACTCACACCACCTGTCTTAAGAGAAACACTCATACTTTAATCCCTTAGTGTCTTTTTTTTTTTAATGGTAGCGCACTTAAGAAAATGCAGAGTTTCCCTGTCACGGAAAAATCTATCTTAAGGAAAAATGTATAAAGATTTTATATTCAATAAGTTAAGTTAAACTACCTGGCGGCCTATCCTACTAATTAATTAAGTAAATGTGTGCTTACCGACTGAAAGAATATTCCTAAATTCAATACAACTGAGATTGGCAATTAGCACTGATCCACTTTGTACGGTAGCAAAAATTATCTCTGAAGACAATGGTAATGGACGACTAGCTTAAATAGTAAGATAAAGTCTACAGGTGGGTCGCCCGTGCGTTAAGAACGGTGTAATAAGACGTATGGACCTCGGGAGATTCTCCCTTGCGTCCCTTGATACAAGAAAGGGACGTAATCTATAGCGATACTTAGGAGGTAATTGGAACGTTGCGTTCGGACAGATGAAAGGTTATGGGCGATTTCCTGTGTCCCCGGGTTCTCTGTGAATCAAGGTGAATCAACAAGAAAAGTAGAATAAATGGATCGTTAGCTAGATGCCGATTCCCACGCGTAAAGGGGTGGAATTTAGACTGCCCAGCGTAAGAGTGACGTGACTAAGGTAGTGGAATAGAACTTGTAGGAGCTCTTATACAGAAAAAGTGGGAAGAGACTACAGCAGAAAATAAGAGGGACAGATCGCTCAGCTGAAAGTACTAGCTATTCGCATTTAAATCACGACAGCCAGGTATGAGGATATGGAGCAACACTCGATCAAAGTGGCTAGGTATAAGGATATGGTCACGGACACAGAGCAAAATTCGATCAAAGTGGCCAAGTAAGAGTAAATGGTCACGGACATAGAGCAACACTCTTTCAAAGTTGCCATGTATAAGGATTTGGTCACGGACATGGAGCAACACTCGATCAAAGTGGCCAGGTATGACGATATGGTCACGGACTTGGAGAAGCACTCGATCAAAGTGGCTAGGTATACGGATATGGTCATGGACACAGAGCAAAATTCGATCAAAGTGGCCAGGTAAGAGTATATGGTCACGGACATAGAGCAACACTCTTTCAAAGTGGCCATGTATAAGGATTGGGTCACGAACATGGAGCAACACTCGATCAAAGTGGCCAGGTATGACGATATGGTCACGGACTTGGAGCAGCACTCGATCAAAGTCAAGAGGTATAATGATCTGATCACGGACTTGGAGCAACACTCGATCAAATTCGCCAGGTATAAGGATCTGGTCAGGGACTCAAGGCGTGACGGGTTGAGGTAGGTGCTAGAGGTCTAATTGCTGCCTCAGTGTACGATCTACTGAAACTTATTGGTTAAGAAAGGACAGTGAAGAACAAGGGCCCTTAAGAGGTTCCATGAAACTGCAGAAAGGGCATCGTGTTGGCTGTGGGGAACCACAACGGGCTATGGAATTCCGGATAATAATTTATTTACAACATAATGGTTAGATTAACAATTGCTTCCAGCTGGCATCATGGATAAAACCAGGAAGTGAAGTTGAAAGCTACAATCAAGATAAAGTGTGCTCAATTTCCAGCACAGGCTGGAAAGACAATAGGAGGATGAGAGTCAGGGTTCATGGCCCAAGTGTCGTGAGTTGAATGAGAATTTCTGTCACTTTCTAACTGGTAGGACCACCTATCTCTTATCTTTGATTTTATCTCCTCCCATTTTCTTCTTAATAGCACCTGCGAGTATAATTCCTGGATATAGCCATGTCTGTCTTAATTTACACAGGCTGAATCTCACCTTCTTGCACGTGTTTCGCGTCGGACCCTCAGAGACGTTGTTTAACTCCTTTCTCGCTGGTTGCGGCATAATCTTCGTGTCTTTGAGTCAGGAGAAAGCGGACACAAACGAGTCGCCTTGCCTTTCAATTGACCGACTAAGTTTCTGACTGAAAACCTTTTGAGACCAGACACCCGTGGACACGTGGTCCGCTTCATCACAGGTCCCCCGTTAGACAACTCTTTATCTTCGGTCACAGGGGAGGAAACTCTGGTTGACCACTTCCCCACTCACAGTTTGTTATTTATTTTCCTACGCAGAACGTCAGGGGTAACAATAGCCATTGTGGCTGCTATATCCGATGCGAAATGATAGATTGAAAAGGTGAAAGTATGAATAAGTACCAAATCTGCCCAAGATAATCTCATTGAAATATGGCTCGAGGAAAATCTGCGGAAAATGTAAGTATAATTTCTGCAGGAAGAAAACAGAGTGAGAATCACAGTCACATCTATTATAGTGATACTGAAAATTAACTGTCTCTTAGCAGGTTGAGAACCCTCAACCTTAGAGTAGACTAAGAGCTTGTAGTTATACAGGCCACTTTTCCCTAAGGTACTGAATTATTAGAAAGAGACCCCATTAATTAAATACAAATATGACATAATCTTACAGTATTAAACATCACTGTAACAACGAAGAAAAGTCAATAACTAATCTTGATTTTAGAAAATTACAATGAAACTTTACTGATGAAAATAACAAATTTGTCATATATATAGAATATGTATCAATCAAATATGTATAGAATTTACGATAATCAAAAATGCCTAAAGTGCAATAGTGTCTATAAAGATACTGACAATTTGTCACAGGACTTATAGAATTTCACTAGTAAACAAAACACTATGTATATCTCAGCTTTAGGACTTTGAAGAAGTTGATTTCAATTGCGTTTACAAAACTATTGATAATTCATCATTAAGGACATTTCTGAAGTTCGATTGAATGTAATGGCTGGCTCTTGGTAGTGTAACATATCTGTATCTATGACTGCAATCCCGGTCACTCCCTGATTCCTTCAGGTGTAAGAAAAGTGTGGTGTATTAGGTGCAGATCTATGCTTTTGTCAAAAGGAAGTCTTACGCGCTAGGCTGCTATCATTCGAGTTGAGTTCTTTCATGACGAGTTTTTGGATTACAGTGCCGGAGAATTGTTAATTCTAAGGCTAAATACCAAGAACAGCGAAATCCAATTTTACTAGAGACAGATTTATGGGAACCCACACACCCATTATCCTAGGCCATTTCCACTCTTAAATTAATTAACTCGGGACGCTCTTGTCATCTGAATTCTGTATCAGGGAGATACATTACTTTACCGTGTGAAAACTCTTTACATTCTCTACTACCGCGAAGATAGTCACCATATCTGTTACACCCCATTAATGACTGCAGCACCCCGGCGACCAGTTCTGGGCAAACGATTTGCACAGGTGAGTAAAAATTATACTATCATCCAATTTTCGGGTGACAGCAACTGGAACGTGTGTGTAGGGAAGCTTTAAGGAACACATATTTTATACGGTTAAAAGGTAAGTTGAAAAAGAGAAAAAATAGAACGAGGGAAAAATCTATTGAGAGAATGAGAAAAAATATTGCTCGTGACAGGCATATAAGCGATAAGACAAACTCATCTCCGCTTTTACGCATTAATCCCGGTGCTCCTACTCACTTTGGTTATCTTCCTATAACACCTGGTATCACTTCACGAAATTCACCAGCATGACGTAAGGCCAATATTGCCCCCCCCCCCCGCCCTGTGTCTAATCTCACAAGAGATGGCCAATTAAACCCAGACATGACATGCATTAAAGGAAGAAAGTGTGTACAATGAATGGCTGACATTAGTTCAGTGCGTAAAATGAGAGGTAGATTAATAATGTCGGAGATAAGCGGAACGCGAGGAAAAGAGAACGGACAATTCTGTCACAGACTGGTATTAGCCAAACGGTCCCAGGGATATTTATTTGGTGATTTCCAACTAAAGAGGTGTATACCCTTCTGGAGTTAGTTAATGAAACAGAATTAGTCGTCCTTCTAAAGAAGAATGAGGATTTGTTTCTGCTAGTTTGGTCTTGAGATTCTTTTTATTGTTTAATTTTGATTGCTTATTACTCACTCTGTTAATTTTTCATGTGATAATGTATGTTTAACCATATCTAGTGTGTTCTTTATAAATAGTGGGTTTACATTAATAAATACATATTAAAAAATATATATATATATATATATATATATATATACATATATATATATATATATATATATACATATATATATATATATATATATATANATAGAAATGTGTGTGTGTGTGTCTAAGCGGTCAGAATTTACTTCCTATTTCACCTGTCACTTGAATGTTGACCTGTCCTGTCCTTACTGCAATATTTATCATATTTCGGGGAGGAAGAATGCCTGTATGACATTTTAACAGTGTTGCGAGTGTGGCAGGAAAGAAGTGATTTAATACACACTCATATCTTTCTTCTCTCCTGACTGTCATACCCCACTCTCTATTCACATTCGTGACTCTATTTCTATCTACTATCATGAATCTCACTCAGAAGTGTCTTACCTTAGACATACTCTTAACCATCTCGCGACACCAAGTTTGTCGGTCCCCCTTAGAGTGTAAAGGAGATTAAAAGGATCAAAACACTTCATCGATGAGGGGACTGCTTCGGATGATCAGATTGCCTCATTTTGTAGTGCTCTGTATATAGTTTTCTATCGTCATAAAAAATACAATTGGAGACAAGAAGAAAGAAGACATAGAAACACCATAAACGGATGGCGGAGGACAGAAATGCTCTCCGTGAAGTCCTTTGCGCTATCAGGAGCAGAATGGCAAGGAATGAATGTTTGCGTCAGTCCAACAAGACTAGAACCTTAATACTGTGTCCAGTAAATGATAGTAGACTTAGAACAGTGAGAACAGGACAGAGGGTAGGTTTGGTATTGTATAAACATTTATTACACATAAGGAAGGGAAACCCGAGGCCTGCAAACAGTAAATTAATATGAAATAAATATAAAGGTATGTTATCAGGCACTCGTAGGAAATAAAGAAGTAGAACACTAGACAACAGAAAAACAACAGACATGAGTGGCTTACCCAGGATTTGAACCCTGAACCTTCCGTGCGACAACCCCGCCCAGCCATGCAAGCGAATCACACCATCCTCCCTGCCATCTACGCATCACCAAAAAATGATGCTTCAATGACAGGTCATTAGCGCGAACCGCAATACACGACACCGGAAGTCCACCATGGGCAATTTAGCCTATTAATGACGCAATCACTTCTGTTGTTGCATGGCTGGGCGGGGTTGTCGCACGGAAGGTCCAGGGTTCAAATCCTGGGTAAGCCACTCATGTCTGTTGTTTTTCTGTTGTCTAGTGTTCTACTTCTTTATTTCCTACGAGTGCCTGATAACATACCTTTATATTTGTTTCATATTAATTTACTGTTTGCTGGCCTCGGGTATCCCTTCCTTATGTGTAATAAATGTTTATACAATACCAAACCTACCCTCTGTCCTGTTCTCACTGTTCTAAGTCTACTATCATTTACTGGACACAGTATTAAGGTCCTTGTCTTGTTGGACTGGCCTATACTGCATGATAGGGAAACAACAGAAGTGATTGCGTCATTAATAGGCTAAAACTGCCCATGGTGGACTTCCGGTGTCGTGTATTGCGGTTCGCGCTAATGACCTGTAATTGAAGCATCATTTTTTGGTGATGCGTAGATGGCAGGGAGGATGGTGTGATTCGCTTGCATGGCTGGGCGGGGTTGTCGCACGGAAGGTCCAGGGTTCAAATCCTGGGTAAGCCACTCATGTCTGTTGTTTTTCTGTTGTCTAGTGTTCTACTTCTTTATTTCCTACGAGTGCCTGATAACATACCTTTATATTTGTTTCATATTAATTTAATGAATGTATGCATCACAACGTTTTCCACGACCCATCACAACATTTTTCACGACCCATCACAACTTTTCCCACGACCCATCACTACGTTTCCCATGACCCATCACAACGTTTCACACGATCCATCTCAACGTTTCCCACAACCCATCACAACATTTCCCACGTCCCATCACAACGTTTTCCACTACCAATCACACCGTTTCCCGCGATCCATCGCAACGTTTTCCCACGAGCCAGACACTGAAATCACTGCTCTGGAGTGTCCTGCACAACTTGACAACGTGCCTGGGAAATCAAATCAAGCCAAAGCAAACTAAACAAACACATAATCCAGAATAATTTTTCTTTCACTGACAAAACCTGACGACAGAATTACTGCCATTGTCTGTGAATGCAACGACAACCGTCAATTTCTTTCTCCGGCGTTAAGCCATTTTATCCGCTATCTAAATTTGACCCAGGAAGAGCCGTTATTTCAAACCTGGTGCCACTGTTTCATGAAAAAGATGTCTAGTTTTTTTTTTTTTTAAATTGTAACCTCGTTCTCATTTATCAACGTCTGTTACAATCAGAATTCTTGGACGTGTTAAAAGCCCATCTCTCTCCTCTGAAATGTTGCTTTCCTGCGTTGTAAAAAGTGTAGGCTTTCATATAACTTATCAATATTTAATGAAGTTTCTGACTTTATTTTAGGGCAATGTCTTTGTCAATCTTGATGTTGCTGTCGATGAAAATGTTCTTCCGTTTTTATTTATGTCTCTTTGTCTGTTCTGGTTGTCTCTTCTTATTCAAGAACCATGCCTGGCTGAGTGAGTGATCATGTCTCTCAACAAATTCTTGTCTTTAATACTGTTTATTAATTCTGAACTCCGCCTAGGCCGGTCCCAAGCCCGGCTGAAAAAGGAGGAGGGCGGCCTGCATGGAGGCCGTAAGGAGGCAGCCCCTGCACCATGCAAAGGCACAACAGGCCAATCACCTATTTGCTTTATGTCACTGTGATGGGGCCGTAAAGACACCTCAGCTTCCCCCTTCATGTTCAAGGCATATTTATCGCCCATATATTTTCGATGTGCGCGCAGCACGCTGGGGTGTAAAAATTCTGACGAGATAGAAGATATATTAGTCTAGGCCATAATAAAGCCTAAACTATAATTGTGTTATATTTGATAGTCGTGTGTTATAATTGATAGTTGTGGGCCATATTTGTGTTTTCATTCCTAATAGAGCAATAAAGGCGAGTGTTATTTTCGTAGCGCTATTACTACGCGCCGCGCAGTAAGGTGAGTGATTCGCTCGAGGGCTTATATAAAGAGATAGCGAGCGGCAAACAGGCCAATTTGAAGATTCAGACGAGACGAGAGAGAAACGAAGTTAGGCTAGCCCTGTGTCGGTAGAAGAGGAACAGAGACATGACACATTAGAAATCGAGCACTAGCTGGGTGTTTGTTTGGTGTTTGGTTTGTTGGTTTATTTGTTTAATGTTTGATTTGTGTGCTTGTAGTCACTGACAGGGTTGTAGAAATAAATACAGCCCCTGCCTCAGAATCAGAGTTTTATTGTTGAATCGGGTCGGTTGCGAGTGTGCAAGAGAGTGATCAAATATCACATCATCATCATCGCGCCCAACCTATCACAATTGGCGAGTCGACAGGATCAGGCAGACAGTGACACTGAGCAAACAGCAAACGAGCAAATATAATAGTGTAAACACCCAGCAGTGCGATCTTGCAGCAAGATGGCTTCGATCAATGCGTCTGTGAAGGTAGTATACGTGGAGGGGCCAGAGGTAAGGCTATTTGATGGAAATGCAAATCCCATCTGGCAAGAGTTTGTGGAAGATGTAGAGGCCGTGTGGAAGATGGCACCCTTTTGCGCAGAAGTCAAGGTAGACGTGATCTGGAACAACGTTACACCAGTGGTCTCTAGGGAATTACGGATACGTGGCGGAGCCAAGGCCAGCCCTGAGCAGTTACTTAAGATAGTAGAAGAAGCCTACAGCGAGCAACCACCAGTCAGTGAGATGACCAGGAATTTCCAGGCCATGAGGCAGGGACCTTGGGAATATGCTGTTTTATGGGAAGATAAAAAGCCTGATACACTGGCGCAGGTAGCCAGTGTAGAAGCTCACAATGAAGAGGAGGCACTCAGAGCAGAATTATCCCTCCTAAAGTCCCAGATAGCACAGATGTCAGAGACCAGTTTGCCAGTACGAGAGGAGGTGCAAAGAGAGAAAGAACCAGGCCGACCACGAGAACAGCCAAAGCACGACGAGGGGGTGCGTGTTCTTGTATGTGAGAGTCAGGCTGTTGTCAACGAAAGCAGTGAGCTGACAGTACCAACCGACGCAGTTGCATCGACAAGGCGAAAAGGGGTTTGCAAGTGGTACAGTGTCCACAGGGGATGGGGGTTTATCACGCCAGATGATGGAGGTATTGATGTATTCATACATCAGAGCAAGATCTTCAGAAAGGGATTCAGGAGTCTGGCGAGAAATGAGAGAGTGAAATTTGACAGCAAACCATCGGTCCAGGGCATGGAAGCAATTTATGTGTGCGGCATTGGCGGTCAAGAATGCAAAGGAAGTAGGAGGCGACCCATGGCACAGAGAAAGCCTACCAGGTTGAGGTGCTATAATTGTGGTGAGTTCTCAGGCCACATGGCAGCCAAATGCCCTCAAGGCCCTCTTCCAAAACGATGCTTTAGATGCAAGTCAACTGAACATTTGATATCCGCCTGTCCCTCAAGGAGCTCTTTCCTGAGACGTACTGCCACAACCAGGTTGCCTACAAGATGTAAACCAAGAGATGGCCGTGACAACTGTCACCCTAAAGGAACCGAGAAAATTGGTCGTCGTCTAGGGGAGGAAACCCGTCCTAAGCAGATAGGAGGGGGCGCACATCAAGGTTCAGAGGAGGAAACTCATCTAGAGCAGATTGTGTGGAACGTAAGCCACCGTCCACGCAAAATGAGTGTAAAACACGTCAAGAGATATCCCCCTACAAAGTAGACAGCTGCATGCACTGACAGGCAGATGTCACGGGCAGGCAGCGACGCGGCACAGGTGAGCGAGTCTTCTAGACCACAGCGGCTGACAGCCCGACAACGTACAACTGGGGACATGGCGACCAAGAGAGTCCCCAGCCGGGTTGTACCTATTACAGAAGCTCAGCCCAAAGCATCGCCGCTCAGAAAGAGTCATGCGCAGCACTAACCATCTGAGAGGTTACAATTGAAGCGCCAGAGGTAGTGATGTTGTCGGGACGACAACAAAATCAGGAGGGAAATATGTGATGGGGCTGTAAAGACACCCCAGCTTCCCCCTTCATGTTCAAGGCATATTTATCGCCCATATATTTTCGATGTGCGCGCAGCACGCTGGGATGTAAAAATTCTGACGAGATAGAAGATATATTAGTCTAGGCCATAATAAAGCCTAAACTATAATTGTGTTATATTTGATAGTCGTGTGTTATAATTGATAGTTGTGGGCCATATTTGTGTTTTCATGCCTAATAGAGCAATAAAGGCGAGTGTTATTTGCGTAGCGCAATTACTACGTGCCGCGCAGTAAGTTGAGTGATTCGCTCGAGGGCTTATATAAAGAGATAAATTGCGGCAAACAGACCAATTTGAAGATTCAGACGAGACGAGAGAGAAACGAAGTTAGGCTAGCCCTGTGTCGGTAGAAGAGGAACAGAGACATGACACATTAGCAATCGAGCACTAGCTGGGTGTTTGTTTGGTGTTTGGTTTGTTGGTTTATTTGTTTAATGTTTGCTTTGTGTGCTTGTAGTTACTGACAGGGTTGTAGAAATAAATACAGCCCCTGCCTTAGAATCAGAGTTTTATTGTTGAATCGGGTCGGTTGCGAGTGTGACAGAGAGTGATCAAATATCACATCATCATCATCATCGCGCCCAACCTATCACATCACGATTACGCGAACTACAAAAAACCGGACTGATTCTACAGGCGACGAACTGGAACGGACTACTGACTAAGATTTATAGAACTTGGAACACAAGAAGTAAAAATGGGAAAGAAGAGGAGCTGATGGAAGAGAT